>JBBBDQ010000188.1:6950000-7105000 GCA_037127315.1 Ascarosepion bandense
TCATCAAAAAAAGAAAATTAGTTTAAAAAAATAAAAGAAAAATGAAGTGAATAAACAATAAAAACTAAAATAATAGTCATAATAATAATAATAACAACAGTAAAAAGAAGATGACAACCCAGTAAAAGAGAAGAAAGAAAAAGAAATAGGATAGAACTAAGAATAAAAAAAATCTTCTTTCAAGTTTCCATTATAATAATGACAGAATAAAGTGTTATCACATTTCTCCTATATTACATTTATTTGCTTGGTGATATCCATGGAAAAGTATCTAAAATACATAAAAAATAAAATACTTTTCTTTCTTTCTCTTTCACACACACACACACACACACACACACACACACACACACACACACACACACACACACACACACATGCACACACACACACACGCACACACACACACATACACACACACATGCACACACACACACACGCACACACACACACACACGCACACACACACACATGCACACACACACACGTGTGTGGAGGAGGGCATAGGGAAGTAATGATTAGCAGCTTAGAATGTGGAACTTGAGAGCTGAGTTGGATTTCCAGTCAAGTTCACTTCCAGCTATGAGTAAAATAGCAGGAGAGACTGGATCCTATAGCCTTGAGTGGCAACCAGTCTAGAAGAAGGAACTCTAAATTCAAACCAAATTATACTATTCTAAGAGTGTGTATATGTATGTGGTTGTAAACCACTTGTGAATCCAAACTCCCACGGAATCTCCTACTCTTAGAAAGTCTGACTGAACACAAACTCTTCTACACTTTGTTGAAATACAGCATCAAAAAGAGCCTAAT
The DNA here is from genome assembly GCA_037127315.1 of Ascarosepion bandense. Classification (NCBI taxonomy): domain Eukaryota; kingdom Metazoa; phylum Mollusca; class Cephalopoda; order Sepiida; family Sepiidae; genus Ascarosepion; species Ascarosepion bandense. The sequence continues at coordinate 6,950,814 of JBBBDQ010000188.1, forward strand.
GTTCAAAGGTAACAAGAAGAAATTATATATATATATATATATTTTATATATAAAAATTCAAAATTCATAGAATCGTATGGCCATTTCGGCAAATTGAATTTGCTCCTTTGACAATCTTTAATATCATGGAAAATTCAAAATTTGTTTGAGTGTGTGTGAGTAAAGAAACTACAAGTAAACTTGCAAAAAGGAAAGGTATAGGAAGAGTATAGTTAAAAGAAAGGGAAAAGAAGAAGAAAACAAACAGAGGAAGAAAGAGAAAAAATAGGAAGGAGGAAAGAAGAAAGAGGAGGGAAAAGTGTTTTACATTTGTAGACAGGTGGAAATGCTGGCAAGGAGGTTGAGGGAGAAAGATAGATACATTAGAAAAATGAAAATGATGAGCTTCACTTGCTTAGCTGAAATTTTTCAAAATTCCCCCACCATTTCAAGATAAAACAGTGCCTGACTACTTTTGAGATCAAAATAATTTACATTAAAATTTACCTCAGTAACAAAATTAAAGAAAGATAAACAAAATTAAAGAAAGATAAAGAAAAGAAAAAGAATTGTTAACTATTGTTGAGATCAAAATAATTTACATTAAAATTTTATGTCAAGAATAAAAAAGTAAAGATCAGAAGTGAATTTATAATATACGTAAATAATATACCAAAAGAAAAGCAACTATTATAGGAAAATTAAAATTTAGATGAATGCAAAATAAATTAGAAATAAATTCAAGTTGGCATGAATACTCAAGTAATACTTCTGATATAAATACATTTCTAATTGGATAAATAATATAAATTAATTTATAATATATATATATGTGTGTATATATAAATTCATCTTGTTATATTGGATAAATAATAGAAATTAATTTATGATATATATATATATATATATATCATAAATTGGAGTAGATAGACTAATTGGAGTAGATAGACTAATTGGAGTAGATAGACTAAACTATCGCCCGGTTCACACTCCACCCACATCTATTGAACGGGTGAAGAGGCTCATCCCTTGTTTCCTGTTTAGGATGCGGTTTCCGGTTTTCTCTTTTCCAATCTTTTCACTCTTTTCCTTTATTCTTTTTTTTCAATTGGAGTAGATAGACTAAATTATCGCCCGGTTCACACTCCACCCACATCTATTGAACGGGTGAAGAGGCTCATCCCTTGTTTCCTGTTTAGGATGCGGTTTCCGGTTTTCTCTTTTCCAATCTTTTCCTTTTTTATTATTTTTTTTCAATTGGAGTAGATAGACTAAACTATCGCCCGGTTCACACTCCACCCACATCTATTGAACAGGTGAAGAGGCTCATCCCTTGTTTCCTGTTTAGGATGTGGTTTCCGGCTTTCTCTTTTCCATTCTTTTTACCCTTACGTAGCCCCCTGCGCATCAGTGGCATTACCGCCTTGCTTGGGGTGATATGATTAAAAAAAAAAAATATATATATATATATATATAAACCAATCTTGTTATATTGCTGATAAGAGTGGAAAAAACCTAAAATCATTTAGAATAAGTAAAATTATGAAGTAAATTAAAATAAATAATTTAAATTAAGACTATGACAGCATTATGTAAATGTAATATGCTAATTATGTAAATAATCATATATATATATATATATATATATATATATATATATATATATAAAAGCAGAATGAAAAAATCTAAAACTGTTATTTACTCTTATTTATTATTTACTTATATTAGAAATTCATTTTCAGTCTTTCCCTTTTTATTCCTGAAGTAAATTTTAATGTAAATTGTTTTTATCTCAACAGTAGTCAGGTCTTGTCTTAGTTTGAAATATTTTAAAATTCAGTAAATTTGAGCAAAGTTTGCCATTTTTATCTTAGGAAGAGACAACTGAAGTTCCTGAGACACACAATGAGGAAGGAGAGCCTGGAGAACCTGAGACTGACTGGTCAGATAGAAGGAAAGAGAGATAGAGGAAGGTAGCGGATAACATATTTGCAGGGTCTGATCAGGTGGATGACGGAACGGGGGTTGCCAGGAGCAACATGAGCAAACATACTAAGAGCCACATGGGATAGGGAGACATGGAGAACCATGATCGCCTACGTCCTGAAGGGACAGGGCACATAGAAGAAGAAGAAGATCCCTCTACCCTTTTGGCCAGCATTTCTTACTGTCTGCAAATCTAATACACTTTTCTCCCTCCATTTTTTCCCCTTCCCACTTTTTGGAAGATGTGTGTGTGTGTGTATATATATATATATATATATATATACTGTGATGAATCCTATTTTCTTCAGTTTTCTAATACATAATTACTTTCCCTGCAGTTTGTATATATGTATGGTCATGTATGTATTGTGCGTACATGTATGTGTGTATGATTATATGTGTATGTGTGTATGTATATGTGATATGTGTATAGGTGTGTATATGTACACATGTATGTATATATGAGTGCATGTGTATGTATGATTATATATATATATATATATCTCTGAGTGAATACAGAACGAAGAAAATATTTTTTACAACGTCCAAAACGTCAAGAACAGCTAAATCTATAAAGGAAGCATGTTTCCTTTGTCTTCAAGAAAAAATTGAAATCATTAAATATATGAATAGCAACAAGCTTTTAAACCAGAGGCATGAAACCACAGTAAACTGCAAGCACATTAAATAACTAACCTTACAATCATGCTAAAAATACTACAAATGCCAGAGCTAGAACACCCCAGAAATGATACACCTTCACTGTACTAACAACACTTCTACATACACCACAAATTGTGATCTAATTTTGTAAAAAAACTTTTTAAAAATTAAAAATTCTATAGAAAAAATCAATTTACTAAATTCTAAAGTAAGGCTTAATATACATAATTAGATTAATTATAAAAACTGTCCTTAATACACACATTAAACTTCACCTATTACCTTAAATAGAAATGCACCTATTACTTATTCACCTATTGCCTTAAATACAAACATTTAATCTTTCCTCCTACATAAAATTCTACTTATTACGCATCTATTACCTACTTACCTATTACCTTATATTTTTAACATTAATTTTACCTCTTACATTAAATCTTATTGCAAACAGTGATCTAATTAAAATTTAAAATTTAATAGAAAAAATTGGTTTCCAAACTGTGATGTAATTGAAATTTAAAATAGAAAAAATCGGTTTCCTAAATCCAAAAGTAAGATTAAATGTACAAAATTAGATTAATTATAAAAACTCTGCTTAAATACAAAAATATTCTGTACAAAATAAGCATTCCATCCCTTACCTGCTCCTCTAAGAAATCCAAAGGATATAGTCTAGTTGCAAGACAATAAAAACTTACATTCTAACTGCTAATGTTAAATCTGTCTACAAAACTCAGAGACACTCATTAATCAACCATATTCACTACCCACACCACTTTCTTCAAAATTCTAACAGTCAATCCACAAGACTTATTCCCTTATCACTAACCCCTACCAATATTCCACACACAACTGACTAAATGTAAGAAAAGAGGCTTTCCATTCCTGTCCACACCACCTGATGTTCAAGGTGCTTGCTTATATCCGAAAACTTGAAACTCGACAGAAGGGGAGGAGGACCTCCTTACATCTTATTTCCAAGAGATTTGGCTGTATGGCTGAACCAAATGACTTTAGCATTCTTCCTAACTCTCTTGATAGTGAACAGATTTTTTCAGAATTTGAAGTATTTAATGCTCAACTCTTTAAGCTTCAACCCTTATCTATAGATAAATCCAGTGATTTTTGAGCCAAATTGAATGACCTGGTCAGTTCTTCTGTTCATGCCAGTTCTTCTGTTTCATCTTCTGAATCAAAATGGAGAAGTGAACATCATCAGATCATTATATTTCTTAAGAATAACTATTCTTTGGTTATCACAAAACTTGATAAGAACTCTTGTGTTGTCCTTATGGACCAGCAAGATTACATTAATAAAATGTTAACCACACTGAATGATCCTACCATGTTTATATATCTTGGTTCTGTTAACACACATAATTATACTTTGTCTTCTGAAATTCAATTTCAGAAACATCTCGTCAAATGGGTAAAAAGTGGTGTTTTTTCCTCTGAAATGTCTAAGGAATTAAGACCGTCTGGCTCCATTTGTTCTTGTCTTTATGGATTACCTAAGATTCATAAGTAGGGGTCTTGTTGAGACCCTTACTTTCTATGATTGGGTCCTCTCAACATAAAGTTGCAAAGTGGCTGGCTGTAATGTCGCAACCAGTTTTGCCGCATTGTAGTCATTTTTCTATTAAAGATTCCTTTTCTTTTTCTCAATTTCTTTGGAATTGTGATGCCACTGATGTAGTTATATGTTCATTTGGAATTTGCAGCCTCTTCACTTGTGTTCTTTTATTGGAGTCTATCAATATTTGTAGTGATTTGTTATATTGTAGTCATTTAACTCCCTTGACTATACCCAAAGATGTTTTCATTGAACTCATGAAATTTGCCACCTTGTCTGTCAATTTAAGTTTTGACAATATTATGTATCGTCAGATTGATGGTGTATCAATGGGTTCCCCTTTGGGCCCTGTTTTGGTTAGTAAATTTGTGGTACTTTCGTGAATAGAGCCTACTCTTAGGTTCTTCTAGGTCCATGGTTTACTTTTGTTATGTTGATGATACTTTTAATCTTTTCAATAATCCTCTCTCATACTCTATGGCATTCATCCAGCCCTTAAATTTATGGTAGATAATGAGGTCAGTTGCTTTTTGCCTTTCTTAGATGTTCTGGTTCATAGAACACCTTCCTCTTTTATTACTTCAATCTATAGGAAGCCTCCCTTTATGGGCATCTACACTCAGTGGGATTCTTTTGGTCCTAAACAACAAAAGATCAATTTCATCAAGACTTTGACCCATTGGGCACTAATGATTTATTTAGATGACTCCTTGAAAGATGAAATTAGTTGTATAACTTGTATCTTTGTGAACAGTGACCTTACTTTAGACATTATTCATTCAGTTATTCAAGATAAGATTGCTGAGATTAATAAAATTAGACCTGCAGCGGTTAAAAAATGTCCCAACTATCTTTGAATACCGTGGTTGGGTAGATAGAATGGTAGTAAAAGTAGTTCTCAATTTGTTGGTGAGGGCCTCAGACTTAACATGGAGACCTACATCAAGTGACTTGAGGATGTAGTGCTGCACTTGGTCAAGAGAGTGGCTGCTTGAAAACCCTATGTCTGGCAACAAGGCCCTGTGCGATGTCACACAAGTAGGAGAATCCATGACTGTCAGACAATTTCTGCAACCATATTACCGCCTATATTTGTTTACCTAACTTCCCAGACTGCAAACCTCTTGTTTATTATATGTGGGGCTCAGTTGAGCAAAAGACAAAAAAAACTTCTTGTAACACAAAAGATAAAGTGAAGGTAAGTATTATGTCAGAATACACTAATATAAACAAGGAGACTGTCCAGGAGTGATGCAGGATATTCTGAACTATTTATCAAGTCTAGGCAACCCTCTCTTTGTAAACAAAAGGAGTGTTTGTTTGGGCTTGCTCTGCTAGGTCTCTAGTGTCTTCAGATGTAATAACTCTTATGAAAATTTAAATTCCTCCTCCCATACATACATGTCAGCCAGAACAGATTTATTTTTCATATTTCCCCATTTTCTGTTCTGATGAGTGAGCAGTTGACTGGTGTTTTTGTTTTAATATTTGGCATAGTCACTCTTCAGAAATGTCTTTGTCTTTAATGCCATAATATACAGATACACACACACACACACACACACACACACACACACACACACACATATATATATATATATATTTCAAGCTGCAACTCAAAAGTCAAGGAACTTTGTTCAAAATTAATTTCTAAAATGAAGAAGAAATGAAAACAAAAAAATGAATTATGGTTATTTTCAATCATTAGAGAATTTGACAGTTTAAAATGATTACATATCTAAAACTGATTTTTTGATGTCAATGATCAATGGTGGAAATTAGATGTTTTGGTACTTGACCAAAGGACATTTACTTGTCTGTCATTGGCACAATGTTTCATATAAAAGTAGCCTCAGCATTCCCATCACTTTGCTATGTGTACCAAGTTAGTGAAGTTGGTGAGAAGTAATATAAGATTTGGTATCTGTTTTAGTTTATTGATATGTTTTCCAAATCAACTCCTATAAACATGAAGGAATTTTGTATGATAAAAACTATTTTTATGCCTTTTTGCAGCTAAAAATATGTTTATCATAAATTCAACTTTTCAATGAAAATCAACAATTATGACTTGAAGTAAAATTCATCCAAAGTTATTTCATTGGCTATTGTTGCATCCTAAAAGGTTACTGATGTTTTGTGGCATTACACAGAGGTATTGTCTTGGGTCTTGGTATATTACTTCAGTCACTCGTGGATCTGTAGTAATAGTTATTACTACAAAATGATATTTCAATATCTTTCTATTGCAAGATATTTATTTGCATATTCCACAAATAGTACTGTATTAAGAAGTTCTTCCTGATAATACAGTAGTCTTCTCTCATGTGAGTTTTCCTGAGTAATCTACTCAAGGACTAAATAGTAACATCACACTGAACACTAAAATCAGCTACTTTGCTGTAACAAGTACAACTGCTGCTGCTACATGTAATAAGGTTGATCCACCAAGTTGATTCACTCAGACTTCTTTCTGGTTACTCAGTGGAATAATCCATTAGAGTTTCATTTATTACTAGCAGTATAGCCCAGCATTGCTTGGGTGTAATGAAAGCTTTACAACTAATCCATGGTCCTAGAGCTCAGACTCTTTGAACATTGGCACAAAAGACTAAAAGGCAATAGTTGCTTCCAGTTAAAACGAAACCATAGACTAAAAGAAAAATGAATGGATGTAAGTCAAATTTTGATTTCCTGATATCGATATCAAATAAGTTTTTTTTGTTGTAAACTGAATTTTGAAGGCTAAATAAGTCCTCTGAATAAATAGTATCATGGCTGAGACTAAGAACTACAATTATACCTAATTAGAGCCAAACCCGAAGCAAAAACTAAAATAAAAAGGCTGAAAAAAATACAGACATACAGGCAGATAAACAGACACACACACAAACATTTTGCCTTTTATATGTGTATATATTATCGATTTTCTGCACTATTGTAAAAACTGAAACCTTGAAACTTCTGAATATTGTTTCTTATGTCTTTGTCTATGAGTATATCAAATTTGATTAAAATCGGACCACTCCTTCTATAACCCAATTTTTTCGATTATCGATTTTCGATATTTATCTCGACACAAAACTTAGCTAAGAATACTCGCAGATGCTTATAGTACAACTGTGTAAATTTTCAAGAAAATTGGTTCAGCAGTTCCATTTATAAATAAGTTTATATATATATATATATATATATATATATATATATATATATATATATATACATATATATATGTATTAATGTGATTGAGTTTGTTTAATAAGGAGGGCCTCAAAAATTATCAAAGGCAGCACATTCAGAGAGTCAGAGAGTAGTCATTCATTATATGTTATGCAACATTTATGTAACAACTACTGTAAAGACATCCAATATTGCCACATCTGAGTAAGAGAATGTATGACCATAGCAGGATGAAAAATCAAAATGTGTTTATTATCTGGTGATTAGCACTTAACCATATGTGTCAGTGTTGACACTTCTTTCTACATGACAAATATAAAATAAAAAAATGAGGATGGATTGTTAAGTCTTTATCATGTGACAGTGGAATAACTTTGAAGATGCATTCAAAAGTGCCTAAAGTTCCACTCAAATCTGGGTCACTTCACTCTTTTTTAGTCATGAGAAACCTATCAAAGTATAAAGTAAAAGAACTTTTAGTACAAGAAGGTTGTTGATTATTTTGGTCAACTTGTGAGCACACAAACGATGGATCTACAGAATGTGTCCTGAAAAAAAGGAATTTTTGGAGCATCATAACAAAATGTGCATGAGAATTAACAAACGGTGTAAAGGGAGGTAAGCCAGAAATTCCGTCAAATGGGTGACACAGAAAAGACTCCAAGTACTTGGAAAGTGTGAGAAAGGTTTGTAGAGAAAATATTGCAGAATATTTTAAATGTACATGAAACAAAACTGACAGATGTTAATCTAATAGGATAGAGATATAGGGATATTGATATGAACATTCCAGAATAGGTAAATAGATAAGGAAACTTAATAGAAATGAACAAAAAGAAAAAGATGAGGAGCAAGTACAATAAGTTGGCTGAAGAATAACACAGAACAAGACATAAAAGAACTTGTATACATCAGGATGTATGTATGTCATATAGATATCAAATTTATCTTAAATAGAACTGAGAGATAAAAAAGACAGGTATGTTGATTAAGATATGTTTAGATAAGAAGATATGAGATAAATAATCAAAAAAACAAATAGATAAGGTGGGGGCGGGGGGAATAAGAATTGCCAAAAATTGAAAAGCATTAATGTAATGAAATAATTTATTATACAAATGGTGTACAAAGCCTCAGAGGCTTAAATTATTGAAACATCTCACCTTCAGATTCTGCACAAAGCAAATGAAAATTGAATCAGATAAAAAGAAAAATAATGATAGTCGGGACTCAACATAGTCACATTCATAAATAAGTGAGTGTCTATATATAAGCGTACACATATGCATATGCACATATATATATATTTTTTTCTAAACATATACTATTAAATATAAGAGACAATGAATGCCTATTATGTTTAATCATGAGCTGTTCTAAACGTTGTATTTTGGCTTTAATTTCAGTTGAAAATAATGACAAAAACCCTCCAACATTTGGATATTTTTTTATTAATTTGTTTCCATGCTTTCGGCTCACATGAGCCATCTTCAGAGAGGTTATTTAGACTGTAATACAATAACATCCACCATCACTGATGATTTTATTTTGTGTTGACATAAAACTCCATTTGGCAACGGCAATAGTTACCAAAAATAATAAACCCAGTTCTCAAATTTGCAATGCGGTTTTATGACGTCACACCACTTGATAGCACAAAATGACAACAAAACTATGTAGTCAAATGCAATGTAATGTGTTATGTCCGGATTTAAAGGTAATTTTATTGAGTGTTGGTTGTTTAGATTTGATGTACATGGCCTCCAATATCTGAAGGTTCCTCTTACTGTGTGTATGAGTAAGGATCACCGTATTGTTGACCAAAATCTGTCTGATATTACCTACATGTTTATGTTTTTCAGAGAAATGTTGTTTAATTGTACTCTGATCAGAAAGATGACACGTAAGTCTATGGGAGAGCGTGGTTGTAGTAAAACCAATAAATGTACTGGGTTTTATATTAGTATCAGAGATGCAATCTCTGAATGGGCATGTAAATTGGTACACTACATTGGTTTTTTGTAGAGAATTTAGTTTAGTGCTACTAGGGTTATTAGAGACTATGAGGTCAATTGTTTTGAATTTTTTATTATATATAATGAGTTTAATTTGATTATTACTGTCCACTGGTTTAACATTTCTACGTATTATGTTTTTGAGAGTTTTTTCATCTTGTTTATAATTATTATGTATTTGGTTGCAATAGTATAAGTTAATAGTGTTATGTTTATTTTGATGTAAACCATTATTAATATTATCATTATTGTTAGAGCTATTGTTAATTTTGTTGAGATATGCATCTTCATTTTAACAGAAGTACATCCTCTAGCAGGTCTCAAGAGTGTTTGAAATAAAGCCTTTGCACACAGCTAATGTAAGATGTGCTAGGAGAACATATGGACCTATTAGGCAGTCAGCTACAACTCCATCTCATACATTTATTGAAAAATTGATGCTGGTGTCTCATCAGTATTGCACCATGAGGATTCTGATGCACCCACAAATGTTGATTGTGTAAATTTGATATTCAATCTTTTCCAAATGATGCCTCATCCGTAAACAAGACTGAAAAGACAAATAATGAATGATCACTTTTTGCAATTAGCTATCAGCAAAAGTTTTCCTGTGGTGAGCAGTCAGAAAGCCACAGACCTTGCACATGTTGCAAATGATATGGATACAGGAGATGCTCTTGAACTATGTGGTACTCCGAGATGTACAATTTGTTAGGGACACTTTCTGTGTACTGAAACCTTGATTGTCTCCATTAGCCTGTAGGATGTGATCTTTATTGTCAAATGTCTGAGTGGATCTCAGCCTTTGTTGATCCACAGTTTGTAGTACCATGGATCTTGTCTCAGCAACATGACAATAAAACAACAGCAAAGTTTGGATGACTCAGCTGCCTTTGTTCTTGAAATGCAACCTCATGTCCATTGCCATTCATAAAGTTCTATATAGAATCATATCTACCTGCTCACGACATGAATTATTGAAAGGAACACTTCTCAGTTAACTCACTACTACACACATTAAACATTGGAAACAGACTAGCCACAAATGTATATGCATATCAAATGTAAACTAGTCTACATAGCAAAACAGAGCCATTTACTATTAACATGCTTAATAACTCAAAAATGAAGGATTAGCAGACATATGTTTATATTGACTCTTGTCTTTGATTTGGTGTGAGAAACCTGCACCCAAAGTTTGTAAAAGTATTTTTTAATACACCCTTGGTGTGTGTGTGTGTGTGTGTGTGTGTGTGTGTGTGTGTGTGTGTGTGTGTTACGTAAAATCATGAAGATTAACAAAATGGTTTTAACAACCAACACATTTAATTTATCTGTTTGAACATTATTTTTAACCAATACTCATATTTGAGTAGATATGCTGTTTTTAATCAAACAGTATATTTATATATTTATTTCTACTGACCCGGTTATTTATGATAAATTTTGTTACAAAAATGGAAATTGTTCAATAAGTGGCACTTGTAAAATGAAAAGAGTGGTGTATAAAGCTGAAGTGGAAAATTCTAATTGGCAGAAAGTGGTTTATACAGGGTGTGTGGAAAGCTGATTTAAACACAGATGGTATAACCATAGGTCTTCACTCAGGTTAAGAAGACACAGAAATTGTACTAGACTCACCAATCACATGTAGGACTTGAAGGAAAAAACAATAGAAGCCCTAATGCAAAATAGAGCATACTTACTAAGGTTCAGGTTTACAGTGTTGATGACAAGGTTTGTGGGTTGTGTCAGGAGGAAAAACTGGCCATTGTCACATACCCAAACCAGAAAAACTTATTGAACAAAAGGTCTGAGATTATGATGGAGTGCAGGCATGCACAAAAGTGATCCAAGACTATACGAACTTGGCTGAGGGTGTTAATGTGTGTTTCTCTCCTTTTCTGTGAGAGTTCCAGCAACCACAGGCATGAGAAGGTTCTCCCTCCTCTTTTGTCAAGCATGAACATAAGGAGGCTCCTATTCCCATTGGCAGGTGTTCTGTTTACCATGTATATAAGTGAGTGTCTTGGTATACAAGATACTGCTTTGCCTGAAAAGACCAGTGTCATTGAAACCTAGGTAGTAAGTGGTGTTTGTTGCTCTGCATATTCAATTCATTTGTTTTGATTATGTATTGAGCACTTTTTTCATCTACAAGCTGATGATCCAACCAGCCACTTTTTACTGGTGTGAGTATATATATATATATATATATATATATTGTAATGGTTGTTACAATGATTTATAAATTCATAGTATCACTACACAAAAATTTTTGCATTTCAAAGCTGCTATGTGCGCTTCTCATCGGGTGATAAGTTGAAATGAAAATTAAATGGTGAAAACGGTTTATTTATGGTGATATGATGTTTAAGTAAATGTTGGGTGGGAGCTTATTCTGATTTAGTTGGATGTATTGTATCCTTAGAGATATAGCTTTGGGTTAGGAGAGATAGCTTAGTTTAAGACAGGTTCCTTATTTATTTTGTCTGGGTAATTCTTATATTGGAATTTATGGGTATTTTTAAAGAAGGGTAGACATTTTTTGTTTATTTTACTGCTATCTAAGTGTGATGGATAAAAAACCTACAAGTTCTATAACCTTGTTGCAATATATATATATATATATATGAGTGTGTGTGTGTGTGTGTGTGAAATGTGTACGTATATATATATATATATATGTATATATATATGCAATTTGTTATATATATTATATTATTATATATGATATATGTGCGGTACTTATTTGAAAGTGCTCAATATCAGTGATAGAATATGCACACATTCACTAGAAAAATGAATATTTTCCCCACATATATATATATATATATATATATATATATATATATATATATATATAAACACACAGGTATTAGATTACTGCTGCCCCTAGATATGAATTTGCACGAGATACTAGATTAGCAACTAGATCCCACCCTTTTACAGTGAAACCAATAAAATGCAATCACAACTTCTACTCCAACAATTTCTTTTCTCACACTTCCCAACTGTGGAATTCCCTTCCACATGATTGCTTCCCCAATGGCTTCAATCTCCAGGAGTTTAAATGTAAGGTCAATAGACACCTCCTAACACACTTACTTGCTCCCATTCTTTCAAACACTCTTCCCATCTGCCCAACCCTCATCCTCGGTATCCATACCCATCTATCACCTTCCTTCTGACATTTCCTACATCTAACCACTCCTCCTCTTTACCTTCCCCTATGTAACCCCATGCGCAATAGTGGCAATGGAATGCCTTGCTTGGGATGAAATGATAAAAAAAAAAAAAAGAAAGGTTTATATGGATGAAATAAAATTCTGATCTAAAAAAAAAAACAAAGAAGTACTAGAATGATCAATACAGAGTAGAGGAAAATATTTATTCAAAATTTATAACATAAGTATCTTATGACATCACAACAAAATAGCTATTTTGTGTCAACACTTTTTGTGTCTTGTCAAGTGATTGTGTTAATTACAAGATGAAGAGTTTTCAAATGTTCAAAAATAACCAAACCCCCTCCAAAGGGAAGGCATTATTACATAGTCTGTGATGACCAATCGAAATACAAGTAAATGGCAATCTGAAAAATGTGTCAACATACCCTAAAAACAATTTATTGGTACATTAATGTTAATGTTAGATTATAATAGAAATCAGTATTACTAATTGACCATTATTTTCACTTTAAAATAAAAATTCAAAATTAAACTGAAAAAAGTTATTTCAAATTACGTTTAGAAATTAGGAATTTAAATTCTAAATTTAACTGAGCATTGTGTTTAAAGTATTACAAAGTTATTCAAAGAGGGAACAGGAAAGAGGAACAGACATATATATATATATATATATATATGTTAATATATGTAATTACAATAAAGCAGCACTAATTATTATAGACTAATGTCTGAAAAACCAATGCTAACCTAACAGTAAATTAAATCATCAATAACCCAATGGGGACTACCTCATAGGTTTAATAAAGAGGAAGAAAAAAAAGAAACAAACCAAGCACAAGAACAATGCGTCAAGTGCTTATTTGAAAGAAAAAAATCCCAAGACGAAAACCTTAACAGTAAAATGCTCTATACGAAAGTACAAAAGTAGAGCAAAAAACGCAGAACACTAAATCTAAAAACAAGCTGACACGACCGCGGTTTCACAAAATGGATTGTCAGGGCCAGGCTAACAATTTAGATAAAAAACGGCAAATATAGAGAGCTCAAAAGAAGAAACCAAATTAAATCTGGGTAAAACAACCTTTATTACAAACCACAGGAAAAAAAAAAAATTAAAACACCTATTTTAGTAAGCAATTTTTTATATGTTTACATCTATTAAGGATTTCGGTTTTTGAATTAAGCAAGCTCTGAGTAGGTTCAAACAGTGCTATGGCTAATTTTCCCTCACCACATAGCTAGCAGAACTTGCTACCTACTTTATAATTTGAGCATTTTTTTATTATTTACCATTTAAGGATAGGGGTCATTTTTAATACTAGTTTTAAGGTTCCATACATAAGTAGCTAACTCAGTACTATGGCTATATTTTTGGTATTTAAACAAACTCTTATGGTTATAAAATCTACGTTTAAAAGTATCATGAGTTGCTCCAATGTAAGTTTTAGGATTAGGATCATCTTCATCAGCGTAGACTCTAACTCCATATACAACGCAAGACTGCCAACAGTAACCATTGATGGGGCAGTCATTCTTCAGGCTACAATTACACTTAGTTTTGAAATTAGACTTTTCAAGTTTTTTTAATTTCCTTTTATTAATTCTGTTTATTATTTTACCTACATTAGGTAAACATGAATAACTCAATGGTATTTCTGTTAAAGATTTTATTTAGACAACTATTTTTACTGAAATGTTTATCAATTAATGTGAAAAATTTTTTACCAATTTTAGATATATATAGGGTTATTAGAGAAATGTGTGGGAAATCCATCACTTGTTGAGTGATCAAAAATTTCATGGTATGGACACCAGCAAGATCTTATGCAAATTTTTCCAGCCACTTAGCATGGTGGGCATTAAAGTCTCCAAATACAAATATATGAGCAAATGGATTAGAGGAAATGGCCTTATCTATATTGTTTGAGATACTGTCAAGTATGGAAGTCAGGAGAGGAAGGGAAGTGGTAGAGAAAGAAAAGATAGCTAACTGAGCTTTGTAGAGAGAATCAGAAATACATGTAGGAATTATCTGGATATTCAAGAGAAATCACCCTAGCTAAAGGGAGATTATTGCTGACATAAATGCCAGTTCCATGCATATGGACACTGGAATCCTTTCTAAAGAGGGGAATATAACCAAGAGTATAGAAACCAGAGGAAGGAATAGAAAGGTCAAGGTTAGGTTCACAGTGAGTTAAGATGTCATCTATTTACTTGGAGAAAGGATTCAACCCAGCAAAAATTGGTACAGATACCATAGATGTTTGAGAAAAAGATGTTAGCAGGTTTATGTGATTTTTGTTCAACTGGTTTAATTTTAATTCTTACTTTGTGTGATGTCAAAATTAGATATTTTTTGGCAAGGAGAGGCCTAGAGTTGGAGTATCAGTCAGTTGTCAAATGCAATATGTGTAGGAAGGAAACTAGCACAAACAGCAGCATAATGTTGCCTCGGGGTTGCCCGCTGGAGGAATTTGCAAGGACACCCATTTTGTGTGACATGGCACTACAAGAAACATTGATATTATTCAACTGTTGATCAGAGCAGCCTCTCAAGATCCTATGCATATATTTGGGCTCCTAACTACCAGTCAGAAGCAGCAACCAAGAAACTGCCAACCCAGTACTATCAGAATGAAGAGTCATTGCCACCATCCATTTATTTAATGACAAGAAATAGGTTTAGATTCTAAGACGTTTTTCTGGGGGATAATAATGGTTTAGTGATACAATTCTTACTAATTAACCCATGGCTGAGGGAAGAAGAGGTGGATTTATACCTTTTGCAGTATTAGGGTATTTGCATATAAGGGTACATAAAGCCAACTGGAGTTGAAACTCAGCTATGCAATTCACAATTTTGAGCCATTATCAATCATACAACTTACACATAAAAACAGGGTATTCCTAAATGGTCACCCATCTAGTTACTGACCAGGCACAATATTGTTTAACTTTGCTGATCATTCAGGGAAACAGTGTTTTCATGATTGTGAGCATAAGCCTATACACATATCTTCATAACTACAACCCCACTTTATACATGAATATACACACTCTCTCTCTCTCTTTTCTCTCTCTCTCTCTCTCTCTCTATATATATATATATAAACACACACACAAGGTGTGATGGATAAATGGTTGTCTAAATTATGCAAAAATGGATGTATTTATATAATGAAGGGGTGTTGAAAAGTTTTGAGCCAGTACATTTCCCAAAATCAAATGACCAAATGTCAGAATTATTTCAAGTGTTTCTTGGTTGAATTGAGAATTCTTAGCACTTGTGCGGGGGGGGGGGGGGGGGGTGTATAGGCTAGCCAACATTAATTTCACTGTTTGAAAAAAATAGCTATGTCTACTCAAATATTCATATTCATGATAATAATGTAATTAAAATGTGTATATATATGTATATATTTTAAATGTATGTTAGCATAAAGACAAAGAAATGTCAAGAGAGAAAGTCGATACAGATTCTTTTATGTTTGGAGGCATCTTCAGAGTATAAGAGATATAAATGTTCACTTTTTGTTTTCATTATTTAAAGCTTAATTAACTCAATTCTCCCTAATCTGACTCCCATATAGAGTGGGAATAATGCTTCTGAAACTTCCCTCAGTAAAAATAGTGAATTGTCAGTCAAAACTTACCTTAATACCTCCAGATACATTAATAATTCTGTCAGAATGGAAAAATTCCATTCCATTTATGATCAAACTGTCACAACAAGTATTTATCTTCAGAGGATTTTTCTTCTTTTTTTTCCATATTTAAGAATAAAAAAAAGAAACAAAAAATTAGATGAATAGCAGCAAGTAGGAAAAACATCAGAGTCAGTAAAAATAACTTTTTCTATTAAAATACTCTATTTTGTAAAGTTGGTGAAAAACTGAATTTGTTTCAAGTCCAATGCTGGAAAAAAAATTTTTTGTATTATTTTTAAAATATATAAATTACCTTGTTTTTCATTCCTAAATAACCAAGGTATACCATGGAACTTTAACAATCCTCATGAAAATAGAAATGTTTGGTAAACTATTATTTACTGGTAACTTCTGAACAAATATTTTTTACTGATAATGTTATGCTTGAATAATTCTATAATCAGCTCTCAAGAGTATCATGACAGAATGACCATAAAGCATTAGAGATAATTTTAATGTAATTCTTTTGCATAAAAGCCCAAACTTTGAGACATGATGTGCAACTTAGAATATGTACATCTTCAACTTTAAATGAACAATGCAAAGAAATAAAAGAGTTATTTTATATAAGAAATCATATCAAATACAAAACATCATTTTCAGCATCACTTAAACTGCTTTTACAGCCCATCTTTTCATCAGATTCTTACACTTTTCTAATAATTTGACACACTCAAATCACTGTGCTGATAACAAATATGGCGCCAGTTTGTTTACATTGCGCAGATCAGTTAAAAAATTTTAGTGATTGTGCAGGTCAGTATTGCCAACATTGTGTGAAAATTTTGTGTGAATTAATAGGACGGTTTTTGAAATATTAAATACACGCAGTGTATATAAAAGGTCATTGAGTAAGAGACAGAGTTTAGACAGATACATGGGGAAGAAAACAATTAATGCTAGACTTGAACAAGTTAAGTTTGTAGTGATCAGGAAAATACAGTTTTGGGAGTTGGTTCCGTGGTTCATGGGAAGAAGCTGCTTGAGTGGAACTTACATCTCATAAATGAAATACAAAGGGAATGAGGATAGCATGTCATAATGTATGTAACATAGAGGGTCTTAGCCATGAGGGTTAGCAGTATTGGAACTAAGTAGTAGTTCATCTATGCAGTTTCTTTCGAAACTCTGACACGTTGGCAATGTTTTGTCTGTAAGAAAGGGATTGTTGGATAGAAAATAATTTGTCACCCACAAGGATGTGGAGATACTTTTGGACCTTCTATATGGCAGCTGTACTTTATTTTAGGCCTGATCTTTTTTTTTAATAATCATTTTACTCCAAGCAAGTCAAGACTGCCACTGGTGTGCAAGAGGATACAGTGAGAGAAAAAAAAAACAAGATATAGGGGATGTCAAAGAAATGATAAGAGATAGATGGGAATCAAGTAAATAGAAGATAGCAACTGACATTGCATTTAAGCTTTTAGAGATTGTAGCTATCAGAGAAGAAAGCAATGAAAGGGAATTTCACAAATGGGAAATGCAAGAAAAGAAACTATTAGAGTAGAAGAGGTAGTTACATTAAACTATTTTGATGGTAAAGGGGTGGGACCTTGATGCCAATCTAGTAGATCAGGGAACCAAGGAAAAAAGTTTGTCAAAGCAGTTGCCATGATAATACTTGTAGAAAAGACAGAGGGAAGCTACATCACATCAGTGAGAAACTGACTGAAGGTGACTTGCTAAGTCAGGATTGATTATATTGCAGATTCTCCTCTAGATTTGTTGAGAACTTCAAGCTAAATAGCAGGGGCACCTGATCAGATATGGGAACTGTATTCAATGTATGGATGAATGGTAGATTTATAAATGTGCAAAATGGATTCTGATGAGAAAAACTTCCTGGCCCGACACAGTGACCCAGCCTTCCTAACAAGTAGATGTAAAGGAAGAGGTTAGAATGATTAATGTACTTACTGGATCAGTACAGAGAATTAAGCATTTTCCTAGTGATGGATCATAGATATGAGCTCGACTTGGGATCTGGGTTGGGTTTAAAGTTTTTCTGATTGAACTTCCATTTATTGTGTATAGTGACAGTTCAGGGTTCAATCAGTGATGATGCTGTCTTCATCACAATGATTTTCATCTTTTAATGAGAATTATCATTAACCATATTTGAGATAATTGAAATCACTAAGTGATATGCATAAAGAACTAATTATTAATTGTTAAAAACACATACTTGCCTGTGTATGTAAAAAAAAACTGATAGTTAGGTCTACATAAAATAAGCTTTTAAGTGAAGTTCTGCAAAATATATATATATATATATATATATATATATATATATATATATATACATATATACACTCTTGATACACCTTAATATTCTCATGGTGACCTGGGTTTAAATCTACATAAAAGAGTCAAAAAATAAAAATGAAGAGACAGCAGCAGAGTATACAGGGGTTGTGATCTGAAATACTTGAAGGAAAGAGAACATCTCTAAAGACTTTTTGCTATTCAACTGAACTTGAAGTTTCTTCTACTATTCCTGAGTACATTTTATTTCTGAATATGAGGATAAAACTCTATGGATTATTTCTGAATTTTATTATTTCAGTTTTGAAAAATGGTGCTTTAAATTAAATGAATTGTTCAAATTAGTTTGAATTTAGTCAAGAAACTCAAGAATGAGGGCATGTCAAAATTAAACATACTAGAAATAGTTTCTTATATTAATTTCAGGAAAGATAAAACATTGAACTTTAGGATTCCATTTTATTTGTTTTTCCAGTAGGTCAGTATTTTGTGATGAAAATAGATCTTTTATGATAGACATAAACATTCAAGTTAATGAAATATATTGAAAGAAACAAAAATATATGTAGTTGTTTGAGACATTTGAAAATATACCAATGAACTGATGTGTGTGCATAGACAAATCCATAGAGAATTCTCTTTTAAATATATATATATATATATATATATATGTGTGTGTGTGTGTGTGTGTGTGTGTACTATTTACATTATTCAAACTATTTTGTTGCCATTTGTACGTTTTGTTGTATGCTCCAGCCTTCTTCAGCTGCTAAGAATTTCAAACCGAACACTTTATTATGATCACTGGGGGTATATCATTCTCATTCCTTGTTCAAAGCCTCTTTGGTTGTCATCAGTTATCTCCCTCTAACCTAACTCTAAATTACTTGTTCACTACTGCCGTAGACTGGTACTGAACTCACAACTCTTTGGGTCAAGTCACTGGAACTAACCAATGTCTATATCCACTGGGCAACCTGAGAGTCATGATTGCAAATAGCCTCATCAGATCAGATCAGGATATTAGGCATGACATGCATGTAACCCATTCAAAGATCTCTAAACTATCATCCATATACAGCTGCTTTCTTAAATCAATGATTAAAAATGACTTCAAATGAATGAATCCTTTAGGCCTTAAAGAAGACAATCCTTCATCAGATCAAAGTTGTTACAGAATCACAAACAAACAACTTTACAAAGTAAAAAAAATTATATCACTTGAATGCATTCAACAGCAACTAAAATTGATAGCCCGTGTAATTAGATGAGAAAACAATGATAAAAGTCAAGATGTTGATTTCCATACTGATTCTATGTACTGCTTTAAACGAAAGATTTGGAAGGAAACTCATCAATACTAGAAAGTGATCTATTTTCCTGAAAAATTGTTTTTGATATATATATGTAGAGAGAGAGAGAGATAGATTTTATAAATTTCAATCAACAGTAACCCTAACTGTAATTTAGTCAATACTGACTGTTTTGTCATAGGTGAATGATTAATCATAGGTGAATGATTAATCATAGGTGAATGATTAATCATAGGTGAATGATTAATCCCACTATTATCATTACTATACTGTGGTTACTTATTGTAATGACATTAAATACTTATTTAAATCTTACTAAAAATCTTCTTAATAATTCCTGTTAAAATGAAGGGGACTTATATGCTAGGATATTATATACAATCAAATAGCATGTGTGTGTGTGTGTGTATGTGTGTGTGTGTGTGTGTGTGTGTGTGTGTGTGTGTGTGTGTAACAGAGTTTAAATCAATAAGTTATTAACCTTACTGTGAAAAAAAAATTAGCAAATAACAAAAACCACATTACTTAAAGATTTCCAACAGCAACAACAACTAAAATGTATAGCACATGTAATTAGAAGAAAAAATAATGATATGATCAAGATATTCAGTTGCCATATTACCTTAAGCAAAAGTTTTGCAATAATAGTCAAAAATGGAATAGTGTGGACTCGAGAAAAATATTTTCCTAAAAAACTGTTTCAAGATAAACGTTTTATAAATTTCAACTGACAATAACACAAACTGTTTGGTCAGTGAAGGCTGAACATTTCCTGTAAATAAACAGATGACCATCCCATAATTATTTCATTAAAAATCAAAGTTAATGTAACCCTGAACAATATTTTGAACTCTGAATAGTAATTTAACAAATTTTCTTTTATAAAATAAAAAAGTTAATTTCCTAAATATCTAAGCCAAAATATTTATTTTCAAATTTTACTGATTGATTATTGAATATCATATTTGATGTTTTTCTTCTATTTATTTATAAATTAATTTTCACTCTAGAAATCGATTATTAGAGTTACTTTCCATTCATTATATTGCACATAAAAAATTAACATTATAAAAGATCCATATTTTGCTTTAATTAAAATCTGACTGTAATTTAATAGGTGTTTAAAATTAGATTAAAATTAAAGCAACCATTTCAAATTGATTAATAATTAATGTTGTATTATTAGCAAGTAACAACCTTGGAAGCATAAGAACCTAACACTAATGAACATTTTACAATTTGTTGAAAAATTTTTAAATATTGGAACTCAGTTAAGAAAGAAAAATGTTTAAAAGGTGGTGTAAAGTTGAGAAATTAGATATATCCAATGTTGTAATCATGAGTGTTATCTTTTAATGTAAGATTTTGTTTTTATACCTTATTTTTTTGACGGCCCTTAGTGTTTTTAAGGATGTTACAAAACACAGATCATCATTGCCAATTACTGCCTCCTTTGTCACTGATCAAATTGTCTTTTTATCCATACCAGGAACTGTAATTATTTTTACAGCAAGAAATTACCAAAATGATTGACTGAAGGCTGCAAAGGAACCCTGGAGTTGACCACTTTCAAAGAAATGTTTATGAATGTTTTTTACCTCATTTACTCTGTATCAATAAAAAAGCAAAAACAAAAAAAAAACTTCCACATCCTTCTCATGTACTTCCTCTGTCAGGCCATCTAAAATTATTTTGATTGGTTAAAAGATTCTCACTCTCTCCCCAACACAAATAATTCCTGGTCTTTTCAAAGAATTATCATTCTTCTTTGATCTTGGAAAAATTAACTTTTATCAGTGTAAAGATTTACTGGGAGATGGCCATCAATTAGGACATGAAACAATGTCAGTCCCTAGGAGCAATTGTTGTATTTCTTCCATTCTTCTTATCTTTAAGATAACAGACCTTCTTGACCTATTTAGCTTTGATTTTAAATTATATATTTTTTTAAACAAATTAGATCACTTGGCAGTAACCTCTAAGCAAAGCAAACAACAATCCTACACTATAATATATTTCAGATATGCTGGAAAAAAACAACTTCTGTGAGATAATTTGACCTATCCAGTTATATATATTAATGCAATGTCTGTACAGGACATAATATATCATGGCTCTCCAAAGCTTCCATTTCTATAATATCTAACCTACCATGATTTCTTAGGAAATATTCTTGAGGGTTTTCCTACTGCCTTAAGTTATTTTTCTAGACTGGCTTCCAATTGGGGCTATAGAACATAGCTGTTATTTACTCTATAGCATAAATGTAAAATGAATATGTGACTGATTTAACTTAACAGACTGATAGCATTACACTATAAGTACATCCATATATATGAATATGTATATTTTACATCCAAATACATATGTATGATACCAAGATATATATATATATATATATATATATATATATATAGTGTATCGAGGCAGCAGATAATTTTCTAAACATATACTGTTAAATATAAGAGATAATGAATGCCTATTTTTTTTTAATCATGAGCCGTTCTAAGCATCATATTTTGGCTTTAATTTCAGCTGAAAATAAAGACAAGATTTCTCAAACATTTGGGTAATTTTTCATTAAGTTGGTTCTAATACTGATGGTGGATGTTTTTATATTAACATCCTTGTAACCTCTCTGAAGATGGCTCATGTGAGCCGAAAGCTTAGAACCAACTTAATAAAAAATTATCCAAATGTTGGAGAATTTTTGTCTTTGTTTTCAGCTGAAAGTAAAGCCAAAATACAATGTTTAAAATGGCTCATGATTAAACATAATAGACATTCATTGTCTCTTATATTTAGCAATATATATATATTCTAAATTATATTTTAGAACATGTACAAATTTTTTTATATATCCACTACAAATCGTACATTTGTTTTGACATTAAAACTATAATGTCTTATCAGCATATATATATATATATTTATATACGCACATGAGTGTGTGTCTTTGTACAGTCATCCATATATAAAACTGAATGTGTACCTATACATATGTAATTATTAGTAATAAAATCAAATCATCTTATTTAAATAAGATAAGTGAACTATTTTATCATGAATTATCATTATTGCTTTGTCCTGTTTTGGATGCATTGTCCAGTGAAATTGCTCTGGTCAATCACATTTTTATGAAACAAAAGCGTTTCTTATTGTCATTTATCTCTCCAACGTACACACACACACACACACACACACACACACACACACACATGGGAGTTGTTGTCATAAGTATAGTTATTTTGTAAGCATGAGAGATGACAGAATATCTAAGGTTTTCATGTATGGCCAGTTTGACAGTGGACAAAGGACTGTTGGACAGTTGTGGCTCAGATATACAGATAAGCCAAAGAATAACCTCTAAAGTGTCAATGTGCCGTATACTAATTTTAAATAAGTTGCTCAGAATAGAAACAAATGGAGATATTTGTGCCAGAATGGGATCAGAAATGTTAAAATCAGTATTATTATCTGGCTAAACAATGAAAGACAACAGTGAAAAGAGACATCAAGTATTCTGAAATCCTTGCTATTGCAAAATATGTAAGTTTGTATGCTGGTCACTAGCTGAACTGAAACATACTTGGTATTGCATAAGATGTATGTATGCTGGTCACTAGCTGAACTGAAACATCTTTGCTATTGCACAATATGTAGGTGTGTATGCTGGTCACTAAAAGAAATGAAGCATCCTTGCTATTGCACAATATGTAGGTTTGTATGCTGGTCACTAGCAGAACTGAAGCATCCTTGCTATTGCAAAATATGTAGGTTTGTATGCTGGTCATTAGCAGAACTGTAGCATCCTTTCTATTGCAAAATATGTAGGTTTGTAGGCTGGTCACTAGCAGAACTGAAGCATCCTTGCTATTGCACAAAATGTATGTATGCTGGTCACTAGCAGAACTGAAGCATCATTGCTATTGCAAAATATGTAGGTTTGTACGATGGTCACTAGCAGAACTGAAGCATCCGTGATATTGCACAATATGTATGTTTGTATGTTGGTCACTAGCAGAACTGTAGCATCCTTGCTATTGCAAAATATGTAGGTTTGTATGCTGGTCACTAGCAGAACCAAAGCATCCTTGCTATTGCGCAAAATGTATTTATGCTGGTCACTAGCAGAACTGAAGCATCCTTGCTATTGCACAATGTGTAGGATTGTATGCTGGTCACTAGCAGAACTGAAGCATTCTTGCTATTGCAAAATATGTACGATTGTATGCTGGTCACTTGTGGAACTGACGCATCCTTGCTATTGCACGAAATGTATGTATGCTGGTCACTAGCAGAACTGAAGTATCATTGCTATTGCAAAATATGTAGGTTTGTATGCTGGTTACTAGCAGAACCGCAGCATCCTTGCTATTTCACAAAATGTATGTATGCTGGTCACAAGAAAAACTGAAGCATCCTTGCTATTGCACAATATGTAGGTTAGTATGCTGGTCATTAGCAGAACTAAAGCATCCTTGCTAATGTACAATATGTAGGTTTGTATGCTGGTCACTAGAAGAATGGAAGCATCTTTGCTATTGCACAATATGTAGGTTTTATTCTGGTCATTAGCAGAAATGAAGCATCCTTGCTATTGCAAAATATGTAGGTTTTTATGCTAATCATTAGCAGAATTGATGCATCCTTGCTATTGCAAAATATGTAGGTTTGTATGCTCGTCACTAGCAGAATTGATTCATCCTTGCAATTGCAAAATATGAAGGTTTTTATGCTAATCATTAGCAGAACTAAAGCATCCTTGCTATTGCACAAAATGTATGTATGCTGGTAAATAGCAGAAATGAAGCATCCTTGCTAGTGCACAATATGTAGGTTGTTATGCTGGTCATTAGCAGAACTAAAGCATCCTTGCTATTGCAAAATATGCAGGTTTGTATGCTGGTCACTAGTAGAACTGAAGCATTCATGATATTGCACAATATGTATGTTCGTATGCTGATCACTAGCAGAACTGTAGCATCTTTGCTATTGCCCAGTATGTAGGTGCGTATGCTAGTTACTAGCAGAACTGAAGCATCCTTCCTATTGCACAATATGTAGGTTTGTATGCTGGTCACTAGCAGAATGGAAGCATCCTTGCTATTGCACAATATGTAGGTTTTTATGCTGGTCATTAGCAGAACTGAAGCATCCTTGCTATTGCAAAATATGTAGGTTTTTATGCTGGTCACTAGCAGAACTGAAGCATCCTTCCTATTGCACAATATGTAGGTTTGTATGCTGGTCACTAGCAGAACTAAATCATCCTTGCTATTGCACAATATGTAGGTTTGTATGCTGGTCACTAGCAGAATGGAAGCATCCTTGCTATTGCACAATATGTAGGTTTTTATGCTGGTCATTAGTAGAACTGAAGCATCCTTGCTATTGCAAAATATGTAGGTTTGTATGCTGGTCACTAGAAGAATGGAAGCATCCTTGCTATTGCACAATATGTAGGTTTGTATGCTGGTCAGTAGCAGAACTGAAACATCAATGCTCTTGCAAAATATGTAGGTTTGTATGCTGGTCATTAGCAGAATTGATGCATCCTTGCTATTGCAAAATATGTAGGTTTTTATGCTAATCATTAGCAGAACTGAAGCATACTTGCTATTGCAGAAAATGTATGTATGCTGGTAAATAGCAGAAATGAAGCATCCTTGCTATTGCACAATATGTAGGTTGTTATGCTGGTCATTAGCAGAATGGAAGCATCTTTGCTATTGCACAATATGTAGGTTTTTATGCTGGTCATTAGCAGAACTGAAGCATCCTTGCTATTGCAAAATATGTAGGTTTTTATGCTGGTCATTAGCAGAACTGAAGCATCCTTGCTATTGCAAAATATGTAGGTTTTTATGCTAATCATTAGCAGAAATGAAGCATCCTTGCTATTGCAAAATATGTAGGTTTTTATGCTAATCTTTAGCAGAATTGATGCATCCTTGCTATTGCAAAATATGTAGGTTTTTATGCTAATCATTAGCAGAACTGAAGCATCCTTGCTATTGCACAATATGTAGGTTTGTATGCTGGTCACTAGCAGAACTAAAGCATCCTTGCTATTGCAAAATATGTAGGTTTGTATGCTGGTCACTAGCAGAACCGAAGCATCCTTGCTATTGCACAAAATGTATGTATGCTGGCCACTAGCAGAACTAAAGCATATTTGCTATTGCACAATATGTATGTTAGTATGCTGGTCACTAGCAGAACTGAATCATACTTGCTATTGCACAATATGTAGGTTTTTATGCTGGTTATTTGCAGAGCTAAAGCATCATTGCTATTGTAAAATATGTAGGTTAGTATGCTGGTCACTAGTAGAACTGAAGCATCCATGATATTGCACAATATGTATGTTTGTATGCTGGTCACTAGCAGAACTGAAGCATCTTTGCTATTGACCAGTATGTAGGTTTGTATGCTAGTTACTAGCAGAACTGAAGAATCCTTGCTATTGCACAATATGTATGTTTGTATGCTGGTCACTAGCAGAACTGAAGCATCCTTGCTATTGCACAAAATGTATGTATGCTGGTCACTAGCAGAACTAAAGCATCCTTGCTATTGCACAATATGTATGTTTGTATGCTGGTCACTAGCAGAACTGAAGCATCCTTGCTATTGCACAATATGTAGGTTGTTATGCTGGTCATTAGCAGAACTAAAGCATCCTTGCTATTGCAAAATATGCAGGTTTGTATGCTGGTCACTAGTAGAACTGAAGCATTCATGATATTGCACAATATGTATGTTCGTATGCTGATCACTAGCAGAACTGTAGCATCTTTGCTATTGCCCAGTATGTAGGTGCGTATGCTAGTTACTAGCAGAACTGAAGCATTCTTCCTATTGCACAATATGTAGGTTTGTATGCTGGTCACTAGCAGAACTAAAGCATCCTTGCTATTGCACAATATGTAGGTTTGTATGCAGGTCACTAGCAGAACCGAAGCATCCTTGCTATTGCACAAAATGTATGTATGCTGGTCACTAGCAGAACTAAAGCATGCTTGCTATTGCACAATATGTATGTTTGTATGTTGGTCACTAGCAGAACTGAAGCAAACCTTGCTATTGCACAATATGTAGGTTTGTATGCTGGTCACTAGCAGAACTAAAGCATCCTTGCTATTGCAAAATATGTAGGTTTGTATACTGGTCACTAGCAGAACTAAAGCATCCTTGCTATTGCACAATATGTAGGTTTGTATGCTGGTCACTAGCAGAACTAAAGCATCCTTGCTATTGCAAAATATGTAGGTTTGTATGCTGGTCACTAGCAGAACCGAAGCATCCTTGCTATTGCACAAAATGTATGTATGCTGGCCACTAGCAGAACTAAAGCATGCTTGCTATTGCACAATATGTATGTTAGTATGCTGGTCACTAGCAGAACTGAATCATACTTGCTATTGCACAATATGTAGGTTTTTATGCTGGTTATTTGCAGAGCTAAAGCATCATTGCTATTGTAAAATATGTAGGTTAGTATGCTGGTCACTAGTAGAACTGAAGCATCCATGATATTGCACAATATGTATGTTTGTATGCTGGTCACTAGCAGAACTGAAGCATTTTTGCTATTGACCAGTATGTAGGTTTGTATGCTAGTTACTAGCAGAACTGAAGAATCCTTGCTATTGCACAATATGTAGGTTTGCATGCTGGTCACTAGCAGAAATGAAGCATCCTTGCTATTGCACAATATGTAGGTTTGTATGCTGGTCACTAGCAGAACTAAAGCATCCTTGCTATTGCCCAGTATGTAGGTGCGTATGCTAGTTACTAGCAGAACTGAATCATCCTTGTTATTGCACATTATGTAGGTTTGCATGCTGGTCACTAGCAGAACTAAAGCATCCTTGCTATTGCACAATATGTAGGTTTGTATGCTGGTCACTAGCAGAATTAAAGCATCCTTGCTATTGCACAATATGTAGGTTTGTATGCTGGTAACTAGCAGAACGGAAGCATCTGTGCTATTGCACAATATGTAGGTTTGTATGCTGGTCAGTAGCAGAACTGAAACATCAATGCTCTTGCAAAATATGTAGGTTTGTGTGCTGGTCACTAGCAGAACTGAAACATCCGTGATATTGCACAATATGTAGTTTTGCATGCTGGTCACTAACAGAATTGAAGCATCCTTTCTATTGCAAAATATGTAGGTTTGTAGGCTGGTCACTAGCAGAACTGAAACATTCTTGCTATTGCACAATATGTAGGTTTGTATGCTCGTCACTAGCAGAATTGATGCATCCTTGCTATTGCAAATATGTAGGTTTTTATGCAAATCATTATCAGAACTGAAGCATCCTTGCTATTGCCAAATATGTAGGTTTGTATGCTGGTCATTATCAGAACTGAAGCATCCTTGCAATTGCACAAAATGTATGTATGCTGGTCAATAGCAGAACTAAAGCATCCTTGCTATTGCAAAATATGTAGGTTTGTATGCTGGTCACTATCAGAACTGAAGCATCCTTGCTATTGCACAAAATGTTTGTATGCTGGTAAATAGCAGAAATGAAGCATCCTTGTTATTGCACAATATGTAGGTTGTTGTGCTGGTCATTAGCAGAACTGAAGCATTCATGATATTGCACAATATGTAAGTTCGTATGCTGGTCACTAGCAGAACTAAAGCATCTTTGCTATTGCCCAGTATGTAGGTGCGTATGCTAGTTACTAGCAGAACTGAATCATCCTTGTTATTGCACAATATGTAGGTTTGCATGCTGGTCACTAGCAGAACTAAAGCATCTTTGCTATTGCCCAGTATGTAGGTGCGTATGCTAGTTACTAGCAGAACTGAATTATCCTTGTTATTGCACAATATGTAGGTTTGCATGCTGGTCACTAGCAGAACTAAAGCATCCTTGCTATTGCACAATATGTAGGTTTGTATGCTGGTCACTAGCAGAATTAAAGCATCCTTGCTATTGCACAATATGTAGGTTTGTATGCTGGTCACTAGCAGAACTAAAGCATCCTTGCTATTGCACAATATGTAGGTTTGTATGCAGGTCACTAGCAGAACCGAAGCATCCTTACTATTGCACAAAATGTATGTATGCTCGTCACTAGCAGAACTAAAGCATGCCTGCTATTGCTCAATATGTATGTTTTTATGCTGGTCACAAGCAGAACTGAAGCAAACCTTGCTATTGCACAATATGTAGGTTTGTATGATGGTCACTAGCAGAACTAACGCATCCTTGCTATTGCAAAATATGTAGGTTTGTATGCTGGTCACTAGCAGAAATGAAGCATCCTTGCTATTGCACAAAATGTATGTATGCTGGTCACTAGCAGAACTAACGCATACTTGCTATTGCACAATATGTATGTTTGTATGCTGGTCACTAGCAGAACTAAAGCATCCTTGCTATTGCACAATATGTAGGTTTGTATGCTGTTCACTAGCAGAACTAAAGCATCCTTGCTATTGCAAAATATGTAGGTTAGTATGCTGGTCACTAGTAGAACTGAAGCATCCATGATATTGCACAATATGTATGTATGCTGGTCACTAGAAGAACTGAAGCGTCCTTGCTATTGCACAATATGTATGTTTGTATGCTGGTCACTAGCAGAACTGAAGCATCCTTGCTATTTCACAAAATGTATGTATGCTGGTCACTAGCAGAACTAAAGCATACTTGCTATTGCACAATATGTATGTTTGTATGCTGGTCACTAGCAGAACTGAATCATCCTTGCTATTGCACAATATGTAGGTTTTTATGCTGGTTATTTGCAGAGCTAAAGCATCATTGCTATTGCAAAATATGTAGGTTAGTATGCTGGTCACTAGTAGAACTGAAGCATCCATGATATTGCACAATATGTATGTATGCTGGTCACTAGAAGAACTGAAGCGTCCTTGCTATTGCACAATATGTATGTTTGTATGCTGGTCACTAGAAGAACTGAAGCATCCTTACTATTGCACAATATGTAGGTTTGTATGCTGGTTACTAGCAGAACTATAGCATCCTTGCTATTGCACTATATGTAGGTTTTTATGCTGGTCACTAGCAGAACTGAAGCATCCGTGCTATTGCACAATATGTAGGTTTTTATGCTGGTCACTGGCAGAACTGAAGCAAACCTTGCTATTGCACAATATGTAGGTTTGTATGCTGGTCACTAGCAGAACTGAAGCATCCTTGCTATTTCACAAAATGTATGTATGCTGGTCACTAGCAGAACTGGAGCATCCTTGCTATTGCAAAATATGTAGGTTTGTATGTTGTCACTAGCAGAACTAAAGCATCCTTGCTATTGTACAATATGTAGGTTTGTATGGCTGGTCACTAGCAGAACTGAAACATTCTTGCTATTGCACAATATGTGTGCTTTATGCTAATCATTAGCAGAACTAAAGCATCCTGGATATTGCAAAATATGTATGTTTTGTATGCTGGTCACTAGCAGAACTGAATATCCTTGCTATTGCACAATATGTATGTTTTTATGCTGGTTATTAGCAGAGCTAAAGCATCCTTACTATTGCACAATATGTAGGTTTGTATGCAGGTCACTAGCAGAACTAAAGCATCCTTGCTCTTGCAAAATATGTAGGTTTGTATGCTGGTCACCACAGAATCAAGCATCTTGCTATTGCACTAAATGCAGGTTTTTATGCTGGTCATTAGCAGAACTGAAGCATCCTTGCTATTGCAAAATATGTAGGTTTGTATGCTGGTCACTAGCAGAACTGAAGCATCCTTGCTATTGCACAAAATGTATGTATGCTGGTATTACCAGCAGAACTAAAGCATCCTTTTGCTATTGCACAATATGTATGCTGTATGCTGGTCACTAGCAGAACTGAAGCATCCTTGCTATTGCACAATATGTACAGTTTTTATGCTGGTTATTTGCAGAGCTAAAGCATCCTTTCTATTGCACAATATGTAGGTTTGTGTATGCAGGTCACTAGCAGAACTAAAGCATCCTTGCTATTGCAAAATATGTAGGTTTGTATGCTGGTCACTAGAAGAACCGAAGCATCCTTGCTATTGCACAATATGTAGGTTTGTATGCTGGTCACTAGCAGAACTAAAGCATCTCTTGCCATTGCACAATATGTAGGTTTTTATGCTGGTTATTAGCAGAGCTAAAGCATCCTTACTATTGCACAATATGTAGGTTTGTATGCAGGTCACTAGCAGAACTAAAGCATCCTTGCTATTGCAAAATATGTAGGTTTGCATGCTGGTCACTAGCAGAACCGAAGCATCCTTGCTATTGCACTAAATGTAGGTTTTTATGCTGAAGTCATTAGCAGAACTGAAGCATCCTTGCTATTGCAAAATATGTAGGTTTGCAGTGCTGGTCACTAGCAGAACTGAAGCATCCTTGTTATTGCACAAAATGTATGTATGCTGGTCACCAATAGTAGAACTAAAGCATCCTTGCTATTGCACAAATATGTATGTTTGTATGCTGGTCACTAGCAGAACTGAAGCATCCTTAAGTAGCTGCACAATATGTATGTTTTTATGCTGGTTATTTGCAGAGCTAAAGCATCCTTTCTATTGCACAATATGTAGGTTTGTATGCAGGTCACTAACAGAACTAAAGCATCCTTGCTATTGCAAAATATGTAGGTTTGTATGCTGGTCACTAGCAGAACCGAAGCATCCTTGCTATTGCACAAAATGTAGGTTTTTATGCTGGTCATTAGCAGAACTGAAGCATCCTTGCTATTTCAAAATATGTAGGTTTGTATGCTGGTCACTAGCAGAACTAAAGCATCCTTGCTATTGCACAATATGTATGTTTGTATGCTGGTCACTAGCAGAACTGAAGCTTCCTTGCTATTGCACAATATGTAGGTTTGTATGCTGGTCACTAGCAGAAATAAATCATCCTTGCTATTGCACAATATGTAGGTTTGTATGCTGGTCACTAGCAGAACTGAAGCATCCTTGCTATTGCTCAGTCATGTAGGTTTGTATGCTGGTCACTAGCAGAACTGAAGCATCCTTGCTATTGCTCAATATGTAGGTTTGTATGCTGGTCACTAGCAGAACCAAAGCATCCTTGTTTTCTTTGCACAATATGTAGGTTTTGTATGCTGGTCACTAGCAGAACTAAAGCATCCTTGCTATTGCACAATATGTAGGTTTGTATGCTGGTCACTAGCAGAACTAAAGTATCCTTGCTATTGCACAATATGTAGGTTTGTATGCTGGTCACTAGCAGAAATGAAGTTATCCTTGCTATTGCACAATTTGTAGGTTTGTATGCTGGTCACTAGCAGAACTGAAAACATCCTTGCTATTGCACAATATGTAGGTTTGTATGCTGGCTAAAAGTAGCAGAACTGAAACATGAATTCTCTTGCAAAATATGTATGTTTGTATGCGGGTCATTAGCAGAACCTGGCATCCTTGCTATTGCACAAAATGTATGTATGCTGGTCACTAGCAGAACTGTTGCATTCTTGCTATTTCAAAATATGTATGATTGTATGTTGGTCACTAGCAAAACTAAAGCACCATTGTCATACAATATGTAGTTTTGTATGCTGATCACTAGTAGAACTGAAGCATCCATGATATTGCATAATATGTTTGTTTGTATGCTGGTAACTAGCAGAACTGAAACATCCTTGCTATTGCACAATATGTAGGTTTGTATGCTGGTCAGTAGCAGAACTGAAACATGAATTCTCTTTGCAAAATATGTATGTTTGTATGCGGGTCATTAGCAGAACCTGGCATCCTTGCTATTGCACAAAATGTATGCTGAAGTCAGGCAGAACTGTTGCATTCTTGCTATTTCCAAAATATGTATGATTGTATGCTGGTCACTAGCAAAACTAAAGCACCATTGCTATTGCACAATATGTAGTTTTGTATGCTGATCACTAGTAGAACTGAAGCATCCATGATATTGCATAATATGTTTGTTTGTATGCTGGTAACTAGCAGAACTGAAACATCCTTGCTATTGCACAATATGTAGGTTTGTATGCTGGTCAGTAGCAGAAATTGAAACATGAATTCTCTTGCAAAATATGTATGTTTGTATGCGGGTCATTAGCAGAACCTGGCATCCTTGCTATTGCACAAAATGTGTTGTGGAAGCTGGCTACTAGCAGAACTGTTGCATTCTTGCTATTTCAAAATATGTATGATTGTATGCTGGTCACTAGCAAAACTAAAGCACCATTGCTATTGCACAATATGTAGTTTTGTATGCTGATCACTAGTGAAACTGAAGCATCCATGATATTGCATAATATGTTTGTTTGTATGCTGGTAACTAGCAGAACTGAAACATCCTTGCTGTGCTGCACAATATATGTAGGTTTGTATAATATGGTCAGTAGCAAGACACAAGAGTATGAATTCTCTTGCAAAATATGTATGTTTGTATGCGGGTCATTAGCAGAACCTGGCATCCTTGCTATTGCACAAAATGTATGTATGCTGGTCACTAGCAGAACTGTTGCATTCTTGCTATTTTCAAAATATGTATGATTGTATGCTGGTCACTAGCAAAACTTAAAGCACCATTATTGCACAAGCATGGTTGT
Source organism: Ascarosepion bandense (assembly GCA_037127315.1). NCBI lineage: Eukaryota > Metazoa > Mollusca > Cephalopoda > Sepiida > Sepiidae > Ascarosepion > Ascarosepion bandense. The sequence goes on from JBBBDQ010000188.1 coordinate 6,984,262, forward strand.
ATGCTGAGTCACTAGTAGAACTGAAGCATCCATGATATTGCATAATATGTTTGTTTGTATGCTGGTAACTAGCAGAACTGAAACATCCTTGCTATTGCACAATATGTAGGTTTGTATGCTGGTCAGTAGCAGAACTGAAACATGAATTCTCTTTACAAAATATGTATGCTTATGTGCGGTCATTAGCAGAACCTGGCATCCTTGCTATTGCACCAAAGTATATGCTGGTCACTAGCAGAACTGTTGCATTCTTGCTATTTCAAAATATGTATGATTGTATGCTGGTCACTAGCAAAACTAAAGCACCATTGCTATTGCAATATGTAGTTTTGTATGCTGATCATAGTAGAACTGAAGCATCCATGATATTGCATAATATGTTTGTTTGTATGCTGGTAACTAGCAGAACTGAAAACATATTTGCTATTGCACAATATGTAGGTTTGTATGCTGGTAGCAGAACTGAAACACTTGAATTCTCTTGCAAAATATGTATGTTTGTATGCGGGTCATTAGCAGACCTAGCATCCTTGCTATTGCACAAAATGTATGTATGCTGGTCACTAGCAGAACTGTTGCATTCTTGCTATTTCAAAATATGTATGATTGTATGCTGGTCACTAGCAAAACTAAAGCACCATTGCTATTGCACAATATGTAGTTTGTATGCTGATCACTAGTAGAACTGAAGCATCCATGATATTACCAATATGTTTGTTTGTATGCTGGTAACTAGCAGAACTGAAACATCTTGCTATTGCACAATATGTGATTTGTATGCTGGTCAGTGAACTGAAACATGGAATTCTCTTGCAAAATATGTATGTTTGTATGTGGTCGTAGCAGAACCTGGCATCCTTGCTATTTTCAATGTATATGCTGGTCACTAACGAACTGTTGCATTCTTGCTATTTCAAAATATGTATGATTGTATGCTGGTCACTAGCAAAAACTAAAGCACCATTGCTATTGCACAATATGTAGTTTTGTATGCTAGAGTCACTAGCTGAAAACAAACATCCATGATATTGCATAATATGTTTGTTTGTATCTTTATTGGCACTTCAACAGAACTGAAACATCATGCTATTGCACAATATGTAGGTTTGTATACGGTCAGCCATGAAACTGAAACATAAATTCTCTTGCAAAATATGTATGTTTGTATAAGGTCATTAGCAGAACCTGGCATCCTTGCTATTACAAAATGTATGTATGCTGGTCACTACTTAGAACTGTTGCATTCTTACTATTTAAAAATATGTATGATTGTATGCTGGTCATAACCAAAGCTAAAGCACCATTGCTATTGCACAATATGTGATTTTATATGCTGATATGAAGTAGAACTTCAAACTTATCATGATATTGCATAATATGTTTGTTTGTATACTGGTAACTAGCAGAACAAACATCCTTGCTATTGCACAATATGTAGGTTTACTTATGCTGAATTAGTAGCAGAACTAAAACATGAATTCTCTTGCAAAATATGTATGTTTGTATGCGGGTCATTAGCAGGAGCCTGGCATCCTTGCTATTGCACAAAATGTGTAAAGTGCTAGCAGAACTGTTGCATTCTTGCTATTTCAAAATATGTATGATTGTATATGATTGCTAAGCAAAACTAAAGCACCATTGCTATTGCACAATACTGTAGTTTTGTATGCTGATCACTAGTAGAACTGAAGCATCCATGATATTGCATAATATGTTTGTTTGTATGCTGGTAACTAGCAGAACTGAAACATCCTTGCTATTGCACTGCACAATATGAGTTTGTATGCTGGTCAGTAGCTAGAACTGAAACATGAATTCTCTTACAAATATGTATGTTTGTATGCGGGTCATTGCATGAGAACCTGGCATCCTTGCTATTGCACAAAATGTATGTATGCTGGTCACTAGCAGAACTGTTGCATTCTTGCTATTTTCAAAATATGTATGATTGTATGCTGGTCACTAGCAAAACTAAAGCACCATTGTAGCCACAATATGTAGTTTTGTATGCTGATCACTAGTAGAACTGAAGCATCCATGATATTGCATAATGTGTTTGTTTGTATGCTGGTAACTAGCAGAACTGAAACATCCTTGCTATTGCACAATATGTAGGTTTGTATGCTGGTCAGTAGCAGAACTGAAACATGAATTCTCTTGCAAAATATGTATGTTTGTATGCGGGTCATTAGCAGAACCTGGCATCCTTGCTATTGCACAAAATGTATGTATGCTGGTCACTAGCAGAACTGTTGCATTCTTGCTATTTCAAAATATGTATGATTGTATGCTGGTCACTAGCAAAACTAAAGCACCATTGCTATTGCACAATATGTAGTTTTGTATGCTGATCACTAGTAGAACTGAAGCATCCATGATATTGCATAATGTGTTTGTTTGTAATATGCTGGCCCAACTAGCAGAACTGAAACATCCTTGCTATTGCACAATATGTAGAGTTTGTATGCTGGTCAGTAGCAGAACTGGAAACATGAATTCTCTTGCAAAATATGTATGTTTGTATGCGGGTCATTAGCAGAACCTGGCATCCTTGCTATTGCACAAATACATGTATACTGGTCTGCAGAACTGTTGCATTCTTGCTATTTCAGAAATATGTATGATTGTATGCTGGTCACTAGCAAACTAAGCTGCATTGCTATTGCACAATATGTAGTTTTGTATGCTGATCACTAGTAGAACTGAAGCATCCATGATATTGCATAATATGTTTGTTTGTATGCTGATCACTAGTAGAACTGAAGCATCATGATATTCCACAATGTTTGTTGTATGCTGATCACTAGTAGAACTGAAGCATCCATGATATTGCACAATATGTTTGTTTGTATGCTGGTCACTAATTGAACTGAAGCATCCATGATATTGCACAATATGTTTGTTTGTATGCTGGTCACTAGTAGAACTGAAGCATCCATGATATTGCACAATATGTTTGTTTGTAATGCTGGTCATTAGAACTGAAGCATCCATGATATTGCACAAATATGTTTGTTTATTATGCTGGTCACTAGTAGAACTGAAGCATCCATGATATTGCACAATATGTTTGTTTGTATGCTGGTCACTAGTAGAACTGAAGCATCCATGATATTGCACAATATGTTTGTTTGTATGCTGGTCACTAGTAGAACTGAAGCATCCATGATATTGCATAATATGTTTGTTTGTATGCTGGTCACTAGTAGAACTGAAACATCCATGATATTGCACAATATGTTTGTTTGTATGCTGGTCACTAGTAGAACTGAAGCATCCATGATATTGCATAATATGTTTGTTTGTATGCTGGTCACTAGTAGAACTAGGCATCCATGATATTGCACAATATGTTTGTTTGTATGTGGTCACTAGTAGAACTGAAGCATCCATGATATTACTGTATGTTTGTTTGTATGCTGGTCACTAGTAGAACTGAAGCATCCTTGATATTGCACAATATGTTTGTTTGTATGCTGGTCACTAGTAGAACTGAAGCATCCATGATATTGCACAATATGTTTGTTTGTATGCTGGTCACTAGTAGAACTGAAGCATCCATGATATTACAATATGTTTGTTTGTATTCTGGTCACTAGTAGAACTGAAGCATCCGCTGATATTGCACAATATGTTTGTTTGTATGCTGGTCACTAGTAGAAGCATCCATGATATTGCATAATATGTTTGTTTGTATGCTGGTCACTAGTAGAACTGAAGCATCCATGATATTGCACAATATGTTTGTTTGTATGCTGGTCACCAGTAGAACTGAAGCATCCATGATATTGCACAATATGTTTGTTTGTATGCTGGTCACCAGTAGAACTGAAGCATCCATGATATTGTACAATATGTTTGTTTGTATGCTGGTCACTAGTAGAACTGAAGCATCCATGATATTGCACAATATGTTTGTTTGTATGCTGGTCACCAGTAGAACTGAAACATCCATGATATTGCACAATATGTTTGTTTGTATGCTGGTCACTAGTAGAACTGAAGCATCCATGATATTGCACAATATGTTTGTTTGTATGCTGGTCATCAGTAGAACTGAAGCATCCATGATATTGCATAATATGTTTGTTTGTATGCTGGTCACTAGTAGAACTGAAGCATCCATGATATTGCACAATATGTTTGTTTGTATGCTGGTCACTAGTAGAACTGAAGCATCCATGACATTGCACAATATGTTTGTTTGTATGCTGGTCACTAGTAGAACTGAAGCATCCATGATATTGCACAATATGTTTGTTTGTATGCTGGTCACTAGTAGAACTGAAGCATCCATGATATTGCACAATATGTTTGTTTGTATGCTGGTCACTAGTAGAACTGAAGCATCTATGATATTGCACAATATGTTTGTTTGTATGCTGGTCACTAGTAGAACTGAAGTTAATCCATGATATTGCAATAACATGTTTGTTTGTATGCTACCATCAGTAGAACTGAAGCATCCATGATATTGCACAATATGTTTGTTTGTATGCTGGTCACTAGTAGAACTGAAGCATCCATGATATTGCATAATATGGTTGTTTGTATGCTGGTCACTAGTAGAACTGAAGCATCCATGATATTGCACAATATGTTTGTTTGTATGCTGGTCACTAGTAGAACTGGAAGCATCCATGATATTGCACAATATGTTTGTTTGTATGCTGGTCACTAGTAGAACTGAAGTATCCATGATATTGCACAATATGTTTGTTTGTATGCTGGTCACTAGTAGAACTGAAGCATCCATGATATTGCACAATATGTTTGTTTGTATGCTGGTCAAATAGTAGAACTGAAGCATCCATGATATTGCACAATATGTTTGTTTGTATGCTGGTCACTAGTAGAACTGAAGCATCCATGATATTGCACAATATGTTTGTTTGTATGCTGGTCACCAGTAGAACTGAAGCATCCATGATATTGCACAATATGTTTGCTCTTTGTATGCTGGTCACTAGTAGAACTGAAGCATCCATGATATTTGCACAATATGTTTGTTTGTATGCTGGTCACCAGTAGAACTGAAGCATCCATGATATTGCACAATATGTTTGTTTGTACAAAGCTGGTCACTTAGTAGAACTGAAGCATCCATGATATTGCACAATATGTTTGTTTGTATGCTGGTCACTAGTAGAACTGAAGCATCCATGATATTGCACAATATGTTTGTTTGTATGCTGGTCAACAGTAGAACTGAAGCATCCATGATATTGCACAATATGTTTGTTTGTATGCTGGTCACTAGTAGAACTGAAGCATCCATGATATTGCACAATATGTTTGTTTGTATGCTGGTCACTAGTAGAACTGAAGCATCCATGATATTGCATAATATGTTTGTTTGTATGCTGGTCACTAGTAGAACTGAAGCATCCATGATATTGCACAATATGTTTGTTTGTATGCTGGTCACTAGTAGAACTGAAGCATCCATGATATTGCACAATATGTTTGTTTGTATGCTGGTCACTAGTAGAACTGAAGCATCCATGATATTGCATAATATGTTTGTTTGTATGCTGGTCACTAGTAGAACTGAAGCATCCATGATATTGCACAATATGTTTGTTTGTATGCTGGTCACTAGTAGAACTGAAGCATCCATGATATTGCACAATATGTTTGTTTGTATGCTGGTCACTAGTAGAACTGAAGCATCCATGATATTGCACAATATGTTTGTTTGTATGCTGGTCACTAGTAGAACTGAAGCATCCATGATATTGCATAATATGTTTGTTTGTATGCTGGTCACTAGTAGAACTGAAGCATCCATGATATTGCACAATATGTTTGTTTGTATGCTGGTCACTAGTAGAAACTGAAGCATCCATGATATTGCACAATATGTTTGTTTGTATGCTGGTCACTAGTAGAACTGAAGTATCCATGATATTGCACAATATGTTTGCTTGTATGCTGGTCACTAGTAGAACTGAAGCATCCATGATATTGCACAATATGTTTTGTTTGTATGCTGGTCACTAGTAGAACTGAAGCATCCATGATATTGCACAATATGTTTGTTTGTATGCTGGTCACTAGTAGAACTGAAGCATCCATGATATTGCATAATATGTTTGTTTGTGGTATGCTGGTCACTAGTAGAACTGAAGCATGATATTGCACAATATGTTTGTTTGTATGCTGGTCACTAGTAGAACTGAAGCATCCATGATATTGCATAATATGTTTGTTTGTATGCTGGTTACCAGTAGAACTGAAGCATCCATGATATTGCACAATATGTTTGTTTGTATGCTGGTCACTAGTAGAACTGAAGCATCCATGATATTGCATAATATGTTTGTTTGTATGCTGGTCACTAGTAGAACTGAAGCATCCATGATATTGCACAATATGTTTGTTTGTATGCTGGTCACTAGTAGAACTGAAGCATCCATGATATTGCACAATATGTTTGTTTGTATGCTGGTCACTAGTAGAACTGAAGCATCCATGATATTGCACAATATGTTTGTTTGTATGCTGGTCACTAGTAGAACTGAAGCATCCATGATATTGCACAATATGTTTGTTTGTATGCTGGTCACCAGTAGAACTGGAAGCATCCATGATATTGCACAATATGTTTGTTTGTATGCTGGTCACTAGTAGAACTGAAGCATCCATGATATTGCACAATATGTTTGTTTGTATGCTGGTCACTAGTAGAACTGAAGCATCCATGATATTGCACAATATGTTTGTTTGTATGCTGGTCACTAGTAGAACTGAAGCATCCATGATATTGCATAATATGTTTGTTTGTATGCTGGTCAACAGTAGAACTGAAGCATCCATGATATTGCATGTCATGTTTGTTTCTGTATGCTGGTCACTAGTAGAACTGAAGCATCCATGATATTGTACAATATGTTTGTTTGTATGCTGGTCACTAGTAGAACTGAAGCATCCATGATATTGCACAATATGTTTGTTTGTATGCTGGTCACTAGTAGAACTGAAGCATCCATGATATTGTATAACATGTTTGTTTGTATGCTGGTCACTAGCAGAACTGAAGCATCCATGATATTGCACATATGCTTGTTTGTATGCTGGTCACTAGTAGTAAACTGAAGCATCCATGATATTGCACAATATGTTTGTTTGTATGCTGGTCACTAGTAGAACTGGAAGCGATCCATGATATTGCACAATATGTTTAATGGTAGTTGTCACTAGTAGGAATCAAAGCATCCATGATATTGCACAATATGTTTGTTTGTATGCTGGTCACCAGTAGAACTGAAGCATCCATGATATTGCACAATATGTTTGTTTGTATGCTGGTCACTAGTAGAACTGAAGCATCCATGATATTGCATAATATGTTTGCTTGTATGCTGGTCACTAGTAGAACTGAAACATCCATGATATTGCACAATATGTTTGTTTGTATGCTGGTCACTAGTAGAATTGACATCCATGATATTGCACAATATGTTTGTTTGTATGCTGGTCACTATAGAACTGAAGCATCCATGATATTGCACAATATGTTTGCTTGTATGCTGGTCACTAGTAGAACTGTACATCCATGATATTGCACAATATGTTTGTTTGTATGCTGGTCACTAGTAGAACTGAAGCATCCATGATATTGTATAATATGTTTGTTTGTATGCTGGTCACTAGTAGAACTGAAACATCCATGATATTGCATTGGAATATGTTTGTTTGTATGCTGGTCACTAGTAGAACTGAAGCATCCATGATATTGCACAATATGTTTGTTTGCATGCTGGTCACTAGTAGAACTGAAGCATCCATGATATTGCACATTATGTTTTTGTTTTGTATGCTGGTCACTAGTAGAACTGAAGTATCCATGATATTGCACAATATGTTTGTTTGCATGCTGGTCACTAGGTAGAACTGAAGCATCCACATATTGCATAATATGTTTGTTGTATGCTTGTCACTAGTAGAACTGAAACATCCATGATATTGCACAATATGTTTGTTTGTATGCTGGTCACTAGTAGAATTGAAGCATCCATGATATTGCACAATATGTTTGTTTGTATGCTGGTCACTAGTAGAACTGAAGCATCCATGATATTGCATAATATGTTTGTTTGTATGCTGGTCACTAGTAGAACTGAACATCCATGATATTGCACAATATGTTTGTTTGTATGCTGGTCACTAGTAGAACTGAAGCATCCATGATATTGCACAATATGTTTGTTTGTATGCTGGTCACTAGTAGAACTGAAGCATCCATGATATTGCACAATATGTTTGTTTGTATGCTGGTCACTAGTAGAACTGAAGCATCCATGATATTGCACAATATGTTTGTTTGTATGCTGGTCACTAGTAGAACTGAAGCATCCATGATATTGCATAATATGTTTGTTTGTATGCTGGTCACTAGTAGAACTGAAATATCCATGATATTGCACAATATGTTTGTTTGTATGCTGGTCACTAGTAGAACTGAAGCATCCATGATATTGCACAATATGTTTGTTTGTATGCTGGTCACTAGTAGAACTGAAGCATCCATGATATTGCACAACATGTTTGTTTGTATGTTGGCTTTCATTAGTAGAACTGAAGTATCCCATGATATTGCACAATATGTTTGTTTGTATGCTGGGCCACTAGCAGTAGAACTGAAGCATCCATGATATTGCACAATATGTTTGTTTGTATGCTGGTCACTAGTAGAACTGAAGCATCCATGATATTGCATAATATGTTTGTTTGTATGCTGGTCACCAGTAGAACTGAAGCATCCATGATATTGCACAATATGTTTGTTTGTATGCTGGTCACTAGTAGAACTGAAGCATCCATGATATTGCACAATATGTTTGTTTGCAGGCTGGTCACTAGTAGAACTGAAGCATCCATGATATTGTACAATATGTTTGTTTGTATGCTGGTCACTAGTAGAACTGAAGTTATCCATGATATTGCACAATATGTTTGTTTGTATGCTGGTCACTAGTAGAACTGAAGCATCCATGATATTGCATTATGTTTGTTTGTATGCTGGTCACTAGTAGAACTGAAGCATCCATGATATTGCACAATATGTTTGTTTGCATGCTGGTCACTAGTAGAACTGAAGCATCCATGATATTGCACAATATGTTTGTTTGTATGCTGGTCACTAGTAGAACTGAAGCATCCATATATTGCACAATATGTTTGTTTGTATGCTGGTCACTAGTAGAACTGAAGCATCCATGATATTGCACAATATGTTTGTTTGTATGCTGGTCACTAGTAGAACTGAAGCATCCATGATATTGCATAATATGCTTGTTTGTATGCTGGTCACTAGTAGAACTGAAGCATCCATGATATTGCACAATATGTTTGTTTGTATGCTGGTCACTAGTAGAACTGAAGCATCCATGATATTGCACATTATGTTTGTTTGTATGCTGGCCACTAGTAGAACTGAAGCATCCATGATATTGCACAATATGTTTGTTTGTATGCTGGTCACCAGTAGAACTGAAGCATCCATGATATTGCACAATATGCTCGTTTGTATGCTGGTCACTAGTAGAACTGAAGCATCCATGATATTGCACAATATGCTTGTTTGTATGCTGTCATTTGTAGAACTGAAGCATCCATGATATTGCACAATATGTGTTTGTTTGTATGCTGGTCACTAGTAGAACTGAAGCATCCATGATATTGCACAATATGTTTGTTTGTATGCTGGTCACTAGTAGAACTGAAGCATCCATGATATTGCACAATATGTTTGTTTGTATGCTGGTCACTAGTAGAACTGAAGCATCCATGATATTGCATAATATGTTTGTTTGTATGCTGGTCACTAGTAGAACTGAAACATCCATGATATTGCACAATATGTTTGTTTGTATGCTGGTCACTAGTAGAACTGAAGCATCCATGATATTGCACAATATGTTTGTTTGTATGCTGGTCACTAGTAGAACTGAAGCATCCATGATATTGCACAATATGTTTGTTTGTATGCTGGTCACTAGTAGAACTGAAGCATCCATGATATTGCACAATATGTTTGTTTGTATGCTGGTCACTAGTAGAACTGAAGCATCCATGATATTGCACAATATGTTTGTTTGTATGCTGGTCACTAGTAGAACTGAAGCATCCATGATATTGCACAATATGTTTGTTTGTATGCTGGTCACTAGTAGAACTGAAGCATCCATGATATTGCACAATATGTTTGTTTGTATGCTGGTCACTCAGTAGAACTGAAGCATCCATGATACGCCAATATGTTTGTTTGTATGCTGGTCACTAGTAGAACTGAAGCATCCATGATATTGCACAATATGTTTGTTTGTATGCTGGTCACTAGTAGAACTGAAGCATCCATGATATTGCACAATATGTTTGTTTGTATGCTGGTCACTAGTAGAACTGAAGCATCCATGATATTGCACAATATGTTTGTTTGTATGCTGGTCACCAGTAGAACTGAAGCATCCATGATATTGCACAATATGTTTGTTTGTATGCTGGTCACTAGTAGAATTGAAGCATCCATGATATTGCACAATATGTTTGTTTGTATGCTGGTCACTAGTAGAACTTGAAGCATCCATGATATTGCACAATATGTTTGTTTGTATGCTGGTCACTAGTAGAACTGAAGCATCCATGATATTGCACAATATGTTTGTTTTTATGCTGGTCACTAGTAGAACTGAAGCATCCATGATATTGCACAATATGTTTGTTTGTATGCTGGTCACTAGTAGAACTGAAGCATCCATGATATTGCACAATATGTTTGTTTGTATGCTGGTCACTAGTAGAACTGAAGCATCCATGATATTGCACAATATGTTTGTTTGTATGTTGGTCACTAGTAGAACTGAAGCATCCATGATATTGCACAATATGTTTGTTTGTATGCTGGTCACTAGTAGAACTACATCCATGATATTGCACAATATGTTTGTTTGTATGCTGGTCACTAGTAGAACTGAAGCATCCATGATATTGCACAATATGTTTGTTTGTATGCTGGTCACTAGTAGAACTGAAGCATCCATGATATTGCACAATATGTTTGTTTGTATGCTGGTCACTAGTAGAACTGAAGCATCCATGATATTGCACAATATGTTTGTTTGTATGCTGGTCACTAGCAGAACTGAAGCATCCATGATATTGCACAATATGTTTGTTTGTATGCTGGTCACTAGTAGAACTGAAGCATCCATGATATTGCACAATATGTTTGTTTGTATGCTGTCACTAGTAGAACTGAAGCATCCATGATATTGCACAATATGTTTGTTTGTATGCTGGTCACTAGTAGAATCATATCCATGATATTGCACAATATGTTTGTTTGCATGTTGGTCACTAGTAGAACTGAAGCATCCATGATATTGCACAATATGTTTGTTTGTATGCTGGTCACTAGTAGAACTGAAGCATCCATGATATTGCACAATATGTTTGTTTGTATGCTGGTCACTAGTAGAACTGAAGCATCCATGATATTGCATAATATGTTTGTTTGTATGCTGGTCACTAGTAGAACTGAAGCATCCATGATATTGCATAATATGTTTGTTTGTATGCTGGTCACTAGTAGAACTGAAGCATCCATGATATTGCACAATATGTTTGTTTGTATGCTGGTCACTAGTAGAACTGAAGCATCCATGATATTGCACAATATGTTTGTTTGTATGCTGGTCACTAGTAGAACTGAAGCATCCATGATATTGCACAATATGTTTGTTTGTAGCTTGGTCACTAGTAGAACTGAAGCATCCATGATATTGCACAATATGTTTGTTTGTATACAATGCTACTAGTAGAACTGAAGCATCCATGATATTGCACAATATGTTTGTTTGTATGCTGGTCACTAGTAGAACTGAAGCATCCATGATATTGCACAATATGTTTGTTTGTATGCTGGTCACTAGTAGAACTGAAGCATCCATGATATTGCACAATATGTTTGTTTGTATGCTGGTCACTAGTAGAACTGAAGCATCCATGATATTGCACAATATGTTTGTTTGTATGCTGGTCACTAGTAGAACCGAAGCATCCATGATATTGCACAATATGTTTGTTTGTATGCTGGTCACCAGTAGAACTGAAGCATCCATGATATTGCACAATATGTTTGTTTGTATGCTGGTCAAATAGTAGAACTGAAGCATCCATGATATTGCACAACATGTTTGTTTGTATGCTGGTCACCAGTAGAACTGAAGCATCCATGATATTGCACAATATGTTTGTTTGTATGCTGGTCACTAGTAGAACTGAAGCATCCATGATATTGCACAATATGTTTGTTTGTATGCTACTACTAGTAGAACTGAAGCATCCATGATATTGCACAATATGTTTGTTTGTATGCTGGTCACTAGTAGAACTGAAGCATCCATGATATTGCACAATATGTTTGTTTGTATGCTGGTCACTAGTAGAACTGAAGACATCCATGATATTGCACAATATGTTTGTTTGTATGCTGGTCACTAGTAGAACTGAAGCATCCATGATATTGCACAATATGTTTGTTTGTATGCTGGTCACTAGTAGAACTGAAGCATCCATGATATTGCATAATATGTTTGTTTGTATGCTGGTCACTAGTAGAACTGAAGCATCCATGATATTGCACAATATGTTTATTTGTATGCTGGTCACTAGTAGAACTGAAGCATCCATGTGATATTGCATAATATGTTTGTTTGTATGCTGGTCACTAGTAGAACTGAAGCATCCATGATATTGCACAATATGTTTGTTTGTATGCTGGTCACTTCAGTAGAACTGAAGCATCCATGATATTGCACAATATGTTTGTTTGTATGCTGGTCACTAGTAGAACTGAAGCATCCATGATATTGCACACAATATGTTTGTATGCTGGTCACTAGTAGAACTGAAGTATCCATGATATTGCATAATATGTTTGTTTGTATGCTGGTCACTAGTAGAACTGAATATCCATGATATTGCACAATATGTTTGTTTGTATGCTGGTCACTAGTAGAACTGAAGCATCCATGATATTGCACAATATGTTTGTTTGTATGCTGGTCACTAGTAGAACTGAAGCATCCATGATATTGCACAATATGTTTGCTTGTATGCTGGTCACTAGTAGAACTGAAGCATCCATGATATTGCACAATATGTAGGTTTGTATGCTGGCTACTAGTAGAACTGAAGCATCCATGATATTGCACAATATGTTTGTTTGTATGCTGGTCACTAGTAGAACTGAAGCATCCATGATATTGCACAATATGTTTGCTTGTATGCTGGTCACTAGTAGAACTGAAGCATCCATGATATTGCACAATATGTTTGTTTGTATGCTGGTCACTAGTAGAACTGAAGCATCCATGATATTGCACAATATGTAGGTTTGTATGCTGGTCACTAGTAGAACTGAAGCATCCATGATATTGCACAATATGTTTGTTTGTATGCTGGTCACTAGTAGAACTGAAGCTATCCATGATATTGCACAATATGTTTGTTTGTATGCTGGTCACTAGTAGAACTGAAGCATCCATGATATTGCACAATATGTTTGTTTGTATGCTGGTCACTAGTAGAACTGAAGCATCCATGATATTGCACAATATGTTTGCTTGTATGCTGGTCACTAGTAGAACTGAAGCATCCATGATATTGCACAATATGTTTGTTTGTATGCTGGTCACTAGTAGAACTGAAGCATCCATGATATTGCACAATATGTTTGTTTGTATGCTGGTCACTAGTAGAACTGAGCATCCATGATATTGCACAATATGTTTGTTTGTATGCTGGTCACTAGTAGAACTGAAGCATCCATGATATTGCACAATATGTTTGTTTGTATGCTGTCACTAGTAGGAACTGAAGCATCCATGATATTGCACAATATGTAGGTTTGTATGCTGGTCACTAGTAGAACTGAAGCATCCATGATATTGCACAATATGTTTGTTTGTATGCTGGTCACTAGTAGAATCACATCCATGATATTGCACAATATGTTTGTTTGTATGCTGGTCACTAGTAGAACTGAAGCATCCATGATATTGCACAATATGTTTGTTTGTATGCTGGTCACTAGTAGAACTGAAGCATCCATGTATTGCACAATATGTTTGTTTGTATGCTGGTCACTAGTAGAACTGAAGCATCCATGATATTGCACAATATGTTTGTTTGTATGCTGGTCACTAGTAGACAAACTGAAGCATCCATGATATTGCATAATATGTTTGTTTGCATGCTGGTCACTAGTAGAACTGAAGCATCCATGATATTGCACAATATGTTTGTTTGTATGCTGGTCACTAGTAGCAACTGAAGCTTATCCATGATATTGCACAATATGTCATTTTGTATGCTGGTCACCAGTAGAACTGAAGCATCCATGATATTGTACAATATGTTTGTTTGTATGCTGGTCACTAGTAGAACTGAAGCATCCATGATATTGCACAATATGTTTGTTTGTATGCTGGTCACTAGTAGAACTGAAGCATCCATGATATTGCACAATATGTTTGTTTGTATGCTGGTCACTAGTAGAACTGAAGCATCCATGATATTGCACAATATGTTTGTTTGTATGCTGGTCACTAGTAGAACTGAAGCATCCATGATATTGCACAATATGTTTGTTTGTATGCTGGTCACTAGTAGAACTGAAGCATCCATGATATTGCACAATATGTAGGTTTGTATGCTGGTCACTAGTAGAACTGAAGCATCCATGATATTGCACAATATGTAGGTTTGTATGCTGGTCACTAGTAGAACTGAAGCATCCATGATATTGCACAATATGTTTGTTTGTATGCTGGTCACTAGTAGAACTGAAGCATCCATGATATTGCACAATATGTTTGTTTGTATGCTGGTCACTAGTAGAACTGAAGCATCCATGATATTGCACAATATGTTTGTTTGTATGCTGGTCACTAGTAGAACTGAAGCATCCATGATATTGCACAATATGTTTGTTTGCATGCTGGTCACTAGTAGAACTGAAGCATCCATGATATTGCACAATATGTTTGTTTGTATGCTGGTCACCAGTAGAACTGAAGCATCCATGATATTGCACAATATGTTTGTTTGTATGCTGGTCACTAGTAGAACTGAAGCATCCATGATATTGCACAATATGTTTGTTTGTATGCTGGTCACTAGTAGAACTGAAGCATCCATGATATTGCACAATATGTAGGTTTGTATGCTGGTCACTAGTAGAACTGAAGCATCCATGATATTGCACAATATGTAGGTTTGTATGCTGGTCACTAGTAGAACTGAAGCATCCATGATATTGCACAATATGTTTGTTTGTATGTCACTAGTAGAACTGAAGCATCCATGATATTGCACAATATGTTTGTTTGTATGCTGGTCACTAGTAGAACTGAAGCATCCATGATATTGCACAATATGTAGGTTTGTATGCTGGTCACTAGTAGAACTGAAGCATCCATGATATTGCACAATATGTAGGTTTGTATGCTGGTCACTAGTAGAACTGAAGCATCCATGATATTGCACAATATGTTTGTTTGTATGCTGGTCACCAGTAGAACTGAAGCATCCATGATATTGCACAATATGTTTGTTTGTATGCTGGTCACCAGTAGAACTGAAGCATCCATGATATTGCACAATATGTTTGTTTGTATGCTGGTCACTAGAATCCGAGCATCCATGATATTGCACAATATGTTTGTTTGTATGCTGGTCACTAGTAGAACTGAAGCATCCATGATATTGCACAATATGCTTGTTTGTATGCTGGTCACTAGTAGAACTGAAGCATCCATGATATTGCACAATATGTTTGTTTGTATGCTGGCTACTAGTAGAACTGAAGCATCCATGATATTGTACAATATGTTTGTTTGTATATGCTGGTCACTAGTAGAACTGAAGCATCCATGATATTGCACAATATGTTTGTTTGTATGCTGGTCACTAGTAGAACTGAAGCATCCATGATATTGCACAATATGTAGGTTTGTATGCTGGTCATTAGTAGAACTGGAAATATCCATGATATTGCACAATATGTTTGTTTGTATGCTGGTCACTAGTAGAACTGAAGCATCCATGATATTGCACAATATGTTTGTTTGTATGCTGGTCACTAGTAGAACTGAAGCATCCATGATATTGCACAATATGTTTGTTTGTATGCTGGTCACTAGTAGAACTGAAGTTATCCATGATATTGCACAATATGTTTGTTTGTATGCTGGTCACTAGTAGAACTGAAGCATCCATGATATTGCACAATATGTTTGTTTGTATGCTGGTCACTAGTAGAACTGAAGCATCCATGATATTGCACAATATGTTTGTTTGTATGCTGGTCACTAGTAGAACTGAAGCATCCATGATATTGCACAATATGTAGGTTTGTATGCTGGTCACTAGTAGAACTGAAGCATCCATGATATTGCACAATATGTAGGTTTGTATGCTGGTCACTAGTAGAACTGAAGCATCCATGATATTGCACAATATGTTTGTTTGTATGCTGGTCACTAGTAGAACTGAAGCATCCATGATATTGCACAATATGTTTGTTTGTATGCTGGTCACTAGTAGAACTGAAGTATCCATGATATTGCACAATATGTTTGTTTGTATGCTGTCATTAGTAGAACTGGAAGCATCCATGATATTGCACAATATGTAGGTTTGTATGCTGGTCACTAGTAGAACTGAAGCATCCATGATATTGCACAATATGTAGGTTTGTATGCTGGTCACTAGTAGAACCGAAGCATCCATGATATTGCACAATATGTTTGTTTGTATGCTGGTCACTAGTAGAACTGAAGCATCCATGATATTGCACAATATGTCATGTTTGTATGCTGGTCACTAGTAGAACTGAAGTATCCATGATATTGCACAATATGTAGGTTTGTATGCTGGTCACTAGTAGAACTGAAGCATCCATGATATTAACACAATATGTAGGTTTGTATGCTGGTCACTAGTAGAACTGAAGCATCCATGATATTGGGTACAATATGTTTGTTTGTATGCTGGTCACGTAGTAGAACTGAAGTATCCATGATATTGCACAATATGTTTGTTTGTATGCTGGTCACCAGTAGAAACTGAAGCATCCATGATATTGCACAATATGTTTGTTTGTATGCTGGTCACTAGTAGAACTGAAGCATCCATGATATTGCACAATATGTTTGTTTGTATGCTGGCTACCAGTAGAACTGAAGCATCCATGATATTGCACAATATGTTTGTTTGTATGCTGGTCACTAGTAGAACTGAAGCATCCATGATATTGCACAATATGTTTGTTTGTATGCTGGTCATTAGTAGAACTGAAGCATCCATGATATTGCACAATATGTTTGTTTGTATGCTGGTCACCAGTAGAACTGAAGCATCCATGATATTGCACAATATGTTTGCTTTTGTATGCTGGTCACTAGTAGAACTGAAGCATCCATGATATTGCACAATATGTTTGTTTGTATGCTGGTCACTAGTAGAACTGAAGCATCCATGATATTGCATAATATGTTTGTTTGTATGCTGGTCACTAGTAGAACTGAAGCATCCATGATATTGCACAATATGTTTGTTTGTATGCTGGTCACTAGTAGAACTGAAGCATCCATGATATTGCACAATATGTTTGTTTGTATGCTGGTCACCAGTAGAACTGAAGCATCCATGATATTGTACAATATGTTTGTTTGTATGCTGGTCACTAGTAGAACTGAAGCATCCATGATATTGCACAATATGTTTGTTTGTATGCTGGTCACTGGTAGAACTGAAGCATCCATGATATTGCACAATATGTTTGTTTGTATGCTGGTCACTAGTAGTACTGAAGCATCCATGATATTGCATAATATGTTTGTTTGTATGCTGGTCACTAGTAGAACTGAAGCATCCATGATATTGCACAATATGTTTGTTTGTATGCTGGTCACTAGTAGAATCACATCCATGATATTGCACAATATGTTTGTTTGTATGCTGGTCACTAGTAGAACTGAAGCATCCATGATATTGCACAATATGTTTGTTTGTATGCTGGTCACTAGTAGAACTGAAGCATCCATGATATTGCATAATATGTTTGTTTGTATGCTGGTCACTTCAGTAGAACTGAAGCATCCATGATATTGCACAATATGTTTGTTTGCATGCTGGTCACTAGTAGAACTGAAGCATCCATGATATTGCACAATATGTTTGTTTGTATGTTGGTCACTAGTAGAACTGAAGTATCCATGATATTGCATAATATGTTTGTTTGTATGCTGGTCACTAGTAGAACTGAAGTATCCATGATATTGTACAATATGTTTGTTTGTATGCTGGTCACTTAGTAGAACTGAAGCATCCATGATATTGCACAATATGTTTGTTTGTATGCCAATAGTAGAACTGAAGCATCCATGATATTGCATAATATGTTTGTTTGTATGCTGGTCACTAGTAGAACTGAAGCATCCATGATATTGCACAATATGTTTGTTTGTATGCTGGTCACTAGTAGAACTGAAGCATCCATGATATTGCACAATATGTTTGTTTGTATGCTGGTCACTAGTAGAACTGAAGCATCCATGATATTGCATAATATGTTTGCTTGTATGCTGGTCACTAGTAGAACTGAAGCATCCATGATATTGCACAATATGTTTGTTTGTATGCTGGTCACTAGTAGAACTGAAGCATCCATGATATTGCACAATATGTTTGCTTGTATGCTGGTCACTATAGAACTGAAGCATCCATGATATTGCACAATATGTTTGTTTGTATGCTGGTCACTAGTAGAACTGAAGCATCCATGATATTGCATAATATGTTTGTTTGTATGCTGGTCACTAGTAGAACTGAAGCATCCATGATATTGCACAATATGTTTGCTTGTATGCTGGTCACTAGTAGAACTGAAGCATCCATGATATTGCACAATATGTTTGCTTGTATGCTGGTCACTAGTAGAACTGAAGCATCCATGATATTGCACAATATGTTTGTTTGTATGCTGTCACTAGTAGAACTGAAGCATCCATGATATTGCACAATATGTTTGTTTGTATGCTGGTCACTAGTAGAACTGAAGCATCCATGATATTGCACAATATGTTTGTTTGTATTCTGGTCACTAGTAGAACTGAAGCATCCATGATATTGCATAATATGTTTGTTTGTATGCTGGTCACTAGTAGAACTGAAGCATCCATGATATTGCACAATATGTTTGTTTGTATACAATACTAGTAGAACTGAAGCATCCAGATATTGTACAATATGTTTGTTTGTATGCTGGTCACTAGTAGAACTGAAGCATCCATGATATTGCACAATATGTTTGTTTGTATGCTGGTCACTAGTAGAACTGAAGCATCCATGATATTGCATAATATGTTTGTTTTTATGCTGGTCACTAGTAGAATCAGAAGCATCCACATGATATTGCACAATATGTTTGTTTGTATGCTGGTCACTAGTAGAACTGAAGCATCCATGATATTGCACAATATGTTTGTTTGTATGCTGGTCACTAGTAGAACCGAAGCATCCATGATATTGCACAATATGTTTGTTTGTATGCTGGTCACTAGTAGAACTGAAGCATCCACAGATATTGCACAATATGTTTGTTTGTATGCTGGTCACTAGTAGAACTGAAGCATCCATGATATTGCACAATATGTTTGTTTGTATGCTGGTCACTAGTAGAACTGAAGCATCCATGATATTGCATAATATGTTTGTTTGTATGCTGGTCAAATAGTAGAACTGAAGCATCCATGATATTGCACAATATGTTTGTTTGTATGCTGGTCACTAGTAGAACTGAAGCATCCATGATATTGCACAATATGTTTGTTTGTATGCTGGTCACTAGTAGAACTGAAGCATCCATGATATTGCACAATATGTTTGTTTGTATGCTGGTCACTAGTAGAACTGAAGCATCCATGATATTGTACAATATGTTTGTTTGTATGCTGGTTACTAGTAGAACTGAAGCATCCATGATATTGCACAATATGTTTGTTTGTATGCTGGTCACTAGTAGAACTGAAGCATCCATGATATTGCACAATATGTTTGTTTGTATGCTGGTCATTGGTAGAACTGAAGCATCCATGATATTGCACAATATGTTTGTTTGTATGCTGGTCACTAGTAGAACTGAAGCCATCCATGATATTGCACAATATGTTTGTTTGTATGCTGGTCACTAGTAGAACTGAAGCATCCATGATATTGCACAATATGTTTGTTTGTATGCTGGTCACTAGTAGAACTGAAGCATCCATGATATTGCACAATATGTTTGTTTGTATGCTGGTCACTAGTAGAACTGAAGCATCCATGATATTGCACAATATGTTTGTTTGTATGCTGGTCACTAGTGAACTGAAGCATCCATGATATTGCACAATATGTTTGTTTGTATGCTGGTCACTAGTAGAACTGAAGCATCCATGATATTGCACAATATGCTTGCTCGTATGCTGGTCACTAGTAGAACTGAAGCATCCATGATATTGCACAATATGTTTGTTTGTATGCTGGTCACTAGTAGAACTGAAGCATCCATGATATTGCACAATATGTTTGTTTGTATGCTGGTCACTAGTAGAACTGAAGCATCCATGATATTGCACAATATGTTTGTTTGTATGCTGGTCACTAGTAGGAACTTTGAAGCATCCATGATATTGCACAATATGTTTGTTTGTATGCTGGTCACTAGTAGAACTGCTATCCATGATATTGCACAATATGTTTGTTTGTATGCTGGTCATTAGTAGAATCAGCTATCCATGATATTGCACAATATGTTTGTTTGTATGCTGGTCACTAGTAGAACTGAAGCATCCATGATATTGCACAATATGTTTGTTTGTATGCTGGTCACCAGTAGAACTGAAGCATCCATGATATTGCACAATATGTTTGTTTGTATGCTGGTCACTAGTAGAACTGAAGCATCCATGATATTGCATAATATGTTTGTTTGTATGCTGGTCACTAGTAGAACTGAAGCATCCATGATATTGCACAATATGTTTGTTTGTATGCTGGTCACTAGTAGAACTGAAGCATCCATGATATTGGCCAATATGTTTGTTTGTATGCTGGTCACTAGTAGAACTGAAGCATCCATGATATTGCATAATATGTTTGTTTGTATGCTGGTCACTAGTAGAACTGAAGCATCCATGATATTGCACAATATGTTTGTTTGTATGCTGGTCACTAGTAGAACTGAAGCATCCATGATATTGCACAATATGTTTGTTTGTATGCTGGTCACTAGTAGAACTGAAGCATCCATGATATTGCATAGCCATGTTTGTTTGTGCTGGTCACCAGTAGAACTGAAGCATCCATGATATTGCATAATATGTTTGTTTGTATGCTGGTCTACCAGTAGAACTGAAGCATCCATGATATTGCACAAGTTTGTTTGTATGCTGGTCACTAGCAGAACTGAAGCATCCATGTATTGCACAATATGTTTGTTTGTATGCTGGTCACTAGTAGAACTGAAGCATCCATGATATTTAATAATATGTTTGTTTGTATGCTGGTCACTAGTAGAACTGAAGCATCCATGATATTGCATAATATGTTTGTTTGTATGTCAGTCACTAGTAGAACTGAAGCATCCATGATATTGCACAATATGTTTGTTTGTATGCTGGTCAACAGTAGAACTGAAGCATCCATGATATTGCATAATATGTTTGTTTGTATGCTGGTCACTAGTAGAACTGAAGCATCCATGATATTGCACAATATGTTTGTTTGTATGCTGGTCACTAGTAGAACTGAAGCATCCATGATATTGCATAATATGTTTGTTTGTATGCTGGTCACTAGTAGAACTGAAGCATCCATGATATTGCACATTATGTTTGTTTGTATGCTGGTCACTATAGAACTGAAGCATCCATGATATTGCATACTGAGCATTTGTTTGTATGCTGGTCACTAGTAGAACTGAAGCATCCATGATATTGCATAATATGTTTGTTTGTATGCTGGTCACCAGTAGAACTGAAGCATCCATGATATTGCACAATATGTTTGTTTGTATGCTGGTCACTAGTAGAACTGAAGCATCCATGATATTGCACAATATGTTTGTTTGTATGTCAACAATGTAGTAGAACTGAAGCATCCATGATATTGGACAATATGTTTGTCATAGTTGGTCACTAGTAGAACTGAAGCATCCATGATATTGCATAATATGTTTGTTTGTATGCCAGTCACTAGTAGAACTGAAGCATCCATGATATTGCACAATATGTTTGTTTGTATGCTGGTCACTAGTAGAACTGAAGCATCCATGATATTGCACAATATGTTTGTTTGTATGCTGGTCACTAGTAGAACTGAAGCATCCATGATATTGCACAATATGTTTGTTTGTATGCTGGTCACTAGTAGAACTGAAGCATCCATGATATTGCATAATATGTTTGTTTGTATGCTGGTCACTAGTAGAACTGAAGCATCCATGATATTGCAGTATAATATGTTTGTTTGTATGCTGGTCACTAGTAGAACTGAAGCATCCATGATATTGCACAATATGTTTGTTTGTATGCTGGTCATAGAACTGAAGCATCCATGATATTGCACAATATGTTTGTTTGTATGCTGGTCACTAGTAGAACTGAAGCATCCATGATATTGCACAATATGTTTGTTTGTATGCTGGTCACTAGTAGAACTGAAGCATCCATGATATTGCACAATATGTTTGTTTGTATGCTGGTCACTAGTAGAACTGAAGCATCCATGATATTGCACAATATGTTTGTTTGTATGCTGGTCACTAGTAGAACTGAAGCATCCATGATATTGCACAATATGTTTGTTTGTATGCTGGTCACTAGTAGAACTGAAGCATCCACGATATTGCACAATATGTTTGTTTGTATGCTGGTCACTAGTAGAACTGAAGCATCCATGATATTGCACAATATGTTTGTTTGTATGCTGGTCACTAGTAGAACTGAAGCATCCATGATATTGCACAATATGTTTGTTTGTATGCTGGTCACTAGTAGAACTGAAGCATCCATGATATTGCACAATATGTTTGTTTGTATGCTGGTCACTAGTAGAACTGAAGCATCCATGATATTGCACAATATGTTTGTTTGTATGCTGGTCACTAGTAGAACTGAAGCATCCATGATATTGCACAATATGTTTGTTTGTATGCTGGTCACTAGTAGAACTGAAGCATCCATGATATTGCACAATATGTTTGTTTGTATGCTGGTCACTAGAACTGAAGCATCCATGATATTGCACAATATGTTTGTTTGTATGCTGGTCACTAGTAGAACTGAAGCATCCATGATATTGCACAATATGTTTGTTTGTATGCTGGTCACTAGTAGAACTGAAGCATCCATGATATTGCACAATATGTTTGTTTGTATGCTGGTCACTAGTAGAACTGAAGCATCCATGATATTGTACAATATGTTTGTTTGTATGCTGGTCACTAGTAGAACTGAAGCATCCATGATATTGCACAATATGTTTGTTTCAGCTGGCTCACAGCAGAACTGAAGCATCCATGATATTGCACAATATGTTTGTTTGTATGCTGGTCACTAGTAGAACTGAAGCATCCATGATATTGCATAATATGTTTGTTTGTATGTTGGTCACTAGTAGAACTGAAGCATCCATGATATTGCACAATATGTTTGTTTGTATGCTGGTCACTAGTAGAACTGAAGCATCCATGATATTGCATAATATGTTTGTTTGTATGCTGGTCACTAGTAGAACTGAAGCATCCATGATATTGCACAATATGTTTGTTTGTATGCTGGTCACTAGTAGAACTGAAGCATCCATGATATTGCACAATATGTTTGTTTGTATGCTGGTCACTAGTAGAACTGAAGCATCCATGATATTGCATAATATGTTTGTTTGTATGCTGGTCACTAGTAGAACTGAAGCATCCATGATATTGCACAATATGTTTGTTTGTATGCTGGTCAGCTAGTAGAACTGAAGCATCCATGATATTGCATAATATGTTTGTTTGTATGCTGGTCACTAGTAGAACTGAAGCATCCATGATATTGCATAATATGTTTGTTTGTATGCTGGTCACTAGTAGAACTGAAGCATCCATGATATTGCACAATATGTTTGTTTGTATGCTGGTCACTAGTAGAACTGAAGTATCCATGATATTGCACAGTGTTTGTTTGTATGCTGGTCACTAGTAGAACTGAAGCATCCATGATATTGCACAATATGTTTGTTTGTATGTCATTACTAGTAGAACTGAAGCATCCATGATATTGCACAATATGTTTGTTTGTATGCTGGTCACTAGTAGAACTGAAGCATCCATGATATTGCACAATATGTTTGTTTGTATGCTGGTCACTAGTAGAACTGAAGCATCCATGATATTGCACAATATGTTTGTTTGTATGCTGGTCACTAGTAGAACTGTTGCATCCATGATATTGCACAATATGTTTGTTTGTATGCTGGTCACTAGTAGAACTGAAGCATCCATGATATTGCACAATATGTTTGTTTGTATGCTGGTCACTAGTAGGTTCTTCAGAAGCATCCATGATATTGCACAACATGCTTGTTTGTATGCTGGTCACTAGTAGAACTGGAAGCATCCATGATATTGCACAATATGTTTGCTTTGTATGCTGGTCACTAGTAGAACTGTTGCATCCATGATATTGCACAATATGTTTGTTTGTATGCTGGTCACTAGTAGAACTGAAGCATCCATGATATTGCACAATATGTTTGTTTGTATGCTGGTCACTAGTAGAACTGAAGCATCCATGATATTGCACAATATGTTTGTTTGTATGCTGGTCACTAGTAGAACTGAAGCATCCATGATATTGCACAATATGTTTGTTTGTATGCTGGTCACTAGTAGAACTGTTGCATCCATGATATTGCACAATATGTTTGTTTGTATGCTGGTCACTAGTAGAATTGAAGCATCCATGATATTGCACACATAGTGTTTGTTTGCATGTGCTGGTCACTATAGAACTGAAGCATCCATGATATTGCACAATATGTTTGTTTGTATGCTGGTCACTAGTAGAACTGAAGCATCCATGATGGCTGCACATGCTTGTTTGTATGCTGGTCACTGTAGAACTGAAGCATCCATGATATTGCACAATATGTTTGTTTGTATGCTGGTCACTAGTAGAACTGAAGCATCCATGATATTGCACAATATGTTTGTTTGTATGCTGGTCACTAGTAGAACTGAAGCATCCATGATATTGCACAATATGTTTGTTTGTATGCTGGTCAGCTAGTAGAACTGAAGCACCATGATATTGCACAATATGTTTGTTTGTATGCTGGTCACTAGTAGAACTGAAGCATCCATGATATTGCACAATATGTTTGCTTGTATGCTGGTCACTAGTAGAACTGAAGCATCCATGATATTGCACAATATGTTTGTTTGTATGCTGGTCACTAGTAGAACTGAAGCATCCATGATATTGCACAATATGTTTGTTTGTATGTTGGTCACTAGTAGAACTGAAGCATCCATGATATTGCACAATATGTTTGTTTATATGCTGGTCACTAGTAGAACTGAAGCATCCATGATATTGCACAATATGTTTGTTTGTATGCTGGTCACTAGTAGAACTAGCTATCCATGATATTGCACAATATGTTTGTTTGTATGCTGGTCACTAGTAGAACTGAAGCATCCATGATATTGCATAATATGTTTGTTTGTATGCTGGTCACTAGTAGAACTGAAGCATCCATTGATATTGCACAATATGTTTGTTTGTATGCTGGTCACTAGTAGAACTGTTGCATCCATGATATTGCACAATATGTTTGTTTGTATGCTGGTCACTAGTAGAACTGAAGCATCCATGATATTGCACAATATGTTTGTTTGTATGCTGGTCACTAGTAGAACTGAAGCATCCATGATATTGCACAATATGTTTGTTTCATGCTGGTCACTAGTAGAACTGAAGCATCCATGATATTGCACAATATGTTTGTTTGTATGCTGGTCACTAGTAGAACTGTTGCATCCATGATATTGCACAATATGTTTGTCAGGTGCTGTCACTACAGAACTGAAGCATCCATGATATTGCACAATATGTTTGTTTGTATGCTGGTCACTAGTAGAACTGAAGCATCCATGATATTGCACAATATGTTTGTTTGTATGCTGGTCAACAGTAGAACTGAAGCATCCATGATATTGCACAATATGTTTGTTTGTATGCTGGTCACTAGTAGAACTGAAGCATCCA
Organism: Ascarosepion bandense; assembly: GCA_037127315.1. NCBI lineage: Eukaryota > Metazoa > Mollusca > Cephalopoda > Sepiida > Sepiidae > Ascarosepion > Ascarosepion bandense. Next base: position 7,010,631 of record JBBBDQ010000188.1, read on the forward strand.
TGATATTGCACAATATGTTTGTTTGTATGCTGGTCACTAGTAGAACTGAAGCATCCATGATATTGCACAATATGTTTGTTTGTATGCTGGTCACTAGTAGAACTGAAGCATCCATGATATTGCACAATATGTTTGTTTGTATGCTGGTCACTAGTAGAACTGAAGCATCCATGATATTGCACAATATGTTTGTTTGTATGCTGGTCACTAGTAGAACTGAAGTACCTTCCATGATATTGCACAATATGTTTGTTTGTATAATACCAGTAGAACTGAAGCATCCATGATATTGCACAATATGTTTGTTTGTATGCTGGTCACTAGTAGAACTGAAGCATCCATGATATTGCACAATATAAGCTTGTTTTTGTATGTTGGTCACTAGTAGGAACTGAAGCATTCATGATATTGCATTAAATATGTTTGTTTGTATGCTGGTCACTAGCAGAACTGAAGCATCCATGATATTGCACAATATGTTTGTTTGTATGCTGGTCACTAGTAGAACTGAAGCATCCATGATATTGCACAATATGTTTGTTTGTATGCTGGTCACTAGTAGAACTGAAGCATCCATGATATTGCACAATATGTTTGTTTGTATGCTGGTCACTAGTAGAACTGACATCCATGTGCTGGTCACTAGTAGAACTGAAGCATCCATGATATTGCACAATATGTTTGTTTGTATGCTGGTCACTAGTAGAACTGAAGCATCCATGATTATTGCACAATATGTTTGTTTGTGGGTATTGTCACGGTAGAATTAAGCATCCATGATATTGCACAATATGTTTGTTTGTATGCTGGTCACTAGTAGAACTGAAGCATCCATGATATTGCACAATATGTTTGTTTGTATGCTGGTCACTAGTAGAACTGAAGCATCCATGATATTGCACAATATGTTTGTTTGTATGCTGGTCACCAGTAGAACTGAAGCATCCATGATATTGCACAATATGTTTGTTTGTATGCTGGTCACTAGTATGAATCAGGCATCCATGATATTGCACAATATGTTTGTTTGTATGCTGGTCACTAGTAGAACTGAAGCATCCATGATATTGCACAATATGTTTGTTTGTATGCTGGTCACTAGTAGAACTTCGAAGCATCCATGATATTGCATTTTCCACAATATGTTTGTTTGTATGCTGGTCACTAGTAGAACTGAAGCATCCATGATATTGCACAATATGTTTGTTTGTATGCTGGTCACTAGTAGAACTGAAGCATCCATGATATTGCACAATATGTTTGTTTGTATGCTGGTCACTAGTAGAACTGAAGCATCCATGATATTGCACAATATGTTTGTTTGTATGCTGTCACTAGTAGAACTGAAGCATCCATGATGGCTGCACAATATGTTTGTTTGTATGCTGGTCACTAGTAGAACTGAAGCATCCATGATATTGGTACAATATGTTTGTTTGTATGTCGGTCACTAGTAGAACTGAAGCATCCATGATATTGCACAATATGTTTGTTTGTATGCTGGTCACTAGTAGAACTGAAGCATCCATGATATTGCACAATATGTTTGTTTGTATGCTGGTCACTAGTAGAACTGAAGCATCCATGATATTGTACAATATGTTTGTTTGTATGCTGTCACTAGTAGAACTGAAGCATCCATGATATTGCACAATATGTTTGTTTGTATGCTGGTCACTAGTAGAATTGAAGCATCCATGATATTGCACAATATGTTTGTTTGTATGCTGGTCACCAGTAGAACTGAAGCATCCATGATATTGCACAATATGTTTGTTTGCATGCTGGTCACTAGTAGAACTGAAGCATCCATGATATTGCACAATATGTTTGTTTGCATGCTGGTCACTAGTAGAACTGAAGCATCCATGATATTGCACAATATGTTTGTTTGCATGCTGTACTACTAGTAGAAACTTGAAGCATCCATGATATTGCACAATATGTTTGTTTGTATGCTGGTCACTAGTAGAAACTGAAGCATCCATGATATTGCACAATATGTTTGTTTGTATGCTGGTCACTAGTAGGAACTGAAGCATCCATGATATTGCATAATATGTTTGTTTGTATGCTGGTCACCAGTAGAACTGAAGCATCCATGATATTGCACAATATGTTTGTTTGTATGCTGGTCACTAGTAGAACTGAAGCATCCATGATATTGCACAATATGTTTGTTTGTATGCTGGTCACCAGTAGAACTGAAGCATCCATGATATTGCACAATATGTTTGTTTGTATGCTGGTCACCAGTAGAACTGAAGCATCCATGATATTGCACAATATGTTTGTTTGTATGCTGGTCACTAGTAGAACTGAAGCATCCATGATATTGCACAATATGTAGGTTTGTATGCTGGTCACTAGCAGAACTGAAGCATCCATGATATTGCACAATATGTTTGTTTGTATGCTGGTCACTAGTAGAACTGAAGCATCCATGATATTGCACAATATGTAGGTTTGTATGCTGGTCACTAGCAGAACTGAAGCATCCATGATATTGCACAATATGTTTGTTTGTATGCTGGTCACTAGCAGAACTGAAGCATCCATGATATTGCACAATATGTTTGTTTGCATGCTGGTCACTAGTAGAACTGAAGCATCCATGATATTGCACAATATGTAGGTTTGTATGCTGGTCACTAGCAGAACTGAAGCATCCATGATATTGCACAATATGTTTGTTTGTATGCTGGTCACTAGTAGAACTGAAGCATCCATGATATTGCACAATATGTTTGTTTGTATGCTGGTCACTAGTAGAACTGAAGCATCCATGATATTGCACAATATGTGTAGGTTTGTATGCTGGTCACTAGCAGAACTGAAGTTATCCATGATATTGCACAATATGTTTGTTTGTATGCTGGCTACTAGTAGAACTGAAGCATCCATGATATTGCACAATATGTAGGTTTGTATGCTGGTCACTAGTAGAACTGAAGCATCCATGATATTGCACAATATGTTTGTTTGTATGCTGGTCACTAGTAGAACTGAAGCATCCATGATATTGCACAATATGTTTGTTTGTATGCTGGTCACTAGTAGTATAACTGAAGCATCCATGATATTGCACAATATGTTTGTTTGTATGCTGGTCACTAGCAGAACTGAAGCATCCATGATATTGCACAATATGTTTGTTTGTATGCTGGTCATATCAGTGTAAATAAGATCCATGATATTGCACAATATGTTTGTTTGTATGCTGGTCACTAGCAGAACTGAAGCATCCATGATATTGCACAATATGTTTGTTTGTATGCTGGTCACTAGTAGAACTGAAGCATCCATGATATTGCACATTATGTTTGTTTGTATGCTGGTCACTAGCAGAACTGAAGCATCCATGATATTGCACAATATGTTTGTTTGTATGCTGGTCACTAGTAGAACTGAAGCATCCATGATATTGCACAATATGTAGGTTTGTATGCTGGTCACTAGTAGAACTGAAGCATCCATGATATTGCACAATATGTTTGTTTGTATGCTGGTCACTAGTAGAACTGAAGTTATTCATGATATTGCACAATATGTAGGTTTGTATGCTGGTCACTAGAAGCATCCATGATATTGCACAATATGTTTGTTTGTATGCTGGTCACTAGTAGAATTGAAGCATCCATGATATTGCACAATATGTAGAAGCCGTATGGTCACCAGTAGAACTGAAGCATCCTATGATATTGCACAATATGTTTGTTTGTATGCTGGTCACTAGTAGAACTGAAGTATCCATGATATTGCACAATATGTAGGCTGTATGCTGGTCACTAGTAGAACTGAAGCATCCATGATATTGCACAATATGTTTGTTTGTGCTGGTCACTAGTAGAACTGAAGCATCCATGATATGTAATAATATGTAGGTTTGTATGCTGGTCACTAGTAGAACTGAAGCATCCATGATATTGCACAATATGTTTGTTTGTATGCTGGTCACTATAGAACTACATCCATGATATTGCACAATATGTAGGTTTGTGCGCTGGTCACTAGTAGAACTGAAGCATCCATGATATTGCATAATATGTTTGTTTGTATGCTGGTCACTAGTAGAACTGAAGCATCCATGATGCTGCACAATATGTTTGTTTGTATGCTGGTCACTAGCAGAACTGAAGCATCCATGATATTGCACAATATGTTTGTTTGTATGCTGGTCACTAGTAGAACTGAAGCATCCATGATATTGCAATATGTTTGTTTGTATGCTGGTCACTAGTAGAACTGAAGCATCCATGATATTGCACAATATGTTTGTTTGTATGCTGGTCACTAGTAGAACTGAAGCATCCAATATGATATTGCACAATATGTAGGTTTGTATGCTGGTCACTAGTAGAACTGAAGCATCCATGATATTGCACAATATGTTTGCTTGTATGCTGGTCACTAGTAGAACTGAAGCATCCATGATATTGCACAATATGTAGGTTTGTATGCTGGTCACTAGTAGAAATTGAAGCATCCATGATATTGCACAATATGTTTGTTTGTATGCTGGTCACTAGTAGAACTGAAGCATCCATGATATTGCACAATATGTAGGTTTGTATGCTGGTCACTAGTAGAACTGAAGCATCCATGATATTGCACAATATGTTTGTTTGTATGCTGGTCACTAGTAGAACTGAAGCATCCATGATATTGCATAATATGTAGGTTTGTATGCTGGTCACTAGTAGAACTGAAGCATCCATGATATTGCACAATATGTTTGTTTGTATGCTGGTCACTAGTAGAACTGAAGCATCCATGATATTGCACATTATGTAGGTTTGTATGTTATCACTAGTAGAACTGAAGTATCCATGATATTGCACAATATGTTTGCTTGTATGCTGGTCACTAGTAGAACTGAAGCATCCATGATATTGCACAATATGTTTGTTTGTATGCTGGTCACTAGCAGAACTGAAGCATCCATGATATTGCACAATATGTTTGTTTGTATGCTGGTCACTAGTAGAACTTGAAGCATCCATGATATTGCATAATATGTTTGTTTGTATGCTGGTCACTAGTAGAACTGAAGCATCCATGATATTGCACAATATGGTGGTTTGTATGCTGGTCACTAGTAGAACTGAAGCATCCATGATATTGCATAATATGTTTGTTTGTATGCTGGTCACTAGTAGAACTGAAGTTAATTCATGATATTGCACAATATGTTTGCTCTTTTGTATGCTGGTCACTAGTAGAACTGAAGCATCCATGATATTGCACAATATGTAGGTTTGTATGCTGGTCACTAGTAGAACTGAAGCATCCATGATATTGCACAACATGTTTGTTTGTATGCTGGTCACTAGTAGAACTGAAGCATCCATGATATTGCACAATATGTAGGTTTGTATGCTGGCCACAATTAGCAGAACTGAAGCATCCATGATATTGGGCATTGTATCATGTTTGTTTGTATGCTGGTCACTAGTAGAACTGAAGCATCCATGATATTTACACAATATGTTTGTTTGTATGCTGGTCACTAGTAGAACTGAAGCATCCATGATATTGCACAATATGTTTGTTTGTATGCTGGTCACTAGCAGAACTGAAGATCCATGATATTGCACAATATGTTTGTTTGTATGCTGGTCACTAGTAGAACTGAAGCATCCATGATATTGCACAATATGTAGGTTTGTATGCTGGCTACCAGTAAACTGAAGCATCCATGATATTGTACAATATGTTTGTTTGTATGCTGGTCACTAGTAGAACTGAAGCATCCATGATATTGCACAATATGTTTGCTTGTATGCTGGTCACTAGTAGAACTGAAGCATCCATGATATTGCACAATATGTAGGTTTGTATGCTGGCTACTAGTAGAACTGAAGCATCCATGATATTGCACAATATGTTTGTTTGTATGCTGGTCACTAGTAGAACTGAAGCATCCATGATATTGCACAATATGTAGGTTTGTATGCTGGTCACTAGTAGAACTGAAGCATCCATGATATTGCACAATATGTAGGTTTGTATGCTGGTCACCAGTAGAACTGAAGCATCCATGATATTGCACAATATGTAGGTTTGTATGCTGGTCACCAGTAGAACTGGAAGCATCCATGATATTGCACAATATGTTTGTTTGTATGCTGGTCACTAGTAGAACTGAAGCATCCATGATATTGCACAATATGTTTGTTTGTATGCTGGTCACTAGTAGAACTGAAGCATCCATGATATTGCACAATATGTTTGTTTGTATGCTGGTCACTAGCAGAACTGAAGCATCCATGATATTGCACAATATGTTTGTTTGTATGCTGGTCACTAGCAGAACTGAAGCATCCATGATATTGCACAATATGTTTGTTTGTATGCTGGTCACTAGTAGAACTGAAGCATCCATGATATTGCACAATATGTAGGTTTGTTTGCTGGTCACTAGTAAGAGCTGAAGCATCCATGATATTGCACAATATGTAGGTTTGTATGCTGGTCACTAGTAGAACTGAAACATCCATGATGCTACAATATGTTTGTTTGTATGCTGGTCACTAGTAGAACTGGAAAGCATCCATGAATATTGCACAATATGTTTGTTTGTATGCTGGTCACTAGTAGAACTGAAGCATCCATGATATTGCACAATATGTTTGTTGTATGCTGGTCACTAGTAGAACTGAAGCATCCATGATATTGCATAATATGTTTGTTTTCACTAGTAGAACTGAAGCATCCATGTACTGTATGTTTGTTTGTATGCTGGTCACTAGTAGAACTGAAGCATCCATGATATTGCACAATATGTTTGTTTGTATGCTGGTCACTAGTAGAACTGAAGCATCCATGATATTGCACAATATGTTTGTTTGTATGCTGGTCACTAGTAGGTTTGAACGTCATGATACAATAACATTTGTTTCCATGCTGGTCACTAGTAGAACTGAAGCATCCATGATATTGCACAATATGTTTGTTTGTATGCTGGTCACTAGTAGAACTGAAGCATCCATGATATTGCACAATATGTTTGTTTGTATGCTGGTCACTAGTAGAACTGAAGCATCCATGATATTGCACAATATGTTTGTTTGTATGCTGGTCACTAGCAGAACTGAAACTCATCCATGATATGTTGCACAATATGTTTGTTTGTATGCTGGTCATGAGTAGAACTGAAGCATCCATGATATTGCACAATATGTAGGTTTGTATGCTGGTCACTAGTAGAACTGAAGCATCCATGATATTGCACAATAACTATGTAGGTTTGTATGCTGGTCACCTAGTAGAACTGAAGCATCCATGATATTGCACAATATGTTTGTTTGTATGCTGGTCACTAGTAGAACTGAAGCATCCATGATATTGCACAATATGTTTGTTTGTATGCTGGTCACTAGCAGAACTGAAGCACTCCATGATATTGCACAATATGTTTGTTTGTATGCTGGTCACTAGTAGAACTGAAGCATCCATGATATTGCACAATATGTTTGTTTGTATGCTGGTCACTAGTAGAACTGAAGCATCCATGATATTGCACAATATGTTTGTTTGTATGCTGGTCACTAGCAAGAACTGAAGCATCCATGATATTGCACAATATGTTTGTTTGTATGCTGGTCACTGAGAGACTGAAGCATCCATGATATTGCACAATATGTTTGTTTGTATGCTGGTCACTAGCAGAACTGAAGCATCCATGATATTGCACAATATGTTTGTTTGTATGCTGGTCACTAATAAAACTGAAGCATCCATGATATTGCGTAATATGTTTGTTTGTATGCTGGTCACTAGCAGAACTGAAGCATCCATGATATTGCACAATATGTTTGTTTGTATGCTGGTCACTAGTAGAACTGAAGCATCCATGATATTGCACAATATGTTTGTTTGTATGCTGGTCACTAGTAGAACTGAAGCATCCATGATATTGCACAATATGTTTGTTTGTATGCTGGTCACTAGCAGAACTGAAGCATCCATGATATTGCACAATATGTTTGTTTGTATGCTGGTCACTAGTAGAACTGAAGCATCCATGATATTGCACAATATGTTTGTTTGTATGCTGGTCACTAGCAGAACTGAAGCATCCATGATATTGCACAATATGTTTGTTTGTATGCTGGTCACTAGTAGAACTGAAGCATCCATGATATTGCTAATAAAGTTTGTATGCTGTCACTAGTAGAACTGAAGCATCCATGATATTGCACAATATGTTTGTTTGTATGCTGGTCACTGGTAGAACTGAAGCATCCATGATGTTGCTGTATGTTTGTTTGTATGCTGGTCACTAGTAGAACTGTTGCATCCATGATATTGCACAATATGTTTGTTTGTATGCTGGTCACTAGTAGAACTGAAGCATCCATGATATTGCAATATGTTTGTTTGTATGCTGGTCATAGCAGAACTGAAGCATCCAAGTATTGCACAATATGTTTGTTTGTATGCTGGTCACTAGTAGAACTGTTGCATCCATGATATTGCACAATATGTTTGTTTGTATGCTGGTCACTAGTAGAACTGAAGCATCCATGATATTGCACAATATGTAGGTTTGTATGCTGGTCACTAGTAGAACTGAAGCATCCATGATATTGCACAATATGTTTGTTTGTATGCTGAGGTCACTAGTAGAACTGAAGCATCCATGATATTGCACAATATGTTTGTTTGTATGCTGGTCACTAGTAGAACTGAAGCATCCATGATATTGCTGTATATTTGTTTGTATGCTGGTCACTAGTAGAACTGTTGCATCCATGATATTGCACAATATGTTTGTTTGTATGCTGGTGCTAGTAGAACTGAGCACATCCATGATATTGCACAATATGTTTGTTTGTATGCTGGTCACTAGCAGAGACTGAAGCATCCATGATATTGCACAATATGTTTTGTTTGTATGCTGGTCACTGGTAGAACTGAAGCATCCATGATATTGCACAATATGTTTGTTTGTATGCTGGTCACTAGCAGAACTGAAGCATCCATGATATTGCACAATATGTTTGTTTGTATGCTGGTCACTAGTAGAACTGAAGCATCCATGATATTGCACAATATGTTTGTTTGTATGCTGGTCACTAGCAGAACTGAAGCATCCTTACTATTGCATAATATGTTTGTTTGTATGGTCACTAGCAGAACTGAAGCATCCATGATATTGCATAATATGTTTGTTTGTATGCTGGTCACTAGCAGAACTGACATCCTGATATTGCACAATATGTTTGTTTGTATGCTGGTCACTAGCAGAACTGAAGCATCCATGATATTACTGTAGTATGTTTGTTTGTATGCTGGTCACTAGCAGAACTGAAGCATCCATGATATTGCACAATATGTTTGTTTGTATGCTGGGTCACTGTAGTAGAACTGAGGCACATCCATGATATTGCATAATATGTTTGTTTGTATGCTGGTCACTAGCAGAACTGAAGCATCCATGATATTGCACAATATGTTTGTTTGTATGCTGGTCACTAGCAGAACTGAAGCATCCATGATATTGCACAATATGTTTAGACATGCTGGTCACTAGCAGAACTGAAGCATCCATGATATTGCAATATGTTTGTTTGTATGCTGGTCACTGGTAGAGACTGAAGCATCCATGATACTTCATAATATGTTTGTTTGTATGCTGGTCACCTAGCAGAACTGAAGCATCCATGATATTGCACAATATGTTTGTTTGTATGCTGGTCACTAGCAGAACTGAAGCATCCATGATATTACTGTATGTTTGTTTGTATGCTGGTCACTAGCAGAACTGAAGCATCCATGATATTGCACAATATGTTTGTTTGTATGCTGATTAATGGAACTAGAGCATCCATGATATTGCATAATATGTTTGTTTGTATGCTGGTCACTAGCAGAACTGAAGCATCCATGATATTGCACAATATGTTTGTTTGTATGCTGGTCACTAGCAGAACTGAAGCATCCATGATATTGCACAATATGTTTGTTTGTATGCTGGTCACTAGCAGGTAAACATCCATGATATTGCACAATATGTTTGTTTGTATGCTGGTCACTTTAAAGTAGAACTGAAGCATCCATGATATTGCACAATATGTTTGTTCTGTATGCTGGTCACTAGCAGAACTGAAGCATCCTTGCTATTGCATAATATGTTTGTTTGTATGCTGGTCACTAGCAGGAACTGAAGCATCCATGATATTGCATAATATGTTTGTTTGTATGCTGGTCACTAGAGTAGTGAAGCATCCATGATATTGCATAATATCATTTTTGTTTATGCTGGTCACTAGCAGAACTGAAGCATCCATGATATTGCATAATATGTTTGTTTGTATGCTGGTCACTAGCAGAACTGGAAGCATCCATGATATTGCATAATATGTTTGTTTGTATGCTGGTCACTAGTAGAACTGAAGCATCCATGATGTTACCTCAATATGTTTGTTTGTATGTACTGAATGCCTAGCAAGAACTGAAGCATCCATGATATTGCATAATATGTTTGTTTGTATGCTGGTCACTAGCAGAACTGAAGCATCCATGATATTGCATAATATGTTTGTTTGTATGCTGGTCACTAGTAGGAACTGAAGCATCCATGATATTGCATAATATGTTTGTTTGTATGCTGGTCACTAGTAGAACTGAAGCATCCATGATATTGCACAATATGTTTGTTTGTATGCTGGTCACTAGTAGGGCTAGTATTGCACAATATGTTTGTTTGTATGCTGGTCACTAGTAGAACTGAAGCATCCATGATGTACATAATATGTTTGTTTGTATGCTGGTCACTAGTAGAACTGAAGCATCCATGATATTGCATAATATGTTTGTTTGTATGCTGGTCACTAGTAGAACTGAAGCATCCATGATATTGCACAATATGTTTGTTTGTATGCTGGTCACTAGTAGAACTGAAGCATCCATGATATTGCACAATATGTTTGTTTGTATGCTGGTCACTAGTAGAACTGAAGCATCCATGATATTGCACAATATGTTTGTTTGTATGCTGGTCACTAGTAGAACTGAAGCATCCATGATATTGCATAATATGTTTGTTTGTATGCTGGTCACTAGTAGAACTGAAGCATCCATGATATTGCACAATATGTTTGTTTGTATGCTGGTCACTAGCAGAACTGAAGCATCCTTGCTATTGCATAATATGTTTGTTTGTATGCTGGTCACTAGCAGAACTGAAGCATCCATGATATTGCATAATATGTTTTGTTTGTATGCTGGTCACTAGTAGAACTGAGCTTGTCATGATATTGCATAATATGTTTGTTTGTATGCTGGTCACTTGCTTAGAACTGAAGCATCCATGATATTATAATATGTTTGTTTGTATATGCTGGTCACTAGCAGAACTGAAGCATCCATGATATTGTAATATGTTGTTTGTATGCTGGTCACTAGTAGGGCAAACATCCATGATATTGCATAATATGTTTGTTTGTATGCTGGTCACTAGCAGAACTGAAGCATCCATGATATTGCATAATATGTTTGTTTGTATGCTGGTCACTAGCAGAACTGAAGCATCCATGATATTGGATAATATGTTTGTTTGTATGCTGGTCACTAGTAGAACTGAAGCATCCATGATATTGCATAATATGTTTGTTTGTATGCTGGTCAGTAGAATTGGAAGCATCCATGATATTGCACAATATGTTTGTTTGCATGCTGTCACTAGGGAGCACCACATCCATGATATTAACAATATGTTTGTTTGTATGCTGGTCACTAGTAGAACTGAAGCATCCATGATATTGCATAATATGTTTGTTTGTATGTTGGCCACTAGTAGGAACTGAATATCCATGATATTGTACAATATGTTTGTTTGTATGCTGGTCACTAGTAGAACTGCTATCCATGATATTGCACAATATGTTTGTTTGTATGCTGGTCACTAGTAGAACTGAAGCATCCATGATATTGCACAACATGTTTGTTTGTATGCTGGTCACTAGTAGAACTGAAGCATCCATGATATTGCACATATGTTTGTTTGTATGCTGGTCACTAGTAGAACTGAAGCATCCATGATATTGCATAATATGTTTGTTTGTATGCTGGTCACTAGTAGAACTGAAGCATCCATGATATTGCACAATATGTTTGTTTGTATGCTGGTCACTATAGAAATGAAGCATCCATGATATTGCACACTATGCTTGTTTGTATGCTGGTCACTAGCAGAAATGAAGCATCCATGACATTGCATAATATGCTTGTCGTATGTCATTACTAGTAGAACTGAAGTACATCCATGATATTGCATAATATGTTTGTTTGTATGCTGGTCACTAGCAGAATTGAAGCATCCATGATATTGCATAATATGTTTGTTTGTATGCTGGTCACTAGCAGCAGAAATGAAGCATCCATGATATTGCACAATATGTTTGTTTGTATGCTGGTCAGCAGAAATGAAGCATCCATGATATTGCACAATATGTTTGTTTGTATGCTGTCACTAGTAGAACAGAAGCATCCATGATATTGCACAATATGTTTGCTTGTATGCTGGTCACTAGCAGTAGTAATGAACATCCATGATATTGCATAATATGTTTGTTTGTATGCTGGTCACTAGTAGAACTGAAGCATCCATGATATTGCATAATATGTTTGTTTGTATGCTGGTCACTAGCAGAACTGAAGCATCCATGATATTGCATAATATGTTTGTTTGTGTACATACAATACTAGCAGAAATGAAGCATCCATGATATTGCACAATAGCACATTGTATACACAATACAGAACACATCCATGATATTGCACAATATGTTTGTTTGTATGCTGGTCACTACAGTAGAATTGAAGCATCCATGATATTGCACAATATGTTTGTTTGTATGGTCACTAGTAGAAATGAAGCATCCATGATATTGCACAATATGTTTTGTTTGTATGCTGGTCACTAGTAGAAATGAAGCATCCATGATATTGCACAATATGCTCGTTTATATGCTGGCCACTAGTAGAACTTCTTTGAAGCATCCACAGATATTGCATAATATGTTTGTTTGTATGCTGGTCACTAGTAGAAACTGAAGCATCCATGATATTGCATAATATGTTTGTTTGTATGCTGGTCACTAGTAGAATTGAAGCATCCATGATATTGCATAATATGTTTGTTTGTATGCTGTCACTAGCAGAACTGAAGCATCCATGATATTGCATAATATGTTTGTTTGTATGCTGGTCACTAGTAGAACTGAAGCATCCATGATATTGCATAATATGTTTGTTTGTATGCTGGTCACTAAAGAACTTGAAGCATCCATGATATTGCATAATATGCTTGTTTGTATGCTGGTCACTAGTAGAACTGAAGCATCCATGATATTGCATAATATGTTTGTTTGTATGCTGGTCACTAGCAGAACTGAAGCATCCATGATATTGCATAATATGTTTGTTTGCATGCTGTCAATTAGCAGAACTGAAGCATCCATGATATTGCATAATATGTTTGTTTGTATGCTGGTCACTAGTAGAACTGAAGCATCCACATGATATTGCATAATATGTTTGTTTGTATGCTGGTCACCAGCAGAACCAACATCCATGATATTGCATAATATGTTTGTTTGTATGCCGGTCACTACAGAACTGAAGCATCCATGATATTGCATAATATGTTTGTTTTGTATGCTGGTCACTAGTAGAACTGAAGCATCCATGATATTTACATATGTTTGTTTGTATGCTGGTCACTAGCAGAACTGAAGCATCCATGATATTGCATAATATGTTGTTTGTATGCTGGTCACTATAGAATCAAAGCATCCATGATATTGCATATTATGTTTGTTTGTATGCTGGTCACTAGTAGAACTGAAGCATCCATGATATTGCATAATATGTTTGTTTGTATGCTGGTCACTAGTAGAACTGAAGCATCCATGATATTGCATAATATGTTTGTTTGTATGCTGGCTTCAGCAGAATTTCTGGAAGCATCCATGATATTGCATAATATGTTTGTTTGTATGCTGGTCACTAGTAGAACTGAAGCATCCATGATATTGCATAATATGTTTGTTTGTATGCTGGTCACTAGTAGAACTGAAGCATCTCATGATATTGCACAATATGTTTGTTTGTATGCTGGTCACTAGTAGAACTGAAGCATCCATGATATTGCACAATATGTTTGTTTGTGCATGCTGTCACCAGTAGAACTGAAGCCATCCATGAGATATTGCATAATATGTTTGTTTGTATGCTGGTCACTAGTAGAACCGACATCCATGATATTGCATAATATGTTTTAGTTTGTATGCTGGTCACTAGTAGAACTGAAGCATCCATGATATTGCACAATATGTTTGTTTGTATGCTTTATTACCAGTAGAACCTGCCATCCATGATATTGCACAATATGTTTGTTTCTGTATGCTGGTCACTAGTAGAACTGAAGCATCCATGATATTGCACAATATGTTTGTTTGTATGCTGGTCACTAGTAGAACTGAAGCATCCATGATATTGCATAATATGTTTGTTTGTATGCTGGTCACTAGTAGAACTGAAGCTAACCATGATATTGCACAATATGTTTGTTTTGTATGCTGGTCACTAGTAGAAATGAAGCATCCATGATATTGCACAATATGTTTGTTTGTATGCTGGTCACTAGCAGAAATGAAGCATCCATGATATTGCATAATATGTTTGTTTGTATGCTGGTCACTAGTAGAACTGAAGAATCCATGACATTGCATAATATGTTTGTTTGTATGCTGGTCACTATAGAACCACATCCATGATATTGCAAGGTATATGCTGTTTGCAGCTGGTCACTAGCAGAAATGAAGCATCCATGATATTGCACAATATGCTTCTGTTTGGTATGCTTAATACCAGCAGAAATGAAGCATCCATGATATTGCACAATATGTTTGTTTGTATGCTGGTCACTAGTAGAAATGAAGCATCCATGATATTGCACAATATGTTTGTTTGTATGCTGGTCACTAGCAGTGGAAAGCGCTAGCATCCATGATATTGCATAATATGTTTGTTTGTATGCTGGTCACTAGGTAGAACTGAAGCATCCATGATATTGCATAATATGTTTGTTTGTATGCTGGTCACTAGCAGAACTGAAGCATCCATGATATTGCATAATATGTTTTTGTTTCAAAGGGCTGGTCACTAGCAGAAATGAAGCATCCATGATATTGCACAATATGTTTGTTTGTATGTCAGTCACTAGCAGAAATGAAGCATCCATGATATTGCACAATATGTTTGTTTGTATGCTGGTCACTAGTAGAAATGTACATCCATGATATTGCACAATATGTTTGTTTGTATGCTGGTCACTAGTAGAAATGAAGCATCCATGATATTGCACAATATGTTTGTTTGTATGCTGGTCAACAGTAGAAATGAAGCATCCATGATATTGCACAATATGTTTGTTTGTATGCTGGTCACTAGTAGAACTGAAGCATCCATGATATTGCATAATATGTTTGTTTGTATGCTGGTCACCAGTAGAACTGAAGCATCCACATATTGCATAATATGTTTGTTTGTATGCTGGTCACTAGTAGAACTGAAGCATCCATGATATTGCATAACATGTTTGTTTGTATGCTATCACTAGCAGAACTGAAGCATCCATGATATTGCATAATATGTTTGTTTGTATGCTACCAGAACTGAATATCCATGATATTGTATAATATGTTCTTGTTTGTATGCTGGTCACTAGCAGAACTGAAGCATCCATGATATTGCATAATATGTTTGTTTGTATGCTGGTCACTAGTAGAACTGAAGCATCCATGATATTGCATAATATGTTTGTTTGTATGCTGGTCACTAGCAGAACTGAAGCATCCATGATATTGCACATTATGTTTGTTTGTATGCTGGTCACTAGCAGAACTGAAGCATCCATGATATTGCATAATATGTTTGTTTGCATGCTGGTCACTAGTAGAACTGAAGTATCCGAAGTGATATTGCATAATATGTTTGTTTGTATGCTGGTCACTAGCAGAACTGAAGCATCCATGATATTGCATAATATGTTTGTTTGTATGCTGGTCACTAGTAGAACTGAAGCATCCATGATATTGCATAATATGTTTGTTTGCATGCTGGTCACTAGCAGAACTGAAGCATCCATGATATTGCATAATATGTTTGTTTGTATGCTGGTCACTAGTAGAACTGAAGCATCCATGATATTGCATAATATGTTTGTTTGTATGCTGGTCACTAGCAGAACTGAAGATCCATGATATTGCATAATATGTTTGTTTGTATGCTGGTCACTAGCAGAACTGAAGCATCCATGATATTGCATAATATGTTTGTTTGTATGCTGGTCACTAGTAGAACTGAAGCATCCATGATATTGCATAATATGTTTGTTTGTATGCTGGTCACCAGCAGAACTGAAGCATCCATGATATTGCATAATATGTTTTGTTTGTATGCTGGTCACTAGTAGAACTGAAGCATCCATGATATTGCATAATATGTTTGTTTGTATGCTGGTCACTAGCAGAACTGAAGCATCCATGATATTGCATAATATGCTTGTTTGTATGCTGGTCACCAGTAGAACTGAAGCATCCATGATATTGCATAATATGTTTGTTTGTATGCTGGTCACTAGCAGAACTGAAGCATCCATGATATTGCATAATATGTTTGTTTGTATGCTGGTCACTAGTAGAACTGAAGCATCCATGATATTGCATAATATGTTTGTTTGCATGCTGGTCACTAGCAGAACTGAAGCATCCATGATATTGCATAATATGTTTGTTTGTATGCTGGTCACTAGTAGAACTGAAGCATCCATGATATTGCATAATATGTTTGTTTGTATGCTGGTCACTAGCAGAACTGAAGCATCCATGATATTGCATAATATGTTTGTTTGTATGCTGGTCACTAGGTGTAGAACTGAAGCATCCATGATATTGCATATTATGTTTGTTTGTATGCTGGTCACTAGCAGAACTGAAGCATCCATGATATTGCATAATATGTTTGTTTGTATGCTGGTCACTAGTAGAACTGAAGCATCCATGATATTGCATAATATGCTCTGTTTTGTATGCTGGTCACTAGCAGAACTGAAGTGCATCCATGATATTGCATAATATGTTTGTTTGTATGCTGGTCACTAGCAGAACTGAAGCATCCATGATATTGCATAATATGTTTGTTTGCATGCTGGTCACTAGTAGAACTGAAGCATCCATGATATTGCATAATATGTTTGTTTGTATGCTGGTCACTAGTAGAACTGAAGCATCCATGATATTGCATAATATGTTTGTTTGTATGCTGGTCACTAGTAGAACTGAAGCATCCATGATATTGGTATAATATGTTTGTTTGTATGCTGGTCATCATAGAACTGAAGCATCCATGATATTGCATAATATGTTTGTTTGTATGCTGGTCACTAGCAGAACTGAAGCATCCATGATATTGCATAATATGTTTGTTGTTTGTATGCTGGTCACTAGTAGAACTGAAGCATCCATGATATTGTATAATATGTTTGTTTGTATGCTGGTCACTAGCAGAACTGAAGCATCCATGATATTGCATAACATATTTTGTTTGTATGCTGGTCACTAGCAGAACTGAAGCATCCATGATATTGCATAATATGTTTGTTTGTATGCTGGTCACTAGTAGAACTGAAGCATCCATGATATTGTACAATATGTTTGTTTGTATGCTGGTCACCAGTAGAACTGAAGCATCCATGATATTGCACAATATGTAGGTTTGTATGCTACCAGTAGAACTGAAGCATCCATGATATTGTATAATATGTTTGTTTGTATGCTGGTCACTAGTAGAACTGAAGCATCCATGATATTGCATAATATGTTTGTTTGTATGCTGGTCACTAGCAGAACTGAAGCATCCATGATATTGCATAATATGTTTGTTTGTATGTCATTACCAGTAGAACTGAAGCATCCATGATATTGCATAATATGTTTGTTTGTATGCTGGTCACTAGTAGAACTGAAGCATCCATGATATTGCACAATATGTAGGTTTGTATGCTGGTCACTAGTAGAACTGTACAGCATCCATGATATTGCATAATATGTTTGTTTGTATGCTGGTCACTAGTAGAACTGAAGCATCCATGATATTGCACAATATGTTTGTTTGTATGCTGGTCACTAGTAGAACTGAAGCATCCATGATATTGCACAATATGTTTGTTTGTATGCTGGTCACTAGTAGAACTGAAGCATCCATGATATTGCACAATATGTTTGTTTGTAAGGCCAGTCAACAGTAGAACTGAAGCATCCATGATATTGCACAATATGTTTGTTTGTATGCTGGTCACTAGTAGAACTGAAGTACATCCATGATATTGCATAATATGTTTGTTTGTGTATGCTGGTCACTAGTAGAACTGAAGCATCCATGATATTGCATAATATGTAGGTTTGTATGCTGGTCACTAGTAGAACTGAAGCATCCATGATATTGCATAATATGTTTGTTTGTATGCTGGTCACTAGTAGAACTGAAGCATCCATGATATTGCACAATATGTTTGTTTGTATGCTGGTCACTAGTAGAACTGAAGCATCCATGATATTGCACAATATGTTCATTTGTATGCTGGTCACTAGTAGAACTGAAGCATCCATGATATTGCACAATATGTTTGTTTGTATGCTGGTCATTAGTAGAACTGAAGCATCCATGATATTGCACAATATGTTTGTTTGTATGCTGGTCACTAGTAGAACTGAAGCATCCATGATATTGCACAATATGTTTGTTTGTATGCTGGTCACTATAGAACTGAAGCATCCATGATATTGCACAATATGTTTGTTTGTATGCTGGCCACTAGTAGAACTGAAGCATCCATGATATTGCACAATATGTTTGTTTGTATGCTGGTCACTAGTAGAACTGAAGCATCCATGATATTGCACAATATGTTTGTTCATATGCTGGTCACTAGTAGAACTGAAGCATCCATGATATTGCACAATATGTTTGTTTGTATGCTGGTCACTAGTAGAACTGAAGCATCCATATTGCACAATATGTTTGTTTGTATGCTGGTCACTAGTAGAACTGAAGCATCCATGATATTGCACAATATGTTTGTTTGTATGCTGGTCACTTAGTAGAACTGAAGCATCCATGATATTGCACAATATGTTTGCTTGTATGCTGGTCACTAGTAGAACTGAAGCATCCATGATATTGCACAATATGTTTGTTTGTATGCTGGTCACTAGAACTGAAGCATCCATGATATTGCATAATATGTTTGTTTGTATGCTGGCCGCTTTCAGTGCAGGAACTGAAGCATCCATGATATTGCACAATATGTTTGTTTGTATGCTGGTCACTAGTAGAACTGAAGCATCCATGATATTGCACAATATGTTTGTTTAGTATGCTGGTCACTAGTAGAACTGAAGCATCCATGATATTGCACAATATGTTTGTTTGTATGCTGGTCACTAGTAGAACTGAAGCATCCATGACATTGCACAATATGTTTGTTTGTATGTTGGTCACTTAGTAGAACTGAAGCATCCATGATATTGCACAATATGTTTGCTTGTATGCTGGTCACTAGTAGAATTGAAGCATCCATGATATTGCACAATATGTTTGTTTGTATGCTGGTCACTAGTAGAATTGAAGCATCCATGATATTGCACAATATGCTTGTTTGCATGCTGGTCACTAGTAGAACTGAAGCATCCATGATATTGCACAATATGTTTGTTTGTATGCTGGTCACTAGCAGAACTGAAGCATCCATGATATTGCACAATATGTTGAGCCAGGCTGGTCACTAGTAGAATTGAAGCATCCATGATATTGCACAACATGTTTGTTTGTATGCTGGTCACTAGTATAATTGAAGCATCCATGATATTAAACAACATGTTTGTTTGTATGCTGGTCACTAGTAGAACTGAAGCATCCATGATATTGCACAATATGTTTGTTTGTATGCTGGTCAAATGGTAGAACTAGCTATCCATGATATTGCACAATATGTTTGTTTGTATGTGTTGGTCACCAGTAGAACTGAAGAACCATGATATTGCATAATATGTTTGTTTGTATGCTGGTCACTAGTAGAATTGAAGCATCCATGATATTGCACAATATGTTTGTTTGGTATGTCAGTCACTAGTAGAACTGAAGCATCCATGATATTGCATAATATGTTTGTTTGTATGCTGGTCACTAGTAGAACTGAAGCATCCATGATATTGCACAATATGTTTGCTTGCATGCTGGTCACTAGTAGAACTGAAGCATTCATGATATTGCACAATATGTTTGTTTGTATGCTGGTCACTAGTAGAACTGAAGCATCCATGATATTGCACAATATGTTTGTTTGTGTATGCTGGTCACTAGTAGAACTGAAGCATCCATGATATTGCACAATATGTTTGTTTGCATGCTGGTCACCAGTAGAACTGAAGCATCCATGATATTGCACAATATGTTTGTTTGTATGCTGGTCACTAGTAGAACCGAAGCATCCATGATATTGCACAATATGTTTGCTTGTATGGTTATCACTAGTAGAACTGAAGCATCCATGATATTGTACAATATGTTTGTTTGTGCTGGTCACTAGTAGAACTGTACATCCATGGATATTGCACAATATGTTTGCTTGTATGCTGGTCACTAGCAGAACTGAAGTATCCACGATATTACATAATAGTTTGTCAGTGCTGGTCACTTAGTGTAGAACTGAAGCATCCATGATATTGCATAATATGCTTGTTTGTATGCTGGGTCACTAGCAGAACTGAAGCATCCATGATATTGCACAATATGTTTGTTTACATGTTGGTCACTAGTAGAATTGAAGCATTCATGATATTGCACAATATGTTTGTTTGTATGCTGGTCACTAGTAGAACTGAAGCATCCACGATATTGCACAATATGTTTGTTTGTATGCTGGTCACTAGTAGAACTGAAGCATCCATGATATTGCACAATATGTTTGTTTGTATGCTGGTCACTAGTAGAACTGAAGCATCCATGATATTGCACATGTTTGTTTGTATGCTTACCACTAGTAGAACTGAAGCATCCATGATATTAATATTAACATATTGTTTGTATGCTGGTCACTAGTAGAACCACATCCATGATATTGCATAATATGTTTGTTTGTATACGGTCACTAGTAGAACTGAAGCATCCATGATATTGTATAATATGTTTGTTTGTATGCTGGTCACTAGTAGAACTGAAGCATCCATGATATTGCACAATATGTTTGTTTGTATGCTGGTCACCAGTAGAACTGAAGCATCCATGATATTGCACAATATGTTTGTTTGTATGCTGGTCACCAGTAGAACTGAAGCATCCATGATATTGCACAATATGTTTGTTTGTATGCTGGTCACTAGTAGAATTGAAGCATCCATGATATTGCACAATATGTTTGTTTGTATGCTGGTCACCAGTAGAACTGAAGCATCCATGATATTGCACAATATGTTTGTTTGTATGCTGGTCACTATAGAACTGAGCATCCATGATATTGCACAATATGTTTGTTTGTAATATGGCTACTAGTAGAACTGAAGCATCCATGATATTGCACAATATGTTTGTTTGTATGCTGGCTACCAGTAGAACTGAAGCATCCATGATATTGCATATGTTGTTTGTATGCTGGTCATTGTAGAACTGAAGCATCCATGATATTGCACAATATGTTTGTTTGTATGCTGGTCACTTAGTAGGACCAAAGCATCCATGATATTGCATAATATGTTTGTTTGTATGCTGGTCACCAGTAGAACTGAAGCATCCATGATATTGCACAATATGTTTGTTTGTATGCTGGTCACTAGTAGAACCGAAGCATCCATGATATTGCATAATATGTTTGTTTGTGCATGTTGGTCACTAGTAGAGAAACTGAAGCATCCATGATATTGCACAATATGTTTTGTTTGTATGCTGGTCATCAGTGGCACTGAAGCATCCATGATATTGCACAATATGTCAATTTGTATGCTGTCATTTACAGAACTGAAGCATCCATGATATTGCACATATGTTTGTTTGTATGCTGGTCACTAGTAGAACTGAACATGATCCATGATATTGCATAATATGTTTGTTTGTATGCTGGTCACCTAGGTGAACTGAAGCATCCATGATATTGCACAATATGTTTATTTTGTATGCTGGTCACTAGTAGAACTACATCCATGATATTGCACAATATGTTTGTTTGTATGCTGGTCATCAGTAGAACTGAAGCATCCATGATATTGCAAAAATAATACAGTTTTGTTTGTATGCTGGTCACTAGAAGAACTGAAGCATCCATGATATTGCACAAATATGTTTGTTTGTATGCTGGTCAACAGTAGAAACTGAAGCATCCATGATATTGCACAATATGTTTGTTTGGTATGCTGGTCACCAGTAGAATCAAAGCATCCATGAGCTGCACAACAGTCATTTGTATGCTGGTCACTAGCAGAAATCTGAAGCATCCATGATATTGCACAATATGTTTGTTTGTATGCTGGTCAACAGAACTGGAAGCATCCATGATATTGCACAATATGTTTGTTTGTATGCTGGTCACTAGTAGAACTGAAGCATCCATGATATTGCATAATATGTTTGTTTGTATGCTGGTCACTAGTAGAACTGAAGCATCCATGATATTGCACAATATGTTTGTTTGTATGCTGGTCACTAGTAGAACTGAAGC
Source organism: Ascarosepion bandense (assembly GCA_037127315.1). Lineage (NCBI taxonomy): Eukaryota > Metazoa > Mollusca > Cephalopoda > Sepiida > Sepiidae > Ascarosepion > Ascarosepion bandense. Next base: position 7,033,411 of record JBBBDQ010000188.1, read on the forward strand.
ATCACATATGACACACACATAATAACTGAATGAGGTTGTTAAATCTTCATGCATAAATAAAAGAAAATATCTATATCTCTCCCACATTTCTGTTTTTCTTTCCACAATATCACCAATTCTGTTTTATCTTCTGTCATCTGTTTCCTCTTGTTGTAACCCCCTGCACATTAGTGGCAGTATTGCCTCGTTTTGGATGAAATAATTATAAAAAAAATGTGAAAAGCCTGCTTTTACTCTTGACACCACAGTTATTGTATTTTCAGAGTTTGAGATTTTTTAACCGCATATCAATCTCTGTGGGTTATATAATGCCAAAAATTAATGTTTTAAGGTATTTTTTAATGTTTGGTTGTATTGAGAAAGTTGATTAAGTCAGCTTTTGATTAAAGTTTTTTTTTAGAAACTTAATATGTCTTCTAGTTTTGTATCAAAAATGTACTTTTGGTAATATTTTTCTTTCAAAAATGTATATTTTCCTACAAAGTCTGTTTTTATGTATATATTTCTATAAAAGTCTATTTTTATCCTTTCATAGTGTTTTGACTTCTGTTTGGGGGTTAACTATTAGCCCATAGCGATTCGACCTCTGGGCCATGGGTACACGGTAGAATAAGGCAGATTTTTAATCTTTTTTCCACACAACTGTCTCTTAAAAACACTTTAAAATCTTCCTAGTAGTTAACTTCCAACATAACACCTTTACACCAAGAAAGCCTCTCAACAACACATAATTTTTGCAAATTGAAAAATACAATTTTCAATTTCACATACCTTACTTTTGTTATGTTTTCAGTTTGCTATAGTTGGAATAATATCCCGTATTTTTCTGAATGTTGAATTTCAGACTACGTAGTAACCCTTAAAAATCCTTGTAGCCAAAAAATGATTTGTAACTTTTGTAATTTATTGATCTTCCATCACCAATGTAAACTTGGTGAATTTTAATATGAGTTTTCTAAAACCCTTGTTCACAAAATGTTGTATTGATGAGCTTTTCTTTTCTCATGAGTTTTGCCAATATTTGTATTTGTAGAATGTTGTATTTGTGAATGTTTACTTAAGTTCAGTCAAATTCCTCATCACCAAAATGTCATAACCTAAAAAGTTTACTGAATGAAAAATAATCAAAATGGAGGTTGGAATGTGAAATAGTAATCTTTATAACATCAACAAAATAAAATACTTGCCAGCTGTGTGAAGTAGATAGCCACTAGTAGTGAACTGCTAGACAGCAATATAGATATTTACCCTTGTTCCCACCATGCGACAGATGTGACACAAAGTCAGTTTTAAGGTAGGTTTATTGGCAGTACCATAGAAAAATTTTCAAACCCCATCAGCCCGTCTCCTTTTGGGGGATGCCTCAGGTGCTCAGGAATAAACTCAGCCCTCTCTCGAAGTAAGGATAAAACCTGGGGAGATGGCATCCTGGGGCTTGGAGCTTGGGTACGAATCCCAGCCAAAGACAAATAGATTTTTCTATCAGTAATAAAAATATTTAATATTGCATGTACATACAACAAATGTGGAACAAGAAAATATAGAAAAATCCAACTCAACTTTTACAACCCAAAAGTATGTCATACTTAGACACTGCATACTTCTTTCAACCATACACCAGAAAACAAATTATACAAGTAATTTTTTTATAGAAAACCATTGAGAAAATCAGATTTGTTATTTTTTTTATCATCTATGAGATGGAGGTTGTAGTCAAACAGAAGAAAGAAACTATGAATTTAGGTACCTCCACTCAACTGTCAAAAATAAGAAAAACAAAAAAACAGTATATCATGATGTTGAAAGGGCTCAAAATTAATACAAAGTTTTATCATCAAAAGGTTTATGCTATTATTAAGAGGAAAGATCAAATTTTGTTGTTATTATTTTTTTTTATTTTTTAATCCTTTCTAACACGTTTGAAATTTTAATTAAAATTTCATTTTTTTGTTTTCCGTCAGCAACTATTAAGAAAATAGAGTTGGTCCAGTAAAATTATTTTGGGGCGAGTAAATTTTCTCTCGCTCTCGACCACCGGTTAAGTGATTTCTTTTTCAAATCTGAATGACTGCTCCCAACAGAAACTCAGTAACACTCTATTAGGATTTTGGCCGAAATCTTTAACTGTGTTTAGCAGAGTTATGGGCCTGTAATCATCTAAGTCACTTCCAACACTCTTGACCTTTTTCAACAACGTGATCACACCCCTAGAGATCCAATCAAGTACAGACCCTTGCCAGAACCAGTTACTGAACACCACCATCAAAACTTATACAAAGATGTATAACAGCCTCAAGTACAATTCATAGGGTAAACCAGCAAGTTCTAGAGACTTGCCATTGATGACCCTCTTCAATGCTAAGTGAACTTTGTCTGCTATGATCTCACCCTCACAGCTAGATGTTTCAGTTGGTGCAAACCAAGGAAAGTCCGCCAAATAGCTGTGAAACTTGTTTTCATAGAAATCAGGCTCACTGGTAAAGCAGCTGCCAAAATGCCTTGCACATTTTGCTGGTCAACCTCAGAGTAAACCCCTTTGTGGTTTTGACTTTTTGAATATATTGATTGCCAACTTGAATGCCATCCAAGCACAGACAAGTCTGTGGTTGAAATAACCTAACTAGTGGAATGTGGGACAATCTAACAAATCTATTTCAACCTTTCTCCCTAACATTCTATCTAGGTAGCTAGCCACCTGCATAAATGGCCAGTTAAGAGCCCACATTCACATCTTCCCCCCAGGCTGATCGACCTGGTATATATGACAAGACCAAACTCACCAATCAGATGAACCAGATTATGATCACATGACCTCCCCTTAATGCTTCACCCCCTATCTATTTTGGGGTCCAGGATGGCATTCCAGTCTCCCACTAAAACTAGGGACATAAAAATGAGACATGCTTTATTTGGTTGTTGGGCGCATGAACTGCAATGATCCAAAATGAATTACTGTTCACAGCAATATTAGCCACGGTCAACTGGCTTCCCACACTGACATGCACAAGGTCCACCTTCATACCAAGCATATGTTTAACCAGCAAGGAAACATCTCTGGCCTGCTGATCCCTGTATGCTGAATAGACAAAAAATTTGCTAGACAGCACATGATCATTGACAAAATGTGTCTCCTTGATTGCAACCACATCAATGGCTGCAGATCATGAAGAAGGTGTGAAGACTTTCTCTGATAATTAATTTTTAGAATGTTGTAAACAATTTTTTTTTTTAAATTTCACCTCAATAAAGGTGACAATGCCATTATAACACAAAAGATTACAGGGAGTAAAAAAAGAATGAGAAGGCTTTCGTGAAGAGAAAAAACAATAAAAGAACAGGGTTCAGGAAGACAGAAGATGGTGATTGATGTTGCATTTAAATTTTTGGAAATTGTAGGTGGCTGGGAAGCAAGAAATAAGAAAGGAGTTCCAGAGGCAAGAAAAGAAGTCATCAGAATGAAACACATGATGCATCTAGCTCATTCAATAATAAAACAATTACACTGGTCAGTCTAATAGCAATACATATATACATGTATATACAGGGTGTCCATAAAGCCCATGTGCACTTTAAAAAATTTACAACCTTATTTGTATTTGTGATAGAAATAATCTGTAAAAAATGATCTTGAACAATTAAACCTGAAAGATAATACAGTGTTTCAACAAGATGTAGCTCTTTGTCACTTTGCTCTGTGTGTTAGATAGTTTCTAAATCAGGAATTTCTTAACAGATGGATCGAAAGGGGTGAACCATTTTATTGGCCTCCACGTTTGCCAGATTTGACTCCATTAAATTTTTTTTCATATGAAAACAATTGTGTATGCAACCAAACCTAGTTCATTAGAAGATTTGAAAGCTAAAATAACTAATGTGCTTTTAGGCATTACTGTAAATCAGAGGACATGTAGAAACTTAAATAAAATTTCAATAAAATCTTAAAAAATATACATTTACTTCTTTCTAATCCTTTTTACAAATTATTTCTATTGCAAATACAACTAAAGTTATAAATTTTTAAAGTGTGCACAAACTTTATGGACATCCTGTATATCCTTCCAATCCCATATAGACAAACTAGAATTATGATAAACTTACACACATAAATTATACACATGAACACTACTTGACAAATCAAAATGCACATGAATTTTGCTTAACAAATAAAAAACACAGAAATAAGAACACTGGAATTTCTTCTGTATCTCATTCTCTTTAATAAAAGCAAAATGTGTTAGATTTATAAATGTTTACAATTTGTTTTTCATACTATCATTATATATTTCCTGAAATCTAACCAAATATCTCATTTTTGGTTCATCCAAAATATTTTAAATATTTCCTTATATATATATAATTTCTTGATATATCATCAGTTATTTTATTATATAAACTTTCATTACACTGCACTTGACTGCATATATACCTATACATAAAGGTACATACACAGATGTTATTCAAAACTTTATATATATATATATATATATATATATATATATATATATATATATATTAATTAGATAAGAACACATTTATGCTTTTATGTATAACTTTTACTTGCATTCATATGCATGTGTGTGCCCATGTGAGTATGTGTAGAAAATGTATTTCATTTATTATATATATATATATTTATATATATATATATATACATACACACACACATATTATATATATATATAACTGGATAAACTGCATAATACCCCAATCAGTGTATAAAAAAAATGTAAAGAACTACAAAGAACTTTTTAATAAAAGAAACTTCTTTTGAATACATCTATTTTCTCACCTTTTTAAAATCGCTGCAAGACAAAAAGAAAATTATTTCTTTTCAGTTGTGAAAAAAAATTGTTCTGTTTTCTTCAAAAGAAGCAAAATTGATCACAAAATTCTGTTCACTACAATAAATTGACTTGAAGTCAGTTCTGTATTCAGAAAATGTCTTTTAAATTTCAAGTTTAAATGATAAATTACATCCTCGCTCACAACATGAAATGAAAGAGAGAAAAGAAAAGTTGAAAATAAATTCATTTCTCTTTGTCGAGACAGAAAAAAAAATTCATGAAAGAATTGGTAAACTTCTGTTGCTGAAATATGACAATCCACAAAACTTCCACATTACAATTCTAATTCTATCCATGACCACCAATATCTTTCCTTCTCTGCAGGTATTTACTGTATTTTTAATCTCAGTGAAACATATCAAAATGTGCCAGAAATAAACGTTTATTTGATATCACTATAGATATGAAATGTAGTAGATATTTTTGTTTGAATTACTAGTTCTTTTTATTTTAAGCAGTATAATTGAATGTGTGCTGTGGTGTCACAGATAATGACTTGGAATGAGAAATCAGAGAGCCAAGTTCAAATTCAAATCAGATTAATTACATTCACTTATCCACAAGTACTATTGGGAATGGTATGAATTCATCTCATCTCCTCCAAGCTATAGGTTGAATAGCATTACAGACTGGATCCTATAGCCTTAGCTGAAAACCAACCTACTGCAGGAAAATCAAAAGATACATGATCACCAAGCACTTATCTGACTGACTGAAGTGTGCTGGTTTGAACAATTGAAAGTCTTATTAAAGAAAATGAGCTTCCAGCAGGGATTGAACTGGCATTCCCTTTATAGAAAGCACCTTAAAACTAAACAATTACCCTTTTTAAGAAATGTACATCTCTTATTGGGGACATTTTGAAGTCTATATATACTAAATTTATTTTCATATCCAAAATATAAATAACATAATTTCTTAGGAATTAATGGATTTTGTTTATATAATCTGACATTATTTCTCATTTTTTTTATTTTTATTATTGAAACCTGACCAAGGTGAGTCTTTAAACTGGTCAACATCAGCTGAAATTTTATATGGACAGGGATGGGCTACATCAGGTCAACTTATTCAAGATACTATACAGGAATGGATATCCCTGGTTTTCAACCAAAATATGCACAGTGACCCTATGACCACACTTGGTCATGGGATTGATAACAATAGTTTATCCCTACTATAAATGCTATAGTATTTGTCTATATTTCTGAGATGAGGCAGTATTTGCAGTATTTACATTATTCAGACTATTGTCCTCATTTTTGTTGCCATTTATACGACATTTCAACCATTGTACACTCTGGCATTCTTCATGTGCTAGGAAACAAAACAATCACAGGGTTATATCATTCTCATTCCTTGCAGAGTGATGCCTTGATTGGAAGTCATGAGTTATCTCCCTCTAACCCTGTAAGTTACTTGTTCACCACTGCTGTAGCCTGGTATTGAACTCACAACTTTTTGGGTCAAGTTACAGGAACTAACCAATATCTATATCCACTTAAGGACACATGACCCAGTGATTGTAATAAAGGGTTCAGTTCAAATTCCTAGCACCTGAAGAAGGCCAGAGTATACAACGGTCAAAACGTTGTACAAATGGCAACAAAGATGAGGACAATAGTCCAAATAATGTAGATACTATAAATGTTATATTTAGTGAATAGATATGTTTAAGTAGCCTTCCCAGTTTTTAAAACAGTTTAAGTGATGTCTACCAACCTGGGCAATATGCTTTCAAGCAGGGATCAAACCTATATTCATCAAATCAAAATTTTTATAAGGATATCATACCTAGCATCAAACACATTTAAAAATATCTAAACTCAGTTGCATGCAATCACTTTCTCAGATCAGTTTGAACAAATGAAACCTGTAGTTTTTAGCAAGGACCATCCTTCTTCGAACCATGCAGATAGCTGCTACAGAATCACAAAGAACAGCAGCAAATAACAGAAACCATATCATGTGAGAATTTTCAACAGGTCTTTCAAAAAAAGCACTAATTGTAAAATGATATTATGGTTGTTAGAAAAAAGGAACAGTCCAAATTGCAAATTATAATTTGGAGATGCCAAAGTCAAGCAAGTACAAAAATCTAAATATTTTCAAATTTTTTAAATAGAGGATAGAAAATATGATTCTGAAATCTGAAGTTTGCACTGGAATAGCAAGAATTGCCTTTCAAAAGTGAAGCAATGTAATAAGGAATCGGATAACAAAACTGCATCACTTGAAGACTTTCAACAGTAGCCATAATCACAATAGATATTACGTGGAACTCAGAGAAAATAATGACATTCAGTGGATATTGGCTGAGTTTAAATTCCAGTTGAATTTCTTGCATTCACTTATGCACAAATACCCTTGGGAAAGGTATTAATCTGTCTCTTTCCTCCAGTTATGGGTTAAATAACTGGACAGATTAGGTTCTATAGCCTTGGCTGGCAACCAATTTACTGCAGAAAGTAATGGCAACCTACTGCAGGATAATACATAATCGCCTAAGCGTGTATCACATATGGCACTTAACTAACTGAATTAATGTCAGCATTACAGACTATTTCAGAAAAAATAATTAAGAAAGAAGTTTCTATCAAAACTGAAAAGGGTGATAACAGCTACCTATTTTTCCAAAGAACTCTCTTAAGTAAATGTTTTATAAATTTTAACTTAAAGTAGAACAGGCTCAATGAATGCCAAATGTTTCCTTATAAGGGATTAATGGTAATATTAGCTGTTTCCTTATAAGGAAACAGCTAATATTACATTTATTATAATTACATAATATTACAGAAATTACATTTACTTAAAATGTTCCCAATATTAATAGCCCACTGCCCTTTGATCTATTTATAAAGTTGTACCAACTGTTGAAACTGATTACAGGATTATAATTGCCTTTTCAGACTGATTCTTAATGTCTTCATACAAAGCAATTTTTATGGAGACTGCACAACAAATTCTACAGTTATCAAAATCTTGTCAGGAGGTTGAAGAGATGAACTGGGAGTAAGAGGCAGCAGATGTGATGAGAATAGAACGGAATCAGGTCTTTAAATTTGTTTGGAAGCATTTCACTAAGAAGTAGTGTCATCTTCCCTGCTTAAAAACTGGATGAAACTCAGAGGTCTTCATTATTGATTTATCTTATCTACAAATTTGGTATCCACGAGACTGGAAAATTATTTAACCTCTAGCACAATGAGAAACGAATGTCATATAATGTATAAACTGTTGTCACAAAGAATTTGTGACAGTCAGGTAGAAATTACAAAAGCCATCTACCCTTTTTTGAATTGCTCAGAATGTATTAAGAAACTTGTCAAAAATTGTATATGTTGATTTATCTTTCCTGATTCTATTTAACTTTCATCTTCCTTCCTTATCTTTATATAAGTTTTGAGTTTTAATTTTGTTTAGCGGCATATCAGTCTCTCTGGGTCACTTAATGCCAAAAAGGTAGGATTTTAAGATTTTCTTCTTAATGTTTGGTTATAGTGAGAAGGTTGATTTATACTTTATTTTAGAAAACTGAAAATGTTTTCTAGTTTTGTATTAAAAAATGCATTGCTGGTAATAGTTTTTTTTCTTTCAAAACTGTGTTATGATAATAATTTTTTCCTTCAAAAATTTATATTTTTCTATAAAAAAAATTATATTTTTCTATTTTTATGTATATATTTCTGTAAAAAGTTTATTTTTATACTTTCATAGTGTTTTGCTCATAGCTGGGACCCTAACAAGTGCTACCACTCAGGGTCAGGGTGGACCTGGGAACAACAGCAATTAAGAGGTGGTTCCCTGCTCCTCACAACCTCCCAATCAGAGGCCTTACTGCCAGATGCAATTTACCGTCATACCTAAGACCATAGTCAAGTTGTTTTCTTTTACATGTCATGTCTTTTCAGAATGTGTGCAAACCAGTCTATCCACAAATTCCTGTTCTGTGTAGCTCTAACTAATGTCTATCTCCTTACTTTCCCTCCCAGCTCCTGTTCTGCCGTTCACTTACATGCACACATTAGATCAACTATTTAATATTTCCCTCTGTAACCATTACTATTAATGTTGGTTGGTTGTTTTGTTTTTATGGCATATCAACCTCGTGGGTCATTTAATGCCAACTAAATTTTTTTATTTATTTATTACTGGTAATACCTTTTTTCCTTTCAACAATTTATTGTTGTTTTTATATGTTTTGTGTCTAGTAATACTTTTTTCTTTTCGAGTATCAAGATTCATTGGGATTTGTTTTTAAGGGCAGGGTCCCCAAGTCCTACCCTGTTATTTAACCCATAACTGGAGTGAAGGGACGGATTAATACCTTTCTCAAGGGTACCAGTGGTTAAGTAAATTCAGGGTATTCAACTGGAATTTGAACTCGGCTCACCGATTTCTCTTTCTGAGCTGATATCCACTGCACCACAACACACATCCATCACTAAATGCTTACAGCACCTGGTATTCCCAAGCGGTCACCCATCTAAGAACTGACCAGGCTCAACATTGCTTAACTTCGATGATCGAGCGAGAACCGGTGTATTCACCGTGATATGGCAGTATGCCTACTATCAATGTAGTGTGAGTATCAAATTCCCAAAGCCCTCTTTCCACATTATGTCTCATTATTTTCAAATGTCTTTTCCTGATTGTAAGTATACATTTCCTTGCAGTTACTATTTCTAAAAAATATTGTACCAATTCCTCAGTTAAATTACCTCTCTATCACTCAATGTCTTTTCTTCATTTATGAGGAAATTGTTCAACATTCCATACCATACAAAAGATTATATATGACATGACAGTTCAGCACCCTTTTCTTTGTTTGGAATTGTTGTCCCTATTTTTTTAATACTTTACTTTGTGGAAGGCATCTTCTGTTATTTGTTTCTGGGTTTGGATTTTTGTGTCACTAAACAGTTGATCTTATTTCTTCTATACTCTCTTTGTTTAATATTTTGGTTATTTATAATATTTACATGGTTTAGACTGTTGTCCTCACCTTTGTTGACATATTCACATTTTGGCTGTTGTACACTTTGACCTTCTTCAGGTGTTTGGAATTTTGAACTGAAACCTTTATTTCCTTCTAGTTCTATGAATCATGCTATTTACAGATATCTCAATATCAGTTATCTCCCTTTAACTTAACTCTAAGTTTTTTGTTCACCCCTGCTGTAGACAGGTATTGAACTCACAACTCTTTAGGTCAAGTCACTAGGCAATTTTTCCCCAAGGACATTCCAAACAATGTAAATATGGCAAATAATTACAATACCTCATCTCAGAAATATAAATCAATAATATTCTGTTATTTAATTTATTAGTAGCTGATATCAAACAATAATTCTTCAAAATCAGATTCTTTTTGTTATGGTGCCCTATCTACACTGGAATGAACTCTTCCTCCTTCATAAATACCAACCTGAGAGACTTTCTTTTAGGCAGTTGAGATGCAATGTAATTTAACAGTTCAGACAGGCACTTCTATCCACTGATTAATAACACTCTTATTTTATATATATGTTCTGTTATTTCAATACACTGGTTCAACCTACCTTCTTTTCATATCTTTCTTCCTGGCGCTAACAAGCCACAACACTTTTAAATGATACTTTTTCACAACTTCTTTTTATCCATTTTTAAGATGTTTTTTTAATTTTCTAAAAGAGCTTTTCTCATATCTCTTCAACACCAAATTCTTATTTTGTTTTGGATTTATCAGTATATTCTTTCTTGCAATGGTGAAATTAGCATTTTTCCATACATAAAGTATTCAGTATTCATTGAAATTGGAAAAAATTTTAGACAAATCCAGAATTTATACTGGGAGCAAACCACCTGCATATATGATAGAAAATGAATTTGGTAAGTATAAAATATTAGAAAAGGGGCATTTTGTCACTGAACTTATTCAATCTTTCCAGTGAGGTAAATCCTGAGAGAATTAGAAATCCTACCAGGATTCCTTATTGAAGGACACACTGCTATGTAGTATCAATAGTTCTAGATGTCAGTGACTGATGAACAATCTTTTCAAAAAGATTTGAAAAACAGAAATATAGTTCTACAGAAGGATGCTGAGAATACCATAGATTGAACATGAAAATTATAAAAAATTTTCTAAAAAAAGTAAGCAAAAATGACTCTTATAGTCAGAATCTGAAAGAGGCAGTTAAAATTTTAAGGGCATATAATGAGATAAAAGATCTTGGAGAATTTGACACTCACAGCACTTATTGAAGCCAAGCCAGACAAAGGAAACAGCAATAACTTTCTCAATAAGCCTGTGTATATGGCTAGCAGAACAGATATTAGGGAAGACAACTAACAGAAAAAAAACTTTAGCTACAAAGGACAAGCAGTTGAGGAGAGGTATGATTGGACGATGGAACATGGCACACAGAAAAAGATTGACCAAACAGTTAGCATTATGGCTGGTTGAAATTTATGAAGCTCTTTTCATGAAAACAGTTTTTCAGGAACAAAAGATTACTTAAGTTTATTGAGAAAGATCTTCACTTTATCTGGTTTGTATTATTTTGTATTGTATTTTCTCTTCTTTCATGGTTTTGTAACAAATTATAAAAATTCAAAAAATAAATGAGCTTTTTTGAAGCAAATTATTGAAAAGTAAGTGGAAATTAAAATGTTTAAACTTTCAAGCACATAAAGCAGGTAAATACACACATACACAACACACACACACACACACACACACACACACACACACACACACACACACAGATATACCTATATATATAAATGGTGTTCCAATAACTTGGACCAATTTTAAATGTAAAGTAAGTGTAAGCGTCTAATGAATTTTTAAATTCTTTTCTGATTAAACAACATCAGTTTTCAGCAATTTCAACTATGGAAAGATTAACAATCAAATAGCATGTTAAAGTTATTAAAGGCCATTATGAAAATGGATGCTCAAACAGAAATGCATTTTGGGCACTTTCGCAAAAAGTCACCTTTAGTGATGAAACCCATTTTCATGCATTTGTTAATAAGCAGAACTGTTGTATTTGGGCAGATTGTTGAAAAGTCACTGTATCCAAAAAACGTTGCTGTTTGGTGTGGATTTTTGGCTAGTGGAATCATTGGTCCACATTTCTTAAAAAATGATGCCAGGAATTCTGTTATGCTGGCAGACAAGCAATACCATGACATGATAACCAACATTTTATGGCCTGAACTGAATATTATAGTTGTCGAAGATTTATGATTCCAACAGGACAGTGCCACATGCAACACAGCCAATGCAACAATGGCTTTATTGAATGAGAAGTTCTCAGGTCGCATCATCTCTGAAAAGAGTAATGTCAATTGGCCACCACAATCATGTGACTTGACACTTTTAAATTTCTTCCTTTGGGGTCATCTCAAAAGTAAGGTCTCTGCCAACAAGTAAAACAACAAGCCAAAGGCTGAAGAATGCAATAATAAGGTATACTGGTGAGATTGAGGAGCAACTATACAAAGATATCATCAGAAATTTCAACCTTTGAGTGGAGGTGTGTCACCAAAGCCTTGGCAACATTTGGGTGATATTTTTCTCACATAACTGCCATGACTCAAATAACATGATCCAAAATCAATAAAATTTAATCAATTTAATCAGTTTTATTTACTGATAACTTCCATTCATCTTAATCTATATATGCATACATAAACAAATATATATATATATATATATATATATATATATATACATGCTATCACACCCTGATTGAGCACTGAGGAAGAATGGTAAACATTGAAAAAACAGTAACTACTCGAGCAACTACACATCATTCATTCAGTAATGAATTTGAACACTCTCAGCTACTGGCGTGTGTTTACATGGTATATCACATGCTAAAAGTTTGCCTCCTTTTACCGAGCACCCATAGCTCAGTGGTAGAATTGCCGACTGATGTCAATTTGGTCGGGTTTCAATCCTGGCTAGGAACAATCGGATGTCTAACTGTACTGATGAGCCGTGATACAGCAGATCTGTTTGCAGATGACTCTCTCTCTCTCTCTCTCTTTCTCTCTCTCTCAATATATATATATATATATATATAGATGATCAATTATTCTAAAAATTCAAAATAACAAAGAAATGGCTCCCCAAAAGCATTAAATTTAATAATGAGGATATTTTAATTGCCAATAATTTTTTTATTTAAATATTTCTTATAATTATTGGTTTCAAATACTGGAACAATTTCATTTTTATGATGTTTTTTTATTATATTATCATTTACTATGACAACAGTTTCAAAACAAATTTCAAACAGGACATGTGGATACTATTTGGTGGATAAATTTCATCCACTTAATCTATCAACTATTTTAAGACAAATTCCATCTGCTAAATAAAACAACTATTTTAGAACAGAAGTATTACTGATTAATTTTTGACAAGTTTCTTACTTTTTGTCTCATTTTATGTTACATGCATAAAGTTATTAGAAAACTTTTAAGTATAGAACTGGTTTGAAGTCAATATATTTGGTGAGCTGTAACACAGTGCATGAATAATTTCTTGTGAATACAAGCCAATGCAATTTGGTGTAAAAAGCAGGACGGTAAGAACACGCCTTGCTTTTTCAAAATTAAACTCTGGATTCTCTTGTTATATATTAACCTATTGTAGTGAGAAAAATGTTACTCCAGGCTTGATTTCCTTGTTTTATAGAGATATACTTTAAAGGAACCAGTTTAACATAGATTTGTTTTGTTAGGGGACATGCAGAGAAGTAGCCTGGATCTTTTCATTCTAAGACCATGTAAAGACTGTTCATATGTGAAATATTCTTGAAAGATGTTTTGATAAAATAAGATTAAAAAAAATATATACATTTATGTATTTGAATGTTAGAACATGCTTTTATTTTTATACCAAATGCTGTTATTTTCTTCCTATTTATTTGAACATTATTTTTTTTTTCTTTCCAGCTATTCAAATTCAAGATTCTTTGGTATTTCAAAAATGGCTTCTGGTTGAGGTTTCCTCCACGATACTCATTTTATATCAACACCCTGCCAATTATGGCTGCAGATATTTTGTTGAAGATCATATTTCCCCCTTTTTTTGCAATTGGATTTTCTTATTTATTCTTTCTGTCACCCTTTTTCACTTTGTTTTATTTTTCCTTTTTTTTTTTTTTAATAATTCTTTTTCATTTCTCAGGCACTGTCAGGAATGTGCTTATTCTTTAGCAAACTGAGCCGAGGTGAAATTCTTATTTATTCATTTACTTGTTATTATAATTATTATTTAGGAGCTATTGTAATAAAGTTAATGTTATTATGCTTTGTCGTTTTATTAGTAAAAAGAGAAAAGCAAAGTAAAAATGCTAATGATTATAGATTGTAATAATAATAACAGACTTCACATGAATAAACATTGATTCCAATAAAATTATGATGTAATAACATACTTTACATAAATAAAAATTAATAACAATAAAGCAATGATTTTATAATAATAATAATAATAATAATAATAATAATAATAATAATAATAAATGCCAAGATTTGGGTAGGAAGCAGAAAATTTATGGGACATGAATATGGAACTAATTCCTGTAGTAATGTAGGTGCTCAGAACATCATCTAGAATGCAGAAAAAGTATTTAAGTAGAATTGGAATAGTGACCAAGATTACAGATCTCCAGAAAATTGCGATCATTTACTTTGTGAGGATCCTGTAAAAAGTTTTGGAGTTGTGAAGAGTTTTGTTTAAACCATGCCTCTAGAACAGAATTTTCGTTGATACGTCAATGTATAACATGACATAATAATATCAACACTAGACTTCATAAAATGTAAGCGATCTCTCAAAGATATGGCCATCTTGTCTGATAAAAATATACCAACAAAAGTATTTGATAAACTTTCAAAATATAAGGATCTGAAACTTGAAAGTGCAAGAAGGCAACATTTAAACACAACCACTTTTCCACTAATAACAAGAACATTAGGAATAGTTAAAAAGAATACTGATGCTTACATTATGAAGATACTAGGGAATATCACACTATCTAATCTAGAAATGACTGTGCTCATATTCACTGTACATTCAGAAAAAGACTTTCCTGAGATGCTTAATAACTTCCTTTTAAACCAGGTATCAAGTAAAAAAAAAACAAAACAAAAAAAATAACAGCCAAATAAAAAAAACAGAAAAAATAATGATGCTAGTAAATTGTTTATATTGTCCACTGCCCCTTCATTATGACATGAGAAAGACACTACTTGTTTTTTGTTAGTAAAAGAAACCTCAAATATTTTTGCAATAATAATATGATTATTATGACTCAATTCAAAAGAAGAAATAATGTCTATGCTGTATTATCAAAGTTAATTAAATGATGTTAAATTAAAGAAAATGAAATTAAAGTTGTTTTGTAATTATGGTGACACTGTAAGTATTACTATAGATACTAATGTCATTATGTCTAAATTATGGAATGTCTATTATAATCCCAATCAAATTATTTTTGCAACAAGACTAGAAATGTTCTCACCAATGATGACTCTTCATTTTCATTGCTGTAATTTAGTTGCATCAATAATTACATTTGAGGTATAGTTAATTTTAATTTCACTTTTGCTTTATATCAGTATTCAGTCTTCTTGCCCAACATAAAATGACTCTATAGCTATAAGTATAAATAGACTTTTGTACGATTTTGTAAGATTTGAATGTACAGAAAATCCGAGCTTACACACAACTATACCTTTTCATGAGCCAATGAAAGAAGTATATATATTTATACATTCATCAATAAAAAAGGCTCTCTCTATAATTTTACCATGTGCATAATTTTACCACGTTCATTTTCTACCTCATGTATGGTCAACAAAAAAAAAGAACACCACAGAAAACTACAAGTCATCTGACTGATGCCAAGTCCAGACAACTGGCATTTTTCTGACTCTCTTACACTGCATTAATTGATTTTTCTCTTTCCTCATTTACATGTCGGCAACAAAAAAGAAAGTGGAACAAAGACATCAATTCCATCTTCATTCTCACTCAGGAAAAAACTGTTCACCTACTACAATTGTACACACAGCAAAACAGACTTGATTTTCTTCAAAGATCCATTTCATCTAGCTTTAAGAAAACTGAATTCTTAAACACACATTCAAATAAAATGATGCAGAACTTTCAAACATCAATATTATTTCAAACCAATAAAATTGATGTCATTCTTCTTGTTAAATAAATACTTATTAATACAAATCAAACCCTTTTATCTTTTGTTCAATCTTCTGATTCTTTTATGTGTGGTAAGCCTGGTTATGTTTGACACAAGGCCATTTTGCAAGCATCGCCAATGCTCCCTAGACTTTCATCTTCTGAAATGCCGTTTTAGATTTATGCTTTTTAAGTACATATTTCTGATTTTCCTATTTGTATCAGCTTTTTCTAGAGCAACTGAGATAACACTGATTACCTTCTTGAAACCATTTCAAAATTTTGAAGAAGCTTCTATATCTGTTTTTTTTATTCTGTATATATTGTTTGTACCCATAAATTCACCCAATGGACCAAATGCAACCATTTATATACATATTCCAGCAATACTTAGATCTCAGCAAAAAAATACACTTATAAACCACATGCATGCATGTTATATTGATATTAATGTTCTATGATAGATACAGAGACAGATATCAACTGAAGTAGGTAGCTAGCTAACCACCTCTCTCCTTAGACAAATCAGTTATCACCATAAATTATCAGGGTCCTATGATCCAAAGAATTTTACAGGATTCAGTTCCCATTCTAAAACACCTCCTTTCCAGCACTTCTCTTTTCATTTTCATTGCAGAAAATCTGTCTCCCAACGATGAGAAAACAGACAGTGATGACTTTCATTATCTTATATGTTAAATTCATTTTCTAATTTCCTCTCTTCTAACTCATATGTATCCCTATATTCCTTCTTTCTGTCAGATATATATCTTTCAACCATGACAGTGGATAAATATATTCTTAAGTGCGACATTGAGTGAATCTAGGCAGCTTTCAAGCTTTATCACTAATTCAGTTCTCAACCAAATTTCAAACAGTTTACAGAATAAAATAGGACACTTCCTAAACTACATTTTGAAAAAAATTTTGAAATTTGGTTCATTAAAAAAAAGTTTCATCAAAATATGTGAAGTCCGAAAAGGGAGACCAACTACATAAGTACATAAGTGAGTGACTAATGCTTCTAATAATAAATCTTATTCTTTATAGCTTTTTCTGCTTAATATTTTTGCATGCGGTTTTCGACATTTACATTCAGATTATATTTTATTATTTTTGTCAATCAAACTTTGCTTATTACTTATTTTGTCAGAATTGATTATCAGAATTAATTGTGAATAATCAATTTATTTATTGTTTTTTTTTAATCCATTGCATATAACTTTTTTCTTTTTAATATTTTTGAATGTGGTTTTCGGCAATAAATTTATATTAAATTAATAGCTATACCTGGAAAAATCATGAATTACATGGAAAAATGTGTGCAAGAAAAGAATAATTAAGATTATATTAAACCTGGAAAAGAACAGGACAAGTTATTAAACCTGGGAAAGTAAAGGACAAGATATTCTAGTGAAGTAAAAAATAAGAAATTTCTTATTTATTAAAATATTGCAGCTAAAACTAACATTTGAATGCAATATTTTAGGTAAGAAATTTCTCATTTTTGATTTCACTAGAATATCTTGTCCTTTACTTTTCCAGGTTTAATAACTTGTCCTGTTCTTTTCCAGGTTTAATATAATCTTATGAATATTACTTTTCATGCGTGCATTTTTCCGAGTAATGTGTGTGTGTGTGTGGGTGTGTGTATGCGTGAAATTGGGCACTGAGTTCATCACCAAACATGAGACCATCAAGTATGAAACAGAATGTCACCACTTGGTAGTGACATCAGTTTCCAATCTCTATGAGATTAAGCATTTTTTTTTCTTATAGAGCATACCTTGAAACTATATTCTTATCATATATATATATATATATATATATATATATATATGTATATATATATATATATAATTCAAGTAGTAGCCGGATTTGAACAATTATTAAGTAAATCATCAAGCCTTACATTCGACCTCAACAGAATGCAGAAAGCACTAGACGGCTGTTTCGTCCTATATGTGGGACTCTTCAGCAGTACGCATCCAGTACCAGGAATCGAACCCAGACAGTCTTGGTTATTAAGCTGATGTCATACCAACTGTACCATGGGCCCTGGTGACGAAGAGGTAACGAATTAAACTCGATGAAGTGCACTGCTCCTCATGAATTCTGTGGTGGAACTAATCCAGGCTTCTTTGCCCATAGGATAGTGCCTCCCCAAGCCATGACTTCTCCAACCAAGCTGGAAACACATAACTCCCTAAGAGTGATAAAATGTTTACACCCACCTTACATTTTAATTATTTTTGATTAAAATTTATTTTTAGATAACCTACATCTTCCCCACACGATTTTTGTAGGTTAAGCTTTTGCTGTTCTCCTGTGTCTTTTATTAACATTTCCTAATAAAGCCAATGAATACCTTTGAAAAAGTGTTGGCCAAAAGGTTCCTCAGGTTAAGGTAGTATAATGACGTCTATTTTGTTCAGAGCAATTACTTCTTTCTGTGGGTACAAATCCATGTTTGTATA
This sequence comes from Ascarosepion bandense, assembly GCA_037127315.1. Lineage (NCBI taxonomy): Eukaryota > Metazoa > Mollusca > Cephalopoda > Sepiida > Sepiidae > Ascarosepion > Ascarosepion bandense. Next base: position 7,051,938 of record JBBBDQ010000188.1, read on the forward strand.
TATATATATATATATATATATATATATATATATATATATATATATAAGGTGAGGCAAAAGTTGTACACCAATTAATCACATTTTAAATGTCTTATTTGTTTGGATATTTTCTTATTTTGCAGAAACAATTTTGATGAATTTCAGTTAGTCAGTCAGTCAAGTTAATACTGCACAATAACATGTGCATCTATAAATATTTAATAATTACCTATATTGCAGTTTTATCAATGAAAGAATGAAGAAAATTTAGCGGGATTTGAATGAGTTCATCTTTGCTTCCTTACCTTGTAAAATTTTGCAATGTAATAACAAAAGAACCATTATTTTTTCATTTAGAATTATCCACTTGTCAATCAATATTAAAAATAGTATGAAATACATAATTTCTTTTAAAAAAACTGGGGTGGCCTAATAATTATGGCCAATAGTGTATATATATTTACATACTGATATGGAGTCAATCTTTCATGTTTGTTTTTATATATATATATATCAATCACATAAACTGAAACAAATATGAATTCATCCCAGAGAAAAATATACACAGACTGAATCCCACTATGGTCCATATATTCCAGTTGTACTTAATTCCAACCATACTTATTCTTTTTTTTTTTTTTGTAAAATTCTCTTAGTGCTTTAGGGCACCAGGAAAAGATAAAATTCCATGCACCAAACATGTTTTCATCTGCGGATATCACTTCTGCTGAACCTTTTTTAGGTCTTTGCAAAAATAAAAATAATAAAAAATAATTTGATAAATAAATAAAAATTGATGGTATAGGGGTGCTGTGTTTTTCTCCTATTCTTTCTTGAAAAGAGATTCTGTTTTTCCAACATCCTTTGTCGATAATTGGCCTTCGAAAACTACCTTTGGGCACTGGGCTTCCAATCATGGACGTATTTGTGCATGCGTGATTGTGTTTGGGATTTTTTACTGGATGTAAATTGACCAAGTGAGTAAAAATACAAAGTTTGGTTTTGATAGTACAATGTTTCAATCAGGAAGTACTGGGAATTTATGATGATGGACAATATTGCTTTCCTTTCTTTGTTTTGTTGTTGTATTTTCTCTAAATCCTTGGGGCAAGCAGGTGGGTAAGTGGAGAGTAAGAATGGGAATAGACCAATTTAAGTTGGGTTAGTAGCTGGGTGGGACACAGAGTGATAGATTTTTTTTCTTTTTTCCACTGGTTAAATAAAAATAAATGAATGAATAAATAAGTGAAGAGAATTTTTTATCACTTCTTTATTCACATTTTGTTTGTTTCATTTTATTCTAGTAATGATTTTGCTGAGTGTTAATGCTTTTGCCATTTTTTATTTTTTCTATTTCATATGTAGCCTTATTTTTTATTATGCTTCAGCATATTATAATTATTATTCTTATGAATAAATTTAATACATTTGCACATGTTGATTGAATAATAAAAAAATCTACCATAAATCTGGCAGATTTAATAACTAAAAAAAATGATATAAGCTTCAAAAGTTTAGAGAAACTAATCTAATAATGAAATTTATTTTGACAAATTGCTTCAAGTAGATAAAGTTCCATTTGTATAAGAGAAATATTTGGAAAGAACTATTTGGTAAATTCTTATCACTAATTTTTCTGTATAACTTGATATTTTTGCTCATTTTATTTATTACTTACCTTTTTTCTTAATTAGTTAAAAATATTTAATTTTATTTTTTTGTCTTAATTTTTTTAACTTTAATTTTTCGAATAAAAAAAAGCTTAATTTTTTGTGATGCTTGCTGAGTATTTATTAATGTTAAATTTTTAACATTATTATTATTCTATTACTTTTAAAATTTTAAACATCAACAATATTATTATTTCAATCATTTAAATGTGCACAGGAGATGTCAGGTGGTTATCATAAAAAATTTAAGAAAACAAATATTTTGAAATCTCCAGAACCCTCCTCAGTATCCTTACTGATGATTACATTTCATTTATTTACATGTGCCCACCAGATATCTGATAATTATCACTGGTGACACCAAGTATTTAGAAATCTCCAGAACCCTCCTCAGTATCCTTGCTGATGATTATATTTCATTTATTTACATGTGCCTACCAGATATCTAGTGGTTATCACTGAAGACAGCAAGAATTTTCCAGTCTCCAGCACCTTTCTCAGTATCCTTGGGATTTTTGTATTTTATTCATTTACATGTGCATACCAGATCTTTGGTAGTAATCAATAGACATTGAGTGACAGCAAGTCTCTTCAACTCTCCCAAATCTTTTTCAGTAATCTTGCAGCCTATGACAAAATTATCTCAATTCTTCATTGAATTTCAGATTCATCCAATAGTTATTAATTTTCTCTTGTATTAATACAATTGTTGTGCAGTGTATTTGAATTTTGGTTATAATACATTATTATTATTATTATTATTATTATTATTATTATTATTATTATTATATTTTATTTGCTAACTGATCCAATCATTTATCAATTCTTTTACTTAATTCACAAAGTAAAAGTTTCAATGGTACAATTACTTAGAGGATTAAAACATTGGTTTATCAATTTTCTGACAGTGATTGTGAGTTCAATCTCAGGGACAGGCAGTGGCAACTCTACGGTGGGGCCAGACTCCTTCCCACCAAATTTTGGCTGGGCTCTCAGTTGGCCCACCACTTTTATAAGCTTCAAAAGTTTATGAAACTGATAAGTCTCTGATAAAATTTAATCTTCAGCACTTTTCTCTGTGGTTGGTTTTTTATTTAGATTTTTAAGGACAAATACAGAAATCAGAGCAGACAAATCATGCTGATCTGCTAGCATTGACGTTAGTATCAATCCTTTGATTTTGTTAACCTCTCATGTTCCAACAGCTTGAGAGTGGAAAAGAGGGTAAGAATAGATTAGAACTGCACTACTATGAATGAAAAGTTATTCTGTTTAATTAAGTGAAGTAACTTGCGAATACTCAAATTCATTCCTAAGTTGTGTATATGATAGTGGGGTAGTATGAAAATGAAGATGCTGTTTGAGTTTGCCCCACCTCCACCTAAATTCCCTCACACCCACCCATCCACCTACTTTCAGAATTCCACAATCATCACTGGGGATAGGCAGTGTGTACTTGGATTCAGTGAAAATAGGTGAGCGTTAATCAAGCAGTACTAAAAATAAAAACTGGACAATATCTCCAGACATTGTTTTTTTTATAATCGTGTAGACCCAATCAAGGCATTTTACTGCCACTGTTGAGCAGGGGGTTATATAGGAAGTAAGTTATGAGAAACAGTGACAGGTTACAGGAGGTGTCAAGAAGAGGGTAGGAGAAGGATGAGAATACTGATAAGAGTGGAGTGGATGAAGAAAGGAGCATGAGAGAGAGGATGCAAATTAGTGAGATAGAAGATGACTATTGACTTTATATTTGAGTTTTTGAAGATTGTAGCTGTCATGAAAGCAAGTAAATGGAAGGGAATTCCACAGGCGGGAAATACGAGAGAAGAAGCTGCTGAAGTGGAATTTGCTTTTACAATTTATTGGTTTCACAGTAAAAGGGTAGGATCTAGTTGCTAATCTTGTGGCTTAAGTAAATTCATGTATAGGGGGTACTAGTGAGCTAAGTTCATCTGAGAAAAAGCCATGAAATTATTTGTAGAAGAGACACAGGGAAACCACATTGCACTGGTGAGAAAGTGACTGTACTGAGCTGCCAAGTCAGGATTGATCACATTACATATTCTCTGTTGGATTTTGTCAAGGACACCTAGATGGATAGCAGGAGCAACTGACCAGATAGAGCAGCAGTATTTAATGCACGCGCAGATGGTAGATTTGTATTAGCAGTGGATTTAGCTATGGATTCTATATAGTCATTCCACTTGAGGTCTGTTGTGAGAGTTAACCCAAGGAGGTGCAGTGTTTTACTTTCAGGGAGACCAGACTGATCCATGCTAATGGGGGGCAGGAGCAATTGTCTGTGGTGGTTAATAGATAGCAGCTTTGTTTTGGAAGCATTGAAATTCACGAGCCATTTCTTACCCCAGTCTACCACAAATTAGATGTCATTTTCAAGCTAGGCAACGAGGTTTGCTTTGTCAGCCTCGGCAGATTTTTGATCGAGGCGAGAGTAAAGCGTAGTGTCGTCAGTGTCTATGCCTACTTGGGATCTTATTACAATGAGGAGATCGTTAATGTAGATAAGGAAAAGCACAGGCTTGGGGGACACCCATGTTTGTGTGACAGTATTGGGAGGCATGTCTGTTCAATATTACCTTCATTGTGCAATCTGAGAGGAATGAGTGGATTAGGTCAAACAATTGTCCAGTTATACCATAGCCCAGCAGCTGTCAAATGCTTTGGAGATGTTTAGGGAAACAGTTTGGGCTTCACCGTTCTTGTCGAGAGCCTGGTGTATATACTCAGTGATGGTCATAAGCATATGCTTTCCTGACGGCTACAACCTCCAGAAATTTAAATGCAAAGTCAATACTCATCTACTAACCACTGGACTCTAGCTCTCTCCCCTCCCCTGTATAACCTTCCCTTTCTCTCCACCTATGTATCTGTCATCGCACCTGCTTTCTCAGCTTTCTATTGTTCCTTTCTAACTAGCTTGTACTCCTCACTCTTTTCTAATTAATCTTTTTACATTTATGTAACCCCTGCACATCAGTGGCGTTTCTGCCTTGCTCAGGGTGAAATGATTAAAAAAAAATATCAGAAGTAGACCTGGTGAAACAGAAAATATACTGTTTGTCAGAGAATAGTCTGTGGGCTGACATGTGTAGTAAAACAGTAACAGTCTACCCCTGTTTAGATTTCTTTGCAGGCTAACAGTATATATATATATATATATATATCCACTGGCAGAAGACCAGAAGGTACAACTGCTGAAATATTATGATAACAACAACAAAGATGAGAACAATAATTAAAATATAATGGGAAAAAGTTTTTTCTTTTTAGTAAGTTACTAAAAGATTTCTTCGGAATGCAAGTAGTACTCATTAATAAATTTGTTTCTATTTCAAATAAAAATGAATTTTTGGGGATTATATATTGGTATTCTTAATCCTTACTTTAATTCCTGTAATGGTTTATATGTCACTTGTTGAAAATTTAATTTCTAGATTCTTAAATTTGGAGAGGTTATGAAATTTTTTTGTCAAATTATTTCAATAGACATGTTGATAGGATATTCCTACATTTTTTATTATTGGTTGTAGTATTATTTCTCTATGCCTAAAATGTTAGACAACCCTCTCAGAGATTAAGAAGAGATTTGAAGCAACAGAAATGTGGTTCTATAAAAGGATGCTGAGAACACCATGAACCAAACAAGTGAGCTACAACAAAGTTTTAGGGAAAATGGAATTAAAAAAGAAACTTTTCAGAAAGTGAGTTAAAATTTCTAGGGTACATAATGAAGAAAGAAGGCTTGGAAAATTTGACACTCACACAACAGATTGAAGGCAAGAGCAATAGAGGAAAACAAGTAAATAGATGGTAGAACAAGTTTTACAGGAGATAACAAAGACAGAATTTATTAGGAACTAGAAAGACCTGGAAATTGTGGAGAGCTATGATCGCCAACATCCTGAAAATAGATGCCACATAAGTAGTTTCAAATACTCCAGGACTTTTCTCTATTTTTTAGCAGAACTCAACATAATTGCTCAATTCCATCTTCATCCAGTCTTGGTTTTGGTAATTTAACACTAAGTATACTATTTATTATTCTTCTTCTATGACCAATAACCCTTCAGAACGTAGGCGATCATGGCTCTCCACATCTCTCTGTCCCTCGTGGCTCTTAGCACACTTTTTCCTGTTACCCCATCCAGACCCTGCTCTGCCATCTATTTGCTCAGGCCCATTAAATATGTTACCCACTGCTTTCCCCTGTCTCTCTTTCCCTCTATCTGACCTGTGAGTATCAGATTCTCCAAGTACTCCTTCCTTATTACATGTCCCCAGAATTTTAGTTGCCTGTTCCTGATGCTCACTATTTTCTTTTTTGTTTCAATCCTTTCAAAAACCTCTTTGTTTCTCACATGCTCAATCCGGAATATCCACAGCATCTTTCTTTAGAACTACATTTCAGTTGCATCAAGTTTTTCCTTTATCTTTGATGAGATTGTCCAGGATTCACTTCCATACTGAAGAACAGACAACCCATAGCAATCCAGTAATCTCTTCTTTGTTTCTAGTAAAATTTTCCCCATCTTTCAATAATCTTCTCAGTGTCACACTTTCCGTCTTCTGTGAGAACACTTCTCGGGTATTTAAATTTTTGTAGCTGCTTGATTTTAGTATCCCCCACCTGTAATTAGCATTTTGGGCTTCTCTATTTGCTGATGACAATGCATTCAGTTTTTTTTTTAATCATATCACCCCAAGCAAGGCGGTAACGCCACTGATGTGCAGGGGGCTACGTGAGATTAAAAAAATTTGGAAAATAGAAAGCTGGAAACCACATCCTAAACAGGGAACAAGGGATGAGCCTCTACACCTGTACAATAGACGTGGGTGGAGTGAGGTTATTTGTAGTCCTTTCTTTCAACTTTCTTAGGCTACCTTCTTTAGGAAGTCTTGTAGTTTCCTTTCTGGGTCAGCTATCAGCACTGTATCATCTGCATATCTTATGTTGTTAAGATTGTGGCTGCCATTGATGAATGCTGGCATAACTTCTAGGGTCCTCATAATAGTCTCACTGTACAAGTTAAATAGATCTGATGAAAAAACACATCTTTGTATATTTGCTGAATTCATTTCCTGTCCATATGCAAGTGGTTTGCTGCCAGTAGAAGTTCCTGATTACTCTAATGTCTTTCTCAAATATGTTGAGATTGCCGAGCATTTCTAACAATTCTTTTGCAGTATACTTTGTCAAATGCCTTTGCATAGTCTATAAAATATAGGTACACATTCTTTTTCATTTATTATTGGTAGGACTATAAATTTTATGTTGCAATTTTGTTAGTGCCCAAGCAAAGCCTACTTATTAAGTTTCACTTATTTTAACTCTGAGTCCACTTGTACAGCCACCTCTTCAATCAGACAAACAGACTTTTTTCTTCTTATATAATTATCAGAATATCAATCAGTGAGTAATTTTTCTCTGTTCTTATTTCCTAAGATGAAGTGATTTTTTATAGTTGTACTGTTTCGGTACCGGATGTGCGTTGTGGTACAGTGGATATCGGCTTGGAGCGAGAAGCTGGGGAGCCGAGTTCGAATTCCAGCTGAATCCATTGTATTCACTTACGCGCAAATACCCTTGGGAAAGGTATTAATCCGTCTCTTCCTTCCAGTTATGGGTTAAATAGCAGGACAGATTGGGTTCTATAGCCTTGGTCGGCAACCAGTCTACCACAGAAAGCAATGGCAGCCTACTGCGGGATAATCTTCTGCCCAGTCAGTCATGTCTCTTTCGAGACATGATCGTCCAAGCGTGTATCACGTATGGCACTTAACTGACTGACTGTTTCGGTGGTTTTCAGTAAAGATAAAATGAGAGCAAATTTCTTCAAAATTTCAGCACCCTCTACAGTATCCATGTCAATTTTTATAATTCTACCATTCATATGGCCTCATATCAAATCTTCTCAATATTCCAAGGTAAAATTACCCTCATTCTCTTTGTATCCTAAGGAACCACTAATCTGTGATACAACTTCCATATGGATGCTTCCCTAAATATTGCAATCTTAATCTCTTCAAGGCTAGGGTCAGTCATTATCTATCTTTCATATCCTCTTAATCTTCACTCGCAACTTATTCCTTTTACATATATACCACTTTGCTAATTCAGTAACCTTGAGTGACTCTTGAGCTTTGTATTTAATAAACATTAGTATTTAAAAAAAAACTGTTCATAGTATTCATACCAATTTTAGTAATGCTGTTATCTATTGTGTTTTACATCAAGTATCCTAGAAATTCCACCATTCCAGCATTTCATAAGTTTTAGTAGTCATCTAATGTTTTATTTTCTAGATACTGCAGATTACTTCTTCGTATTCTCAATGATGTTAAGTCATGCTATCATCTTGATGGGTTTTAATTCTTAAACAAATTTCCCTATGAGATCAAGCTGATATTGTTTCTTCTTTAAAATCCAAGATTTCCTTGATATTTGCTAAGCTAAGTTTAGTCCAATCCAAAGGCAGATAGGCTTACAATCACTTCAATTTGAAACACTAGTTCCCAAATGATCACTGAAGTTAAGGAATGTTTAGCCTGGTTAGTACTTGAATGGGTGACCACTTGAAAAAACCAGGTGCTGTAAGCTTCAATGGACAGGTGATGTAATGGATAATGGTTTAGAACTGCTAATCAGTGAGATATGGTTCAATTCTAGTTGAGTTCGTTATATTCACTTACACACAAACGCCCTAGGGAAAGCACTATTTACATTATTTGGACTATTGTCCTCATCTTTAAGCACATGTACCAAGGTAGATATAAACAATGGTTAGTTCCTGTGACTTGACCCAAAGAGTTGTAAGTTCAATACCAGGCTACAGCAGTGGTGAACAAGTAAATTACAGGGTTAGAGGGAGATAGCTTATGACTACCAAAAGAGGCTCTACACAAGGAATGAAGATCATGTACCCCAGAGATTGTAATAAAGGGTTCAATTCAAAATTCCTAACACCTGGAGAAGGCCGAAGCATACAACAGTCAAAACATTGTACAAATGACAACAAAGATGAGGACAATAATCCAAATAATGTAAATAGTGTAAATACTACCTCATCTCAAAAATATAGACAAATACCCTAAGGAAAGTTATGAATCAACATCATCTTCCTTCATCTATGGGTTAATAATTAAGACTTGTATTACTAAAATTGTTATTATCTCAAAAATATAATTGTGTATGAAATAGATTTTGACATTAAAATAATCCACAGACATTGTTACACCACTAAACATAAATCAACCAAGCCAAAGGCAAATATAAAAAATCTGAGCAGGAAAGGAACAGGTGAAGAGAAAATTGAAATCAACAGAAAAATGTGATTTTATTGTATAATATTGACAATGCCATGAAAAAGCACACGAAGAAGATGTAATGAAAACTGAAATAAAAATCATCTGATTTACAGATTTGGTTTTTTTTTTTTATAACTTATCAAACCATTGTGGGTTATTTTGGATTCTATGAATAATTCATTTTTTATGAGTGAATATTGCATTAATAATTTTTGAAAATTACAATGCTTTTTCTAGATAAAAGTCCTAGCTGGAGGAAAGTGATGGATTCATACCTTTCTCATGGGTATACGCATGTAAGTTGATGTAATAAACCCAACTAAAATTCTAGTAAGAAAATTTAAATATCTTTTTTTGTAATCGTTTCACCCCCAAGCAAAGTGGTACTGCCACTGATGTGCAGGGGGCTATGTAAGAGAGTAATAGTTCAACAGGAGAAGAGCAAAGAGAAAGACAAACCAATTACAGAGGTTGTCTAAGAAAGGGCAAGAGTAGGATGGGAATACAGGTGTGATGACAGTTGCGAAGGTAGAGTGAGAAAGGGAAAGAACAATATACACAGGGTGGTGTAGAAAGGACGAGAGGAAATGTTCTAAGAGAGGATAGAAAAAGTGACACCAAAATCCAAAGATACATAGCAGTGAATGCCTTCCAAAAGCTAAGCAAAACACTAAGAAACAGAACATTTTCGTTATAAACAAACAAAAGCATGCTGAACTCTAGTATAATATCAGTCCTCCTCTATGGCAGTAAATGCTGGACAATCTCCTCACAGATGAAGAGAAGAATAGAGGTAACAGAGATATAGTTCTACAGAAGAATGTAGAAAATACCATGCACAAAATATGCTAACAAAGTGATACGGAGAATCAGAAAGTGACAGTTACAATCTTTGGGACATATTATGAGAAAAGAGTGCTTGGAGAGTTTCACATTCACAAGGCACACCAAACTCAAGAGGTGCAGAGAGTTACAGCAGGTAACATGTAAATCAATGTGAGAATATTGACTCAGAGGGAAAATAAGAGAACAAACATAGATAAGCACTACAAAAGATAGGAAGTTGTAGAGAGCCAGGATCATACATGCTCTGAAAGGACGTAACACACAAAAATGTATATATTTCTGGATATTTAAAGCTGAACCTATGCAGATGATTTTCTTAAAATAGATATTTTTATTTATACAAACAAACAAGAGGATATCTGTTTATTATTATAAGTTGAATTAATATACCATCTTTATTCTTATATTAACTATTAATATGTATTTACTTTTAGACATGCCAGATTAAATAAATTGCAAACATTGTGACTGCTTATTTTTAATAAAATCCTTCATACTCACAGATAATCTTTTGTGTATTATAATTGAAAGATGTAAGAAATGAGCTGTAACGTTGACAGATGATTTCCCAAGTACTTTCGATCTTCTTCTGAGATTATCTTCAGGCGTGTGAGTTGTGGTAACAAAAAATTACTGCAAAACTGTGTTGCTAAAAATTACTGTAAATTTTTTTCTTGCTTCAAATGTAATGTTTGACAAATTGCTTAGCATTCATTAGAATGTGAAAATTATCCAAAATGAAATTTTTTTGTTGTAATGTCATGGTCATTCATGTGCTAAAGCACATGATAACAGCTTTACATGACATTCAGCCTTCCTAAATTCCAAAGATAAAATTCTGAATGTTTTATTTTCTGTTTAATTTCTCCTGAAGTATTCAGCCTTTATTTCTATAAAGTAGTTCTTTCCCAAAAGAATCACAAAGACAAGTCTTTTATATTATTTCGTCATGACTAGTATCTAAAGACATATCCAGAGAAAAATGGAGAAAGGTAGTAAGATAAACACAAATGTAAAAAAAAGTCTTTAAACTATTAGTCTTAATATTTCTATCTCCTTCCTATTTCTCTTTATATATTTTTTGTCATTTTTTGTTAGTTCAATAAAAAGTTAGGAATAATATTTGTACCACTATCACATCTAAGTTACTCTTAAAACTAAATCAGTATGGTTTCTCTGGCTCTTCAAAATGGATGACTACAGAGTCTATCAGGGGGATGGCTTGTCTTCTGTTCAAGAGAGTTCTCAATATCAAAGTTTTTCAAAAGTCTACGATTGTGAGTTTTAGACTATCATTCCATTTAATCCATTAGTGATGCTTGCGTGATGACATTTGCATGGTTTCAGGTTTTAAGAGACTCAGGCAAAAATTTACTTGTCTCCATCAATGAATCTGGGTGATTGAGAGCCTGGAAAAATGTGTACAGCAAATATTGTATTTTTGTGATCTGACAGTTTTAAAGACCGTGTTTGTTATCACATCTGAAAACTATTCCCTCTTTGGGAATTTGTTTTATTTTGTTGGTGTTGTTTTCACTACAGAATTTTTTCTTTAAATTTTTTTGTCTGTTTCATTTGAAAAAGTCCACTGCATTTACCTTTTCATTTTTTTTAATAAACTATGACTTTATTAGCCTAAAGCATTTAATATGTTTTTCTCACTAGTATATTTTATTACCAACTGCACAGAGCTGAAGTGAATTTTATAGAGATTTACCTTTTGCTCAGTTTTAAATGAATATGTAATCTGCTGGTTTTTTTGCTGATCAATAACTGTTTATTTAATGCTGACTACTTTATTTTCATCTTTCTATGAGGAGATAACAAAAACATTTACACAGAAATGGAAGCTTTCTTGTGATACATTAAGAATAACTCTTATAAAGCAGATTACTTTAATCACTTGTCAATAACAATATTTACATTGATCGGACTGTTGTCCTCATCTTTATTGTAATGTTCTTCAAAACAAGGCCAAAATATCATGCAGAGGACAATAAAGATGAGGACAATAAAGATGAGGACAACAGTCCGAAACAATGTAAATAGTTACTATACCTCATCTCAAAAATACAGACTATTTAACAGACTTGATTGCATCGGCCATATTTTCATTTCTGAGGTTGATTTTTTCATAGCCAGTGATTTCTTTCACCCTAGATAATGGTTAAATAGTAGGATGACAGGGCTCTTCAGCCTTGGCTAGCAGCACACTTAGAAGGACACAGTCTAAATTTAAAATCAGATGGGGTATGGGGCTTGCAACGCCATTCCTTAAAACCTATTTGCTGTGGAAACCGCAACAACATTGATTAACATCATTAACACAGCATTTCAGCTGTTGTGCTTTCTGGCCTTTAGGTGGCTGTTAATCAGGGTAACATTCAGAAAATTGTGAATAAACCCTTTATTTAATCTATGACGGTATATTCTTCTCATTCTGCTGTACATGTTGAGAGATAACTCATTTCGTTCTTATTTAGTAGTGCTCAGTTGTTGCTTGTCTTGTTTCCACTGTGTCAAAGTCTATACTAGTGGATTAAAGCATTGGTTCAGAAAATTGGTAACAGCAATTATGAGTTCAATTCCTGTGTCAGGTAGTGCAGAAGAATGAGAATAATCTATCCCATAGATAAAATAAAAAGTTCAGTTTTAAATTTCCTGAAGATTCAGTCAGTTAAGTGCCATATGTGATACATGCTTGGGCGATCATGTCTCGAAAGAGACATGACTGACTGGGCAGAAGATTATCCCGCAGTAGGTTGCCATTGCTTTCCGCGGTAGACTGGTTGCCGACCAAGGCTACAGAACCTAATCTTTCCTGTTATTTAACCCATAACTGGAAGGAAGAAACAGATTAATACCTTTCCCAAGGGTATTTGCATGTAAGTGAATGCAACGAATTCAACTGGAATTTGAACTCAGTTTCCCAATTTCTCATTCCGAGCCGATATCCACTGCACCACAACTCACATCAATGCACGTCCTGAAGATTACCTGGATCAAAAAGCCCCTGAGGAAGGCCAGAGAGCACAATGGTTGAAATGTTGTGATAACACAACCAAAGATGATGTTAGTGTGTAAATACTTGATAACTCCTCATCCCAGAAATTCAGACAGAAATACCTAGACTGTTGTGAGTGGTGGCCTCATACTCCTCAGCTCATTTGGCAGAGCATAAATGAGTGAGTATAATTACTTTGTTCTTTGATATGAAGTACACTATAGTAAGTTTTGAATAAAAAGCAAAAGATAACTCCTAATATCTGACTTTTAAATTATTTTATATTATAGTCCATAAACAAAAAAGAAATTTGGAAAATATATAATATAATGAAGTAAAAAACAGTGTCATAAAGACAAATTAACCTGAAATACTTATCTGATGTAAGATATCCTCTGATATATACAGTAGAAAGAGAACAATTTATACCTGTAGATTTGATAAAGAGTTTGGCTCAGTTACCAACTATGACTGAAACCTGAAGAAAGCCAATGGTTTACAGCCGCATCATGTTGAAACACTGATTTCTGTACAATCACAACAGTCAAGCAATTTTAGCCCTAGATGGGTGACCACTTGGGAATACCAGGTGCTGCAACTTGGATGTGCAGGTGGTGTAATGGATAATAGCTTGAAATTGTTAATCAGACAGTTGAGTTCCACTTTCCATTGGGTTCATTATATTCACTTATGTGCAAGTACTTTTGGGAAAGGTATAAATTCACTTCTCCTCCAGATATGGGTTAATTAGTAAGACTTGCATTACTATACCATTATTATCTTTAAAAAAGTTTTACAATCTAAAATATTTTTTGGTTTTAAATAACCTGGAATGAGTTGATAGGCTGTAGAAAACAAATAAAACATGAAAAAAGTCACTGGTTATAACAGCTGATCCAGACAAATATAGATCCTAATGTAGATAGAGAGTTCCAGATATAGAGAGATAAATGGATAAACCCAAACTATATAGATACATACAGACTTAGATAGAAAGATAGATAAAAGTAGACTGGAATAGATAGATTGTATGTTTGATAGAAACAGACAAAGAAAGAATAAATGATTAAAAATGTTTGAAAAACATGGTCTCTAAACAGATCCAGGCTATCATGGAGTAAGAGAGCAAAACAAATAAATGTAAGTGTGATAATTAGACATAGATAGATTATTCAGTGTGGACATAGGAATAAATGCAGCATAGTGACTTAGTTTTACGCTTAATTAAATCTTTTATCTGAAAGTCATATTGAAGTATGATACAGAGTCCACATGCAGAGTTGATTCTTGTGGCTACACTCATATTCTAATTCTCTGTCTCTCTCACCCTACTATATGTAAAAATGGTATTATAATTATAAATCAAGAACAATATCAGAAGAAAGATTGAAAGAATAAGTATGCCACGATGCATTAATAAATTCCTTAGCATGCAAAGCATGGAAATTAACACAAAATGATTGGTTATGATTAGGAATAAAACAAAAATGTTTATCTCCCAAAATTCTAAACTCTGCTTCTCTTATGGAACAATGCCTAGTGGAGTTAAGTGATGGTTAAAAGGAAATATTTAGCCATAGATTTCATAGTCATGCTATAAGCCAGCTCTGGTTAAGTTAACTCTCTATTTGAACCAGTTTCTTTACTAGCATATACTACATACAAGTTGGTCTTCTTTCAAAAGTTCTGCAAGACTGACAATCTATAAATTTTATTCAGGATTTATGCTAAAACCTATGGCAAATATTTTATCATTGTATACAATGTTAAAGCTTGTTAGTTAACTCAACCTATGGAAATAATTGTGTGGCTCTTATAAATAAAAATCAAATAAAGCCCACATTATAAACTTATGAGCAACATATTGAAATCACTCTCTTAGATGGGCGTCTATAACAGCAAAATGAGAGATTTAAACTTGCTTGAAGAGTAAAATGATTTCTTAAAAAAAAAGCCTTAACCAGTTTATCCAAAACAATCCTTACCTGATATTGACAGAAGACACTACAAGTTGAGACATAGTAAAATCAATTAAAATAAAGATACAGTTCTAAACAAATCATAATAACTTGGTATTATGATGAATGCAGGTGAGTTAATTGTTTTTGTTCTAAAAATCATATCTTGTCAGGTGAATTGAAATTCAGTACAACTAGGCTTTTCAATAGATTAAGTTCTTGCACTAGTTGAAAAATTAAAATGTTAAAAATTGCTTTTGTTTGATTCACAACAATAATAGATAGCAGGCCCAACATCATCCAATCTACATCTTCTGCTTAAGCAAGTGTTAACACAAACCAATGAATTGATGTCATGTATCTACTGCAGATTTTTCTAGAAATCTTCTAATTAAATGACTACTACGCAGATCCGATGTCTTCCCTGAGGCATGCGTCTCTAAACCAACATTTATCGGGGTCACCAAAAATCAATCTGGCCTTGTGATTTCATTTTGATTTTCCTTCATTGCACTTCAGTGGGTCAGTCAATACGGCCAACATATTTTGGCCGGAGGTCATCCTGTGTACTATTGACCAGTTCCATGATATTGTCCTTGTTCTTAAAAGAAAGGATGGTGTGGGGAAGAAAGCAAAACTGTTTGAATGAAATGAAATGATAAGAAACGGAATAATAATGTGCAGACAACATTCAAAAGATATGAGATGAAATTTCTGACATTTATTTTTCTTTTGCTTCTTTCCTTCCTCCTTTAAAAGTAATTTCTCTGGCCATTCTTCTTCACCTTTTATCTTACACTTCCTATCTGCCATATTGCTTTATCTTTTCTTTCCACTCAATTTTGTTTAATTCTTTTTGATAAATCCCTTTGTTTAGTCAGTTTTTAACTTTAATTTTTTTCCTCTCCTAATTATAACAATTCTTGTTTCCTTACCAATTTGTCATTTTTTTTTCTTTCTGGCTTCCTTCGTTATTTTTTTTTCTCATTTTCTAATCAGTTTTCTACTTTTTATTTTCCTATTTTGTTCTGTTTCTTTCATTTATTACTATTATTATTAATCAAAGATTTTCTTTCTTTTATTGTTTTTTTCTCTTTATTTCTTTCATTTTTTGTTTCTCTTTATTTTTATTTTTCATTCACTTTTTTCATTAAAATATTTTTCCTTTATTTCTCTGCTTCTTGGTTGTATGTGCATGTATTTTTGTTGTAACTTTCCATGTTTTTTGTACTTCTTTCCTTTTCTGATTTCATTTCTCTTCACTATTTTCTTCAAGTACATTTTTATCATATATTCTGGAGTCTTTAACTATGTTTTTTTTTATAGTTTTATATGTTCCTTACTACTTTTTAATGCAATGATATTTTTTACTATCAATTCTCTTATACTCACCTTTTCTTTTATCTTCCTATATTTTATTGCTCATTTTAGCTATTTTAACCCCATGATTGCCACTATCTCCTCTATCATTTCTTTCTTTCTCTACATCTAAGGATGAGAAGAAAGAAAAGAAAGAGAAAGGCAAGAGAGTGAAATAAGAAAGAGAGAAAGAAAGGAAGAGGAGAGATAGAAAAGAAGGGGAGAGACAGAAATGAAGGAGAAAGAAATAAAGAAAGAAAGAAAGAAAGAAAGAAGAGAGATAGAAAGAGAAAGAAAGAGTGCAGAAATAAAGGAATTTTTTTTTTCAATTGGAGTAGATAGACTAAACTATCGCCCGGTTCACACTCCACCCACGTCTATTGTACAGGTGTAGAGGCTCATCCCTTGTTCCCTGTTTAGGATGTGGTTTCCAGCTTTCTCTTTTCCAAATCTTTTCACTCTTGCGTAGCCCCCTGCACATCAGTGGCATTACCGCCTTGCATGGGGTGATATGATTAAAAAAAAAAAGAAAAGAGGGAGAAAGAAAGAAAGAAAGAAAGAAAGAAAGGAAAGAGAGTGCAAAAGAAAGAAAGAAAGAAAGGAAGCAAAGAAAGGAAGGAAGGAAGAGGAGAAACAAAGAAACAAAGGAAGGAGAGCGAGAAAGAAAGGAAGGAAGGAGAGAGAAACAGAAAAAAGGAAGGAGAGAGTAAAAGAAAGAAAGGAAGGAGAGAGAAACAGAAAGAAAGAAAGAAAGAAAGAAAGAAAGAAAGAAAGAAAGGGAGAGAGAAAGGAAGGAAGGAGAAAGAAAGAGAGAGAGAGAGAGAGAGAGAGAAAGAGAGAGAAAGCAAAAGACATGGTATTAACCACATTTGTTATTGTATTTCAGAAAATATCTGTTCATGGTGAATGAGACAATATTGATTAAATATTAAATAATCATCCACACTCAAGTTACAAATCTCTTATTAATAACCACAAAATCAAGCACATATTATTCTACCAAATCAAGAAAATGGATGACATATACATAATTAAAATAAACAAGAGTAATGCTATACTTTAATTTTCTGAATATCTATGCAAAGAGTAATTTTCCCTGAATGCTAGTGAACAAAAACAGAAGCCGTTGTAATTAACTTTTAACAAAAACCCAGAAGCCATGTCTGTCTTGTAAAAAATAAAATCAAGTAAATATTTTGCATGCTAAATAGTAGGTAATAAATTTCATGAAAATCATTGATAAAATTAATTACTGATTTTCTATTTTAACATTTTTACTTTTATTAATTCCATGTTACTTTTGAATGTAGGTACTCATGGCTCTCCACACATTCCTTTTCTTTGTCATGTGGGAATTTTTATGCTTTCAAGGGAATGAGTTTTCTAGTTTCGTCATTGCCTTCTCTACAGTTTGGAATATAGAATTTCCCTCCTTTTAGACTGGTTGCAATACAAAATATGAGAGTCCAGTCTACGATTTAACACCTTTAACTTGTGGGAAGAAGAGTGGGTTCATGGCCTCCCTAAGAGTACAAGCACAAAAATAAATGAGATTAGGTAAGAATCTGAACTTTGTTTGGCAATTCCTCTGTTTGATGACGGTTACATAATTTTTAACTGAATAAATAAAACTTTAGAAAAGAACATAAATAAAAACGATGCAGTTTTATTTTATTTTTTGTTAAAATAGTTTACTTGTCAGAGTTAAAGTTATATGACTACAGATTATATATATATATATATATATATTACCATAGTGTATGGAAGATGGGATAAGAGGTATGATGATGCTAGGCATCCAATGAAAGAGTGAAATAAAAATTTAGTTTATATTTAATTTGAATAAAATGTTAATTTCACTTTTCATCCATTTTTACATGTTTAAAATGTTTTCCTTTCTCACATTTCTCAGTACTAGACCCTATAGGTCACCACCTACTTGTGTTGTCCCAAGGCATCACCAAACATCTGTACATCACTCTGTGTGTGTGTGTGTGTGTGTGTGTGTATTGTACCAGAGACAGCAAACTCTGACATCAAAACCTCTTATATATATTGTGTGGTCTACTATGCACTACTCAATGTAATTAAGGTCCCAGGAAAGTCAAACTCCATGATAACATGTAATCATCACAAACACTAAACACATGGTATAGAGTGCACATGTATGGGCTATGTTATTTAGATGGAGAGAATGTGCTTTGTGCCATACAAGTGGCTGACCACTTTAAACAAATTTTAGTGCAGGTTGATCGATAGCTAGATGGCTAACAGTTCAACACAAGTAAATGCAAAAATCCCAGGCATAACCCCCAATGATGACATATGTAAACAGCATCAGGAAGAAGCATGTTGATGCTATGAGGCATCCTGATGGATGACCATTTTATTTTAATTTTGAGAATTTCATGTAGTTACAAACATCTATTTTGAATCTAAATACATTTACCAGGGTTGTTCTGAAAATAATCCCTGCCATTACAACTCCTTTACTAAGGACTTACTTGTTGATATACTATTGTTCCCAACCTTCGTTTTGGTGATTACTCATGCGGTAACCTTTTAGGGTTAAAACAACTAACATAACATGCAGTTACATTGTTCAGAGTCATGTATTTTATCTATAACTTGTTATTTTTCAAAAAATGTCCTCCCTCTGCAGCAATGTATTTATCTCATCTCAGAACTCATTTTCTCAAATCCATTTTGGAAAAACTCTTTCAGGCGCAAAGGTTCCATTTTTAGCTTTCCATTACACAATTTGTTTTTAACATTGATTTCTCCTTCTTTAAACTTTTTCAAATATTATTCTCATCAATTATATAAACTCACCAAACACATTTCTGAATCTTTTGTAAATGGTGGTAACAGTAAGTCCTCTTTTGGACAGGAATGTTTTATTTCTGTTTCACATCCAGGATTATGTAACCACTGAAGAGAAAAAGAAAAACTATCATTTATGCAGTAATAATTACTCTATTTGGTTTTGGAAAAGCCTCACATTTTATAATTATAGCGAAAATGACAAAGAGGTATTTCTTCCAGGACAACCTTTCCATCTACATATATGTTTTTTTAATCATTTCACCCCAAGCAAGACGGTACTGCCACTGGTGTGCAGGAGGCTATGCAAAAGAAGAATGAAAGTTTAAGCAGTGGGGAGAGTGAAGAGAAAGACAAACCAGTTACTATGGGTGTCAGAGAAAGGGCAAGAAAAAGAAAGGGCAAGAAAAAGATGGGAATACCAGTGTGAAGACAGTTGCAAGGGTAAAGTGAGAAAGGAAGAGAACAAGATACACGAGGTGATGGGGAAAGAAGGAGAGAAGGACTGGAGTTAAGAAGACAAGAGATGGGAATTGACATTGCATTTAAATTCTAGGAGGTTGTATCCGTCAAGGAAGTAAGTATACAGAAGAGAGTTCCACAGATGGGAAGTGTGAGAAAAGAAGCTGATGGAGTAGAAGTGGCAGCTGCATTTAGTTGATTTAACTGTAAAAGAGTGGGACCTTGTTGCCAGTCTGGTTACTTGAGTAAATTCTTGTGGAGGGGGCATCAATGAGCAGCTAAGCTTGTCAGAGAAGCCATGAAAATATTTGTAGAATAGACAGAGGGAAGCCACATCCCACCAGTAAGAAAGTGGATGGAGATGAGCTGCCAGGTCGGGACTGATCACATTACAGATTCTCTTTTGGAGCCTGTCAAGAACCCTGAGATGAATGGCAGGGGCACCTGACCAGATATGACAACAGTATTCAATGGACAATCGAATGGTTGATTTGTATGTGTGCAAGATGAACTCATACAGAAAAAATTTTCTGGTCCAACACAGTGACCCAACCTTCCTATCAGTCGATTTAGCTACTGATTCAATGCAATTGTTCCACTCTAGGTCCGAAGAGAGGGTTAGACCAAGGAAGCACAGTATTGCTTTCAGGGAGACTCACTTGGTCCATATTGATGATGGGTAGGAGGGATTGCTTGTAGTGGTTGACAGATAGTAACTTTGTTTTAAAAGCAATAAAATTTACAAGATATTTCTTACCCCAGTCTACCACAGAGTGGAGGTCCTTCACAAGAACAGCAGCAAGGCTATCTTTGGCCGCCCCTCCAGATTTCTTTCTGAGGTGGGAGTAAATAGTAGCATCATCAGCGTAAAGTTCAGAAAAATTGTCAGGCCTAGGATAGAGCCCTGGGGGACACCAGGGTTTGTGTGGTAGGATGTGGAGGCATGCCTGTTCAAGATGACATTCATAGTTTGATAGGAAAGATTAGATCAAATCAGGCAAGCATCCAGTGATACCATAACCCTGTAGCTTGCACAGAAAGCCAGCATGCCAAACTCTATCAAATACTTTGGAGATATCCAGAGCAACAGCTCAAGTTTTGCCCGACTTATCAAGGACCTGGTATATGTACTCGGTAATGGTTGTTAGCATATCAGCAGTTGACCTGGCAAAGTGGAAGCCATACAGTCTGTCTGAGAATAGTTTATGGGCAGTAAGATGTTGAACTATTTCAGCACGTTATAATAGCCTCAAACACTTTTCTGAAAATTGGTAGGAGGCTGATAGGGCAATAATTGAATGGGTTTGAGGGTTTCCCGGAGTTCTTAAGTACAGGAACCACAGAAGAAGACTTCCAGCAGGCAGGAAAACAGGAAGCAGAGAGGCAGTAGTTATAGAGATGAGAGAGAACAGAGGAGAGTTCAGGGGCACATTTCTTCAGGACAATGACTGAGATTCTATCACCTCTACTTGCATTATGGGAGTTAAATTTTAAAATTATCTTAGATAACAGAGAGGGGGTTATGTGGACATCTCTCAGTTGAGCCTCAGTTCTAAGACAGAAGTTGGGTGTGTATACATGAGACGAGTCAAATGTGGAGTTGGATTAGAATCTGTGAGCAAAGGACTCAGCCTTGTCCACAAATGCTGTGAGGATCTCAAATTTATTGATTAAGGAATGAATGAAGGTTTTGCTGTTGTTCAGCACACATTTGCTGATCCTCCAATAGTCTTTGGAGCCAAACTTGCAGGCAGGTATGCATTGCCTCATTCTCTCTGTAAACAACAGCTTAGTGTCATTCAAGATCATCTTACACTCATTACAAGCAGAGGCAAATCGGTGCTTATTACAGTCAGATGCATGGCTCTGAAATAGCCAGAAGTGGTTCCTGTGGGCAATGATGACTGAACAGGTAGGACAGAAGCAAGTTATGGGAATGAGGTTTGTGATGAAACTCTGATTGATATGAAGGCATCAATGTCAGCTTTCACCCAGGAAGAGACCTCAGAGATGCAGTCCTCAACTGGAAGACAGAACACTTTTTCCCAAACGATGTCACATAGGAAATCGCAGAATGAATCCCAGTCTGTTCTTTGGTAGTAGTAGGAAATTCTGTTGGTAGGATGCTACTGGGGTGAGTGAGAGTGGTGAGAGATATTAATAAAAGAGCAAAAGAGAGGGCAAAGCAGAGAGACTTGGCAGAAGTCAGGTACAGAGGTGAAGCAGAGACCTAGTAGAGAAGTGTGTCCTGAAATGATACTGGGAAAGCCCATGGAAAAATCCACCACTTGTGTAAGAGATTGAGCAATAGCAAAGTCCATGGCATGAATGCCAACAAAATTAGAGGAAGTAGCCTTATTTATATTGTCAGATATACTGTCTAGCAGGGGGCAGTAGATTGGTACAGAAAGAAAAAAACCTAATTTGT
Source organism: Ascarosepion bandense (assembly GCA_037127315.1). NCBI lineage: Eukaryota > Metazoa > Mollusca > Cephalopoda > Sepiida > Sepiidae > Ascarosepion > Ascarosepion bandense. The sequence continues at coordinate 7,073,799 of JBBBDQ010000188.1, forward strand.
GAAGTGACAGATGGAGACACATATATGGGTGGTCGGGGGATTCAAAAAATGTCACCTTAGCTAAAGGGAGGTGTTATATACCCCCAGATCATTCATATGGACAGTGAAGTCCTTTCTTAAGAGGAGAAGGTGGCCAGGAATCAAGACATCAGAGGAGGGAATTGAGAAGTTAAGATTAGTCTCACAGAGTGCTAGGATGTCAGAGGACTTTTCATGAAGGAAATATTCCAAGTTTCAAAAGTTAGCAATCGAATAAACAAAACATTTGGATAATTTTTTTTTGATCAGATCCGGACATTTAACAAATTAATTTATTTTATTTATAAAAATGTATCAAACATCAGGCCCTGGTGAGCATTTCAATGTGAAACTCTTGAATCAAATGTAACTCACTTGAATTTGCTTCATTTATTAAGCATATATACTTTAATTACACAGGTTTCATTGAAAATGACAGACAAGTTTTTATGTAATCTTATGATTTCTTTCTTTTGTGGACATAAATTATATAGAACTTATCTAAATGTTTTGTTTATTCGATTGCTTTTGGCTCTACTTTAAGCCATTTTTGAGGATGAATGTTATTTTACATGTAACAGAATGTAAGTGGTGTTATTTATAATGTGGAGTAATTGTGTGTTATGTCATGAACATGACAAGGATGTTGTTAGCATGTTTGTAATTGATATTCTTGAGTGTTGGGTTTTTATTTTTATATCAATAAAGCCTTCATTATTTTTACTCTTTTTTGCATGTGGATGATGCTAAGATATTTACATTGTCAACAAGTATGTTCCAGATAGTTTTTGATAGATCTCCATGAGTGATGTCCTCAAAAAAATGTATTTTTTGATCATATAAAAAATTACATAATCATCACACCTTGTCTATCATTTTTAATGAAACCTGCATAAAAGAGAGATTGCTGGCCAAATATTTAATTTACTTGTATATGTGCTTGTAAATCTGTATCGGAACTTTTTCCTCTTTTTCAACTCTAAATAAAATCTTATAAAAATAAGAAATTGCGTTTTTCAGTAAAAAAAAACGAATATTTTTATCTGCAATTTGAAAATTTGCAAAAGACATAACATTTTTTCAAATAAATTTTTCATAAGTTGGTCATTATTCTATCATATTTATTTTTCTATCATTGCATGAATTATTGATTTGAAATGTATTTTTCCCTTCCAGTTCCTGTTTTATTCTGTAGTTTTGATGTTAAATATGATTGCTTCCAATTCAAACATTTAAACAACACCCTAAGTGCACTTATCATTGGTTTATGAAATATAGTTCAGAGTCCTTCTCCATTGTTTGCCAACTCTGTACTGATATGCTTGAGGTAAGTTTTGAAATGTTATTCAATAAAATGAAATTAAAAAAAATGAATGTATAACAAATTGAATATATATGTAAGAAATATAGAGGAAAAATTCAAATGAATATAAAACATAAGTAAAATTGAAAAACAATTTTTTAAAGAAAAAGGAAAATGAAAGCAAAACTGAAATAAATTAAGACAGTGGTGAAAAAATATGAATTACAAAGAAATGTATTTGTGAAATAAAATTGAAGAATAGAATGTAATTGAAAATAAATTAATAAAAAGTAGAATATAATGTGAAGTAAAAGATGACGATCAGGAAATGAAAATTTACAAAAAGAATTTAAATAAAGAAGAAGAAAACAATAATCAAATCAGCTTAAGGTAAGATTGAATAAAATAAATAAAATTAAAAATAAAGCAACTGATGTCTTTATATTTCAATGTCATCCTTTAATAATTTACAATGAACGTTTTGTACTTTTACATTGTAATGTCTGCATAGCTTTTGTTACCAACAATGTCACTGTTATTTCCATGTTATGACTGATCGTTTTTTTTTCTTGTATTTTAATTTTTTTTTGATATCATGCCAATAGATAATTTCATTGCCTTCACTCGTGATTTTTCAAGAGTCAATAAATGAAATAGAAAAACAAACTAAATTAAAGCAAGAAAGAGAAAAAAGGCAATTTAACAAAATGACACAAGACATAATGTCCCGAGACAATATTGAAGATAAAAAAAAAATAATAATTTTAAAATATAAAAAATAAATAAATAAAAAGATAAAGATGTAATTTCAAATTAACATTATTTGAAGGAAAATATTTGATACCCAATCATGCTTGAGTGATTTTTGTTGTTGATGTTTCTGTCTGTAAAAAGACATTGGCAGTCTGCGAAAATGGACATCTTTAAGCAACAGGACACCATAACATATTGGAATCTGAGTCAATCAACTGCTATTGTTAAATCTTTTTGTTCCCATTTCTCTCTCTTTTTTTTTCCATCTTAAGTTTTCAAAGAATTTAAGATGAATACTGTAAATGTAATTATTTTTCAGTTTGCTGATTTATTTTTTTAATACAAAATAAATTTAATAGATACTTATTAATGTTCCATCCAATAATTCAGTTGATAAAGAGGGTTTTATAGATGAACACTATGCTTGTCAACTTTTCACTCAAACAGCAAGAAATTTTGTGTATGACACATTGCCTATTGACCAATCAATGATGAGGATTTAAAATTGACAACAAAAATAGTGGGTAAATTAATTGAATTTTGAATTCAATACTGCATGTCTCCCTCCCTATTTCTGTGTACAATGTTCCTTCAGGAAGTGGGAATATTTTCAGCTGCTTATGGAAATGACAAAAAAATTTTTTAAATTTTTATCTGCATAAAATGCAAATGTAGTACCCATTTTTTTTTCTCTTTGATGAAAAACAAAATAAAAAGTAAATTTTAATATCCCATTAAATGTACAAATACACACACATTAAAACAACTACCAATTAACAATATTAATGATTCTGGAATAATATATATAATGTATTTAAACTCTCAGATTCTAGAAATTGCCATCATCATACAACACCAGTTTCATAACTCAAAAAAGTAACTCCAGTTTGAATTTGTGAGATGAGGAGATATTATTTAAATTATTTATAGTCAGACTATTGTCCCCATCTTTGTTATTATCAAAACACTTTGATCTTGGCTCAATCCAATTTTCTTCAAATGTTTGTGGATCCAGGTAACCCTCATGAACTCTTGGACTGAAACCTTTATTAAAACTCCTGGGGTAGAGTTTTCTTTCCACTGTCGATGTCTATGGATATATTGTCTTGTTCTAATTTAGTATTGCTCAGTTTTTGCTAACTATGTTTCCAAAGAGTCTAAAACCAATATTATCAAGAAATCAGCTTTTTGACAAATCAACCAAACTGGAATTCAACCCCAGGTTTGATGGTGAGAACAGTAATGTTCTAATCACTCAGGTATACAGAATGATAAAAAGGGACACATAAATCTATTGTAAGGGTAACATCTATAGTATTATGTGGTGGCAAATACCATAGCTGATTCCACATACAATTCAGATGATGAAATTACCTTTTCTGCCTATTTTAGAAGATACAAGCAAATTCACAGAGAAGAATGCAGCAACTGGGAATATGAGAAAAAAAAACAAGACTTGTGTTGAAAATGTTAGCACTAGTAAAACATGAAAAATACTGTAATTTTGTAGTACCAAGAAAACTAGGAGAAATTTGCTTTGAAGAAACAGTAAATATTTTAACTAAAATTTTTAATGAGAAAAGATTTTTTTTTTCAATACTTGTTGAAAGTGTATGAATCTGGCCAAAACAGAAAGCAAAGGTTTTTCCTTATATGCTGGAATTGTTAACAAGAAATGTGAAAAATTTAAATTAAATGAGTTAACTCTGGATATGTTTAAAGAACTGACTTTCATTTGAGGGTCAATGATGAAAAAAGATGCAGAAATATATGTTAAAATCCTAAAGAAACTGGAACAGAATGAATTTCAGAGAATCCTTTATCTGAGATACATAGGAAATTGAAGAAAAAGAATGTACATATATGCAAGCCAAAGGAAAATGTGAAAAAAGAAAAATTAATCCATGTTTTAGATGCTTCTGTCCCTTTAAGAATTTAAAGTGCTACAAGTGTAGAAAAGTAGGGCATAAAATTTCACATGGTAAAACTAAAGCAAGGAAAAGTTCTCACAGAAAAATTTTGTACACAGCATTGAGATTGAAAAAATAATTACAGAAAACTAAAGAAAATGTTTGCATGTGAAAAATAATAATGTGGATATAAAGATTCAACTAGAAGCTGGTAGGGATATCACTGAAATCACATCAAAAGCAACAGAAGTGCTATCTTAAAAAGAACTTTAACAATTCACACATGGAGTGTTAGGTTAGAAATAATTAGTTATTGGTGAAAAAAAGGAAATACAAAAAGCATTAGAATCAGTTCAAGAAAAGGTTTACTGAACAAGGCCCACAAGAAAAGATGAACCTATGCAAGTTTTGTATGACATCTTTGATGTACCAACACCCCAAGAATTCATTGAACATACAACTATGAGTACCAGTAAAAAGAAATGTATGTAAAAACTAGTGGTTGACCAAAAAAGAAAAGAAATATAAAGTTCAGTAAATGGTGAAATCTGGGGTGAATTCTAAGAAATAAAATATTTAGGAAAATAAAAACTTTCAAAAGGGTACAAGATGTTATGAAGTAAATAAAACACTCCCAGTAACACAAATGACAGCTTAAATAAAGAATTCAAAGAGAGTTCAGGAGAGATACTGAGAGATTTCTGATAGAGTGCTTGTTAGAGCACCATTGGAATCAGTTGAGACCTAATATCATGGTCAGTTTGTGGGGTAGTGAGTGAGTTTATAATCATACTATATCTATATTGATATTTTCAAATAGCTTTTTTCCATTATTTGAGGTGAAAAAGATTTGTCTGGTGATCTCACAGTTTTCAAAGTTTGGGATAAGAGAATGTGTTTTTGTTTATGTACAATAATGAACGTGCATTGTGGTGCAGTGGGTATTGGCTTGGAACGAGAAATTGGAGAGCCGTGTTTGAATTCCTGTTGAATTCATTGCACTCACTTATGCACAAATACCCTTCAGAAAAATATTAATCTATCTCTTCACCCTCCTGCTATGGGTTAAATAGCAAGACAGATTGGGTTCTATAACCTTGGTCAGCAACCAATCTACTACAGAAAATAATAGCAACCTACTGCGGGAAAAATATTTTGCCCAGTCAGTCACGTCTCTTTCAAGATATGATCACCCAAGCATGTATAATGTATGGCACTTAACTGACTGACAATAAAGAGAGTAAACTTTGACAACTAAATTTATATGAACAGCATTTTAAGGATCCCAAATTTTTAATATCCCAAATTTGTATTTTGACTTTTTTTTTGTGTTTGTGTGTTTATTTTATCTATTTTGTTTTTGTGCTTATTAAATTTATATGGTAAATAATATTTTAGTGGAAAAAATTGTGCATTCAGAAAATGTAATGACATAAAAAGCAATCTTGGGGAGCTAATTCAGTATTTGGCATGTGAAACGTACATTGTCTATTCACACAAGTTAATCTGGTTGAAAATACAACCTGCATGAGTTAATGTTCAGAATTATATATAAAAAACAAGTAATACAATCATGTCTTCTTGATTATTCTGATGGATATTCTAGGTTACAAAATTATGGCTTGACTGCAATTTTTAATGATAGAAGTTTACTATTCAGAAGGAAGTTTAATCACAAAGCAGCAGTTGTTTCTTTTAAAACTCAATTAGATAATACTTTGTTATATGATTCTTAAAAAAATATCATTAAGTTTGGCAGATGGTCATGAATGTTAATTAATTTTTGCACCTATCTAACAAAAAGAAGTATGATCAAAGGTCATACTTGTGTTAAAAGACAGGAAAACCTTCAGAATGCAATGTAAGTTTTTAAGATGAGGGAAGTGTGCTAAACATTCATTAGGCTGACTAAGAAGAAGGAAGCAATGAAATATACATGCAATTCTACATATTCACCTTCAATTTTAACACAGTTAGAAAAAAATCACTTTTCAAGTTTCTTGAAGTCCTCTTAAAAAGAATTTCTGATATTTCGTCATTGAAATATTAAAATATAAAAAAGTCAATACTTGAAACTAAACAAAAAGGATATCAAGCCACAGTAGGGAAAATAAACATAAATAAAAGAATAAATAGAGTGAATAAATAATGAATACATAACTGCAACTAAATAAATTTGATAATAATAGCATGAGCAGTCAAAGACTGCAAACCTCCACCAACACAATATCAATGTCATCTCAGCAATTAGCAAGAAATAATCATTAAAATGAGAATAACTGCAATGAACTTGACTGCTCTCAAGAATGAAAATGCAAAGAAAGACATATCAAGGGAAATTAAAAATTAGGCTGCAAAAATTGGGGAAGATTTCGTTCTTACATTTTAATATCCCAAATTTGTATTTTGACTTTTTTTTGTGTTTGTGTGTTTATTTTATCTATTTTGTTTTTGTGCTTATTAAATTTATATGGTAAATAATATTTTAGTGGAAAAAATTGTGCATTCAGAAAATGTAATGACATAAAGCAATCTTGGGGAGTTAATTCAGTATTTGGCATGTGAAACGTACAAGAAAATATTATTAAAAAAATAGAAAAATATCTCAGAAATTTTATCAGGTAGCAGATCAAACCCAAAATATAATCAGTTTGAGAAAGTCATGAGGCCAGTCATCAATGAAAGTTTCATTCAAATGCATCCAGCAGGTCTTCAGATATCTTGACCATTGACAGACAGACAAACAGACAGACAGACAACTGCAACCGAAAACAATACATCCACCTGAAGACAGAAGTAATAATAATGATAATAATTTGATCCCTCTCTGCAAAGGAATGACATGAGTTGCAATTGTCACTTGACCATTATCCAGCAACTGTTTGCACTCAAACCAAAAACAACTCTAGGGTCACAGGACATTTTCAGCTGGAAAATGTAAAACAGCAAATTAGTAGGTTAGACATCAACATTTTACATTAATGTGAAACTAGGTGGCCAAACAATGATGATTTTTTCAGTGACAACCACAAGATTATATATATGCAGGTGAAGAGAAAAATTAAAAGCTGTTAGATTTATAAGGGGTCAAGACATGAACAAATGCATTCTGAAATACTGTTGAATACCTGAAAGAATTGTTGTAGTTAAACTTTTAGTCTATTTTGTTTTTTCTATAGAAAGGAAAGCCTTTCAGCATATCTATTATAACCGTGTATGCACTGACAACACAAAGCATTGAAGAAGAAATCAGATCTTTATACTCCATGCCGGACAACACCAAGGCTCTGTGTAAATCTTGAATGACCAAAATTTGAAGAAAAAATGAACAGTATAAAAAGAATATACAAGGAACGAAGTTGAAACTCAAAATGGAAAACACTAAAAGAAGCCTTACTGATATCAGCAAATGGCATCATCCCAAAGAAAAATGGTCATAGATAAAAAAATGAATAAAGTACAAATGAGATTCTTGAGATGATGGAAAAGAGACAAAAAACAATGCCAAAACATGGGATGGAATACAGAAAACTACATAAGAAAATAAGAAACAAATTCAGATAGACTAAAGTAAAATGGCTCAATGAAAAATAGGGGGAAATAAAGAGGTTGAGTATCACAAATAAAGACATGCATAAAAAGATAAGAGAACTAACAGGACAAAGGACATGATCATTAATAGGATGCATAAAATCCAAGGATTATAATGCTCATATTAGTTAAAAAAAAAATTCAGCAATGGGACAAATATATTGGATATCAATTCTACAACAAAAAGAACAACTGGCAATAACAGAGAAATACCAACAGGTTGATAATATTAAGAACTAAAGCAGAAGCTGTACTGGCCAAATTGATCAGAAAAAGTGGCAGGGTCTGCTGTAATTGTAATAGAGATGCTAAAATGATTTTGGCATAGATAAGATTGTAGAAATAATAGATTAAATCTACAACAGTAGTGATATACCAGAAGATACAATAAGATAAATTTTGTCTTTTGCAAATATTCCTCTCTAGAGTGCTCAGTTGTAATGGGAGCATGATATATATGCATATATTATGAATTTAATCTTTGCCAAAAAATGATATTTGATTAAAAAAGTGGCTAAATTAAAAGTGTATAAAGAGGTCAATGTTTCTTTTCTCCCTCTCTCTCTCTCCTCTCTCTCTCTCTCTCTCTCTCTCTCTATATATATATATATATATATATATATCTTTTCCTGGATTCTCTCTTTTATATGTATCAAGACATTCATGTCTGAACACTTCAAGCCCAAACTTTAATTATCTGTGTGTGTGTGTGTGTATGTGTGTGTGTGTGTATGTGGTATAAGAAAAAAAAATTTGTATGTATTAAGAATGTTCATTTTCTTTCAAGGTAGAGATATTTGGTGGGAATGGATATCATAAACTAATCTTTACTAATTGACCATGACCTCATTCAAGATGCTTTTAACAGTGTGGCCTGTGTCATTGTGGGCAACAGTGAACAAATGTAATATTGGTAAGAAATTGATCTATATTATTTAGCAGCTGTATGAGAGAAGCAGTCCACTATGTCCCATAAAAAAAGTAAGTGGTTTCATACATCAGTACATCAAAGCTGTCTTCTGTCTCCTACATTCATTAACATCTTCCTTGAATGTATCATGAGGGATACTCATGAAAAACAGCGGACACAGTCAGCATTGGAGGTTATATCACAAATCTTTGCTTTGTATATGGCAGAGATGACTCTAATTGGCAAAGAAGAAGAACTTCTTTCTGTGCAAAGAACATGGATGAAACATGGAGATTAGCTCAGTAAAAAACAAACTCATTATGAACAAGCAATGAAAAATTATTGGTCTGAACAAGAAGCCCACTCCCACAAACAATTTGATGTTTATTTATTTGGTCAAATTTCTAAAACTAAGTCAGGCAAAGAAATTCATTTCACTGTGAAATCTTCTTAAACAATAAAATGGGGAGGAGGGAAAAAAAGAAATTGTGTTTCATGACATATGTAATGATATGTAGGGCACACACTTCTATTTAATATGAAAATATTATAGAGTCATAATCTCATAGCCTGCAGCTAGAGTTCAGATGTAAGACTTGGAACATATTTTAAAAAAGATTTGCGAGTCCTAAATACATTTAAATATGGTAGTTATACAAGGTCGTTCAGAAAAGTTAATACACTGACTATGAAAGAGTGATGCTTGAGCTATGAAATCTTGCACAAATTAATTTCAGCTCTTTTGATTAATAATTGCAATGTTTCTTTCCAGGTAAATGAACATTTGATTGTGAATGAAGGCATATATCTCAGTTTTGTAAAACTCAGCCAGCTTCTGATGTAACCAGTTCCTTACAGGAGTTCTGACTTCATCACCACCATAATATTTTTATCTCAGTGATTCTTACATTGGACCCAAGAGATGGAATCCTGCAGCTGCTAAGTCAGGTGGTGATGAAGAAGTTGGTTGGTTGGTTGTTTTGTTTTATGGCATATCAACCTTGGCAGATCATTTATTGCCAACTGAATTATTTATTTATTTATTGCTAGTAATACCTTTTTCTTTCAACAATTTATTGTTGTTTTTATATAAGTTGTTTTGTCTAGTAATACTTTTTTCTTTACACGTATCAAGAATCATTGGGATTTGTTTTTAAGGGCAGGGTTCCCAAGTCCTACCCTGTTATTTAATCCATAACTTGAGGGAAGGGACGAATTAATACCTTTCCCAAGCGTACCAGTGCTTAAGTGAATGCAGTATATTCAACTGGAATTCAAACTCGGCCCACCAATTTCTCTTTCCGAGCAGATATCCACTGCACCATAATGCACATCCGTCACTAAATGCTTACAGCACCTGGTATTCCCAAGTGGTCACCCATCTAAGTACTGATCAGGATCAACGTTGCTTAACTTCAGTGATTGAGCGAGAAATGGTGTATTCAACGTAATATGGCTTTAAGTCTGATGAAGAAGTGTAAACTGCTATAAAGAATTGACTACATTAGCAACCAGCTGAGTTTTATCAAGTTAGAATACATGCATCATTGGTAGGTAGAACAGTGCCATTGAAAATGTTAGTGACTATGTGGAGAAATAGGGATGTGAACATGTGATGTATAGCTATATCTTGATGTGCAACATGTTTAATTATGTTCCTTATTTCTTATATAATTGTTATGTTGGGTAACAGAATTATGTGCAATAATACTAAACAACGTAATAGTATAAAAGTAGGTGTATTGACAGGAAAGAGAAGTATTTACAAGAGGTGAGGATTAGTAGAATACAGAACAAGGTAATTAGTATACAGTATTGTCGTGGAGACGTGATAGATTGACTAGTAGAACACTTCCGGTGCACTACCGGAAATACCCAACTGACTCGCTCACTTGACTTCCTTACTCGACTTCCTTACTTGACTTCCTTTTTTTCGAGGTATAATCACTACTATCTTATATAGTGATTCAAATAGTCCATTTCCGTCGAAAAGGTGGAGAGCGCCCCAACAATAATTAAACAAGCTGCACTACTTTTTGACTCACTCATATAGTTTTATTCTCCTTAAAACTTTCTCGTTGCTCACATGTTTCATCCATGGTATTCTCAGCATCCTTTTCTAAATCCACATCTGTTGATTCAAATCTCCTCTTCATCTGTAAGGAAATTGTCCAGCATTTGCTACATAATAGGAAGATGGATATTATATTGCATCAGAAAATTTTTCCCAACAGAATCCATCTTGCACGTTTACAAATCTACCATTCATCCATGCATTGACCAATGTTGCCACATTTGGTCTGGTGCTACTGCCATACATCTTGAGATTCTTGACAAAATCCAAAGAAAAATCTGTAATAGATCCTGACCAGGTATCTCAGTTTCAGTCACTTTCTGACTGTGATGTAGCTTCCCTCTGACTTTTCTAAGGCAACTGCTCTCAGAATCTTTTCTCCTTGGTGTCCAAAATACATGAATTCAAGCTTGCTACTAGATTGGTATCTAAGTCCCAACCTTTTACTGTTTGAATAGCTAAATGCAACTTCCAGTTCTACTCCAACATTTTTTTTTCTCGCACTTCCCCAAATGAAAATTGAAGTTGATCTGAGCCTAAGAAAAGGATATAAAAACCCATGAAATGAACTTCTTAAGCAGTCAGTTGTCACACCAGCCCTGGATTCACAACATTCATCAAGACACGACCTCCCACTTCCAAAGAACAGCCACCAAAGACCATTGACACAGTAAGTCACAACTCACCCTCCCTTTCCTAACATACACCTCTGCAGGCAACTTTTGTGACTTTACTTATCTCTTTCTTTCAATGAGTGACATTTACACCAATTTATTATTTGTTGTATTTTTACTTTAATATTTTATTTCTTAAACTTCCATCATTTCTTCTTTGTTCTGCCACCGTGTGCTTAATATAACAAAGTTATTTAAAAAAAAGTTAGACCCCCTTCAAGAAGCAATTTCTGAAAACAAAAAACTAATGATGATAATGAACTGAAAATCACATATCATTCAAGTAAACCAATTGTTCCAGATGCAACTTGAAATGAATAAAAATATTTACGGGCCCTAACTCAAAGAATGTGATTGCATCTGTCCCTATTCTAACTGACAACACCTCCCCATTTATATTATTGATACACATTCCCTTGACAGCAAAGGAATGAAAGACATCACACTTGATAAATTTCAAACTCAATGCCCTGAGGTTCATAATATTCTACCAATTAGGCTACCCAGCCATCTATAAAATAAAGTCTTTGACTGTAGCCTGTGGTGAATTGAATGTTCCTCTTTATTTGGCTTCAATCCAAAGGAATTTGTCGGCACCAAAATAATATCTAATCACTTTGACCAATATTTCACTATTTATATCTACTTACCAATCTCTATATGATTTCATTGCAATCATTCCATTCTTAATAAGTATCAGGCCACTAGTCTTGTAGTTCTTGTTAATAAAATACTGCAATAAAACCCAGCTATCTTTAAATAAAATATTTTAGTCCCATAGGCAATAAAATTACAAACTGTATAACTTTTATAGGAGGGAATTTGTGCAAGTATCATACATTTGATGTTGGGGTTATGACATTTCTCTTTATGTCAGGATTCATTGCAATTTCAATGTCTGCAATTACTCTATGCATTTGTTTCTGTGATTCCGTAAGACTTTTTTTATTTGTCTCTCACCAGAAGCTAATATCAATAATTCTCAAGTATGTAAGCCTAAATGAAAGAAAAAAAAACATTAATTATCTTAATCCGACACTGGTCTATGAACCACACAAATTGATCATTGTACAGTGAAATTTTCACATCAAAATGCAGTTAATAGGTCTTGTTCCCACCCACTAATCTATGATCTGAGTCCCTCACTCTACTACATCCCAATTTTCCTAAGGTAGTATTCATATAAAATATTATAGTAACTTAATTATGTTTAATAATGGATTATATGAAATATAGGTGAACAGCAAGAAAAAATTTAATACAATGTATCTAAATACAAATTAGAGACATGTCATCATAAAACATTCCATTTTAAATAAATCAACAATGTGTTACAGCAATTTTTAACTCTTGTTAAAAAGTTAAATAATCTTGGCATGTTCAACATTATAGATAAAAAATAGTGAATTTTATGTATTTTTAAGACCTAGTATGAGCAAAAGAAATTCACAGAGTTGAAAAAAAAGACAAAAGAGCAGTATGATGTCAAAATCCACAAAGATTTTTCTTCCTTTAATAATAGTCAATTGTGCTTATTTGAAATTGTAATGTATATAAATCTTGGTAGAAAAAAGAAAATGTTGATAGGATATCAACAGTCACTGCACTGCCTAGGGCACATAATCAGGATACTTTTCCCTACCTCATGGTGTTTGAGGGTAATATGCACTGGCCTTGGTTCATGGACTAAATGATCAGCTTGCATATCTTCATACATAAAGATATAGGTAAATGTTTCATGCATAAAAAAAACTAGTTTGAGGTTGACATTTTTGCCTTGATGTTTTATTACTTCATGTGAGCCTTTTCAAAACCCAGTGAAAAACCCTAAGAAAAATGGTAAACAGAGAATAAAAAACATATCTGTGAACAAAACAATGATATTTGCATATAGGAATATGTTAAAATAAAATGTATTGTTAATCTTCTTCATGTGTCGTGTCCTTTCAGGACATAGATGATCATAGATTTCCACTTGCCCTTATCCCTCATTGCTCTTAATATTTTTCCACTTGGTATCTCTCAATAATCCTGCTCTGTCATCCACCTGCTCAAGCCCATCAAGTAGGTCTTGCATTGCTTTTCCCTATCTCCCTTTACCTCTATCCATTCTGTGAGTATTAAGTTCTCCAAGCCTCATTACGCATCCCAGAAACCTCAGGTGATTCTTCCTGATGCCAAGTAAAAATTTCCTTTTCATTTGCATCCTTTCCAAAACCTTGTTGTTGCTCAGATTTTAAGTCTATGGTATCATCAGCATCCTTCTCTAGAACCATATTTCAGTTGCTTCAAGTCTCTCCATCTTTGAGGAGAATGTTCAGCATTTGCTGCCATATAGGAGGACAGATACCACATAACAATTCAGTACTCTTTTCTTTGTCTCCAACAAAATCTTTCTGTCTCTCCATACTCTGCTTAGCTTTTAAAATGTATTCTTGAAATATAAGTAAATGAATAAAATTAAATTCTAGTGATAACAAAGCATGTATCTAAAGAAAACTGTGAAGACTTTTAATTAAAATGTAACTGATGATTATATACTATTTAGGTGTTAAGAAAATATAAAGTTTAATTCAAAGTATTATTAAGATATTTATCAATTATTTTAATGTTATTTTCCACAAGTATTATCTTTGTGAGAAAAGGTGACATGTTGGTTAATCAAACAAAATCAATTTTTGAAAATGCTCACTTGAAGTAACAAATCAACACAAAAATAAAAAATTTTAATCTATTTTCAAATACTATATTTCCTGCATACTAAGATTCTATAACTGATAAGACACATCATATAATTAGCTCGATATATTTTGTAAAAAAAAAAAGAAAAACATTTGAGGATTTAATTAGCTTACCATACTAGCAAGTACAGTGTCATTTTTCTGTCTGTTGCAACAAATATTTTGGATATACTACTAAAATTAAATATTTGTGATTATTATTAATTAGATATTCAATAATTTAGCTTCTGATTGTTATATCTATTCACATGAGAAACAACTTGTACTTGCAGCCACAAGCCATCTCAAATCATGGCATGCTTACAAACCAACTCTCAGCTGATGTTTCAGGGATCTATTCAAAATTACAAGTGGTGTGTTGTTTTTGTTTTCATCATCACTACCACAGTTCTCTATTACTGTATGAATATATTATCGAATATCCATTTGCATTATTACACTAATTAACATTACCTAATTCGGTAAAACAGGGAATACAATAAATGCAGACGTTTGTACACAGAGGCAGTGTTAGCTATTTTTATTTTCCATAGTCAGAATGAACTACCTTTATCTGTGCTCCATGACAACCCATCACTTCAACAGAATTCAGGAAGCAAAGTCATTATTTTAATATTGCTTAATTCCACAATAACAATATATCTTGTAATTGGGGTTTGAAGATTGGCAAACTACTCTCTAAAAATTGGCCTTTCAATGCTAGGATGCAGGGTGATCTTTGAAGGCATTTCTCCTGAAAAAAAAGTCAGTCTTAGCATAGGGGAAATACTGTATTCTGTTTTTATATACTTTATCAACTGTTTCTTATTGATCATTTGTGAACTGAGTTTAGTTCATACTTTTATCATTATCCTTTGTGACTAAACAGAATTTCTGGTGTATTTTTTTAGTAGTACTTCAACAGACATAGTTTAAACTAGGTACTGGGTCAGTAATATTTAATGATTGTTTTTTATGACTTATCAACCCTTTCGAATTGTAACTTTGTTTTTTGTTAGTAAATACTCCATTAAAATTCTTATGAGAATAACAATGATTTTTTCCAAATGCAAGTCCTATTTAACCCAGAGCTAGGAAGAGAAGAAGGATTCATACTTTTCTCAAGGATATTTGCCTAAAAATTGGGTTTATTTTTCATATGACATATATCTGTGTGTATATATTAGTCTTGTTATTTAAAAGCAGTAACCTAACTCTACAAAATTTAACTCTCATGAAAATTGAGTGAACTTAAATTCAAATCTGTTAAACTATGAGTTTGTAATATACACCTAATGATTGCATAACACATGAAACTTTGAGTCCTGCCATCAATATAATATGGTGATGTCGGAGAATTCATCCTCATTCACATTTGAAAAATTTTTATATAATTTATGTCCTGAAAAGAAAAATATTAGAACACATGAAAAATTATATAAAATACTTAACACCACATCTTGCCAGTTGTTTTAACAAAACTTACATAAAAGAGGTATTGCTGCCCAAATACACAATTTATATATATATATATATAAAGAGAGAGAGAGAAAGAGAGAGGGAGAGAGAGAGAGAGAGAGAGAGAGAGAAAAGAAAACTCAACACTTAAGTAAATGGTTATAAAGCCAGAATTTATTTCAGCAATGTAAAGACAATTTTTCACAGTTGTTTTGTTCAGATACTTGGTAAATAAATTGTTTATTTTTTTATGAATATATAATTTGTCTATTTTTAATTATTCATCAATAGTCTGAACAAAGCAATTGTAAAATTTTTTCTTTACATTGCTGAAATAAATTCTAGATTTATAACTGTTTAAATGTGTTGAGTTTTCTTCTAAATATATTTGCTCTGGATAATATCTATTGAGCTCTCTATTTCTATTTAATTGATAATTTATATTAATTAGATAAAATCTTTTGGATTATCCTCTCCACCTTCATTGGCTGCCATTGTCTTATATATATATATATATATATATATATATATATTGATGGCAGGACTCAAAGTTTCATGTGTTATGCAATCATTAGGTGAATATTACAAACTCATAGTTTAATAGATTTGAATTTAAGTTCACTCAATTTTCATGGGAGTTAAATCTTGTAAGGTTACTGCTTTTTAATAACAAGAGTAATAAATACACACAAATATAAACATCTATAAATAAAAATATGATGAATATCCAAACAATAAATAATCAATAATGAAGATGAATAAAAATAATGAAAAATAACCCAAATAAAAACACATCAAAAATTAAAAAAGCAAATCATTTTGGTGAAAAACAAAGTAATTACATCAAATAAAGATTTAAAAAACAACACAAAATGAATAAATAAATAAAAGTTTTAAATAAAAAATATCTGCTGAATATTTTTCTTAAGATCAAATACGATAAAAAGATGTAAAGTGAGCAAGAACAAAGTTTAAGAAAAAGAAAGCCTGTCACTTACTTGTGGTTGCACAGAAATATTTTCATGTGGTGCATTTTAAATATTTTTTCATAAGACTTTTATTCATTTATTTATTTGATAGTGTTACCTAAGGCTGAACTCACCTGTTCAGTGACCAGAAAAGATCAGTCAGAGGTTCTAAGGCACTGCCATCACTGGTCACACTGCTGTGATCTTTCACAACCACTGAGATATTTATGGTTGGCCCCAGTGATCCTAAGCATTTACCGAACATTGATATTAATTCTAGAAAATTGATATTTTTACTATTTGCAACACAACACCTATTCATATATACAGATGCAGGTTTGTTTTATATCTATTACATATCAATCAATTGCTTTCTTTAACTCATTGTATGTGTGGATCAATATGAGGATTTTGATCCGGAATTTTTGCTAGATGATAGGAAATCTATGTTATTAATGTTCATCACTGAATACAGTGCATTAACAAAAAAAGAGATTATACCCCCACCAAAAAAACAATAAATATTTAAAATATATGCTTTTCATATTGTAAGGTCACAGACTTATTGACTATATATATATATATATATATATATATCCACACACACACAACCACTTTGAGAACAAGTATATGATAGTTTGTGGAAACATCACCACATTTCTGTATTGATATATTATATATATATATATGCAAATACATACATACTTTTAAAAAAAGTATTCATACATAGGTTTGAACATTTTGTGCAGTGATAATTTACTTATGATATATACACAGGAATTTATATATATATATGTATATATATATATATATATATATATATATATATATATATATATATATATAGGAGAGTGATTAATTTGCTTTTTATAACTTGTCAATTTTTGCAAATTATTTAAAGCCGGAAAATAATTTTAGATTAAAATTTTTCTGTAAATAATTATTTACAGATACAGGTTCTACCATTTAACCCATAGGTGGAGAGGAGAGATGGATTGATACTTTTTCTAATGGTATTTACACATAAGTAAATATAATGAGCCTGACTAGAATTGAAATTCATCTCTCCCAATTCTAACCTGATATCTATTATACAATATACATATACAAGCTTACAGCATCTGTGATTCCCATGAGGCCTAAGACATGTTAGATGTAATGACATTTTCCCTTTGGGGATGCTCGTTCAAATCTTGCCAAAGGATTTCTTGTTTATTCAGACCAGTAGCTGTAATTTATATATATATATGCAATGGTCTTTATTATAATAGGGAAGATATATATATATATATATATATATATATATATATATATATAGACACACACACAACAATATCTATTGATATACATAAAATTATATGATTTTAACATATGTATAGAAAAGCAATCTTTTGGACAACAGAAGACTCAATAACTGCTAAGAGCATACACATATATATATATATGTATATATGTTTTCATGCCAATTTAATATATGATGAGTGTAAAGGTACACCATATTCTGATCTCAGTATCTGTTTATGTACACTGTATACATGAGAGAGACATAAAAAAAGAAAATGTTGTGCAAGAAGAATCAAATTACAAATTGATTTATACATGTACGTGAATAGATTTGAGCTTATATTACATTGTCATACCTTTACACATAAAAATTATTGTTTGTAAGCATATTGGTACATATTACACAGAGTCTCTGCACTGATGATATGAATTGCATTTTCAGTTGTATGTGAGAATTCCCATATTTAGCCAATCTCAGTATATATGCCCTAACTGAAAGGGTTTATGAGAATGTATTTATATTTGTTTTATATATATATATATATATATATATATATATATATATATATATATATAAAGGAGCTTTCAATAAGCACACTATTCATTTATAACCAACTTATAGCCAAACACTAATTATGCTTGACTGACCAGTAAGATGGACAGAGCTAACACTCTGTCCATGGATATAAAACAATCATTCTTCAAGTTGTGATTTCTGTTTGACTTAACGTTCCATAACTTTTTCCACAGCAGTGAAAATGAAATGGGAGTTCAACTTTTATTGTTCTTGAACATTTTGATTTTTTTATTAGTGCCAGTTTTTTTTTCCTTGCATGATGTTATATATGTTTAAAACTTGCTATATTAAGCAGATGTCAGAGATAGAGCATTTATAGATACAGATAGCATGGACATGGGAATCGACACTGCCTAGTTACTGTCAGTTTCACAGTTCAATGTGATCTTCAAATCAGGTACTATTTGTTCTCTATATAGAGGTTGCTGAAGGATTAAAGTCAGTTGGGAATGGAAGAAACTATCCTTTCCCACATCTTGTCGTGTGATAATGTTTCAGGTTATTTATAATCTTCACCTTCACATTTCGTATTTATATAGTTTATTGTATACATAATATTTAAAAATATGTTATGTATGAATGAAGGAAATTTTATCTATAAGCAATCTGGACATCATGACCCTAAATAACCCTAAGCATAGTAAAGCTAAACCTAAGAAGTGATGGTTTCCTCTTCGTAATCATCTAGTAACCTATATGTCAGTCAGTTAAGTGCCATACGTGATACACGCTTGGGCGATCATGTCTCGAAAGAGTCATGACTGACTGGGCAGAAGATTATCCCGCAGTAGGTTGCCATTGCTTTCTGCGGTAGACTGGTTGCCGACCAAGGCTATAGAACCCAATCTGTCCTGTTATTTAACCCATAACTGGAAGGAAGAGACGAATTAATACCTTTCCCAAGGGTATTTGTGCGTAAGTGAAGGCAATGAATTCAGCTGGAATTCGAACTCGGTTCCCCGATTTCACGCTCCAAGCCAATATCCACTGGACCACAACGCACATCCCTATATGTACAAACCTATATGTACAAACCTTTAAAAGAAGTTGTAGTATTTAAAACGTTATAAAATATTTTCTGATCTATCACAAAAGAGCCATGCATATTCACTCAACAATTTTCAAGCCATTTCAATGCTAGATAAACCACCATCTATTCAACTCTGCAGTCAAAATGCCTGTCCCTCATTATTTTGCTCAAGGGTTAACCATAGACAAGTGAAGCCTAGCACCAACAACTGATGGCAGTCTCACAGGTAACAAGAATTTAATGATATCAGGGTACAAAGTAATAAAAGCCTCTACTCTTGTAATGCAATGATGTTCATATGTGCATATTTTTCTTAGTTTACCTTTCTGCTATACCAACTCCTGCATATGCAGTTGAACCTGTGAAAAACTCAAATTATTTTTTTGTATTACTTTAAAATGAAAGTACAAACAAACTGGCTTTTTCACTGTAACAATGCTCCATTTCTATTATTGTATGTTATCTTTCATTATTTTTCTGTTAGCATGAGTCATGATACCCTTGACAACACACAAACAAGGCCCATTTATATTTGCTAGTATTGTAATCCGGCAACAGTTCCCATTGAAACATCAGTTCTTGTATGATCACCAAAATTAAGCAACAGCAAGTCTGGTATAGGTAACTGTTTGAGAATACCAGGTACTGTAAGCTCAGGTGTGCAGGTAGTGTAATGAATAATGACTTGGAATTGTAAATTGGAGAGACAAGTTTCAATTCCAGTCAGATTTCTTATATTCGCTTATGTGCAAATACTCTTGGGAAATGTATGAATCCTCAATCAATTAATTAGTAGGACTTGTAACACCAAACCATTAAAAGGATGCTATGGGTGAATTGTCTAAATTAAGCTAAATGAAAATAACACTGACTCCTCACTTTAACAGATATTTATGAAAATTGCACAAAAAAATCTTGAAATACTAAATTTGTTCAATAAAAAAAAATCAACATTAGCTTCAGCCTCTAAACAGCTTCAGAATATCCAGCAACTCTTCTGGATAATCTCCTTGTTTAAATTAGTGAATACTGCCATAATCATTACTTTCACTTCTGCTTTGGTCATACAAAAATTTTGTTGGTCTCTGACTCAACTCACAAAGTTATCAAGATGGTTGAAGTCTGAGGAATTAGTTGGTCAGATGTAAGGGGTGATGTGGTCACAGAAGTTATCTGACAGCAATGATTGCTTCTCCTGCTTGTGTGGCATGATGTGGGGTCCTGTTGCCAGACATAGGGTTTTTCATCAGCAACTCTCTTGACTCAGGGCAACACTACCTCCTCAAGGTACTTAATGTAGGTCTCCATGTTGAGCCTGAGACCACGTTTGAAGATGAATGGAGATATAATGTTGCCATCCCTAGTGATCACTCCAAACGCCATAATGTTGACTGGATCCAACATTTTTTGAATCCTCTGCACTGTCTTCATATTGACACCAGAACACTCTGAAATGCCAAGCAGTACAACATGCTGTTTCCAAATTTCTGGCTGATTGAATTGCATCACAGTGCTTTTTTTTCCTCACAGATAGTGCCCAACAGACCCTACTATGCTGTGCAGCTGACAAAAGCAAAAACGAATAATGCATATGAGCAAAGTGAAAAATATAAAACGGCAACAATTTACCCATCATTCCTTGTGTTATCACCAAAATAAGATAACATTGTGTGCAAGAATTATTTAGAATTTTACATGAAATAACCCAGTGAGGCTGATAAACTAAACAAAAACAACTAACCAACCAGCAACATATTTATTTATCTACTTGAGCTGATTTTGAAAGAAGAGTTGAAAGTGTTCATACATTGAGAATATACAACAGGGTTATGGATAAAACCTATGAAAATTATATTTTTTTAAATTAAGCCAAATTTAGTATTGACTATATTTGTAGAACATCCACTCAGGTTCAAATCAATTAGAAACTGCTTACATGACCAACATACTAATTACAAAATTATTAGGAGCTTGGAACCAAAAAGAAGGATTTGTATTTGGACTATGTCATTTTAAAAAACATAATTGTAAAAGATGTTTAAATATAATGGAAGCATGTTTAAATATAATGGAAGCATGTTTAAATATAATGGAAGCATGTTTAAATATAATGGAAGCATTACAGCTCTATAATTAACATTACTTTGACTTTTTTGTTTTTATGTTTTTCATAGTTTATCAAACTATTGCAGGTTATTTGACGTCAGAAAATATTTTTAGTTTCTAAGAATTTAGTGGGGGAATAACAATACACATCCTACTCATTAACATGTAGGTGGGAACAGAAGAGGTCTTTTATAATCATTTCACTTCAAGCAAGGCAGTAGTGCCACTGGTGCAAGGGGGTTAAAAAAGAGTAAAGCAAAAGGTTACATAAGAGGAAAGGTTACATAAGGGAGAAAGAGGAACAGGTTACAAGGGGTGTCAGAGGATGGTTAAGAGAAAGATGGGAATACTGGTGTGATGAGAGTTATGTAAGAATCGAGTAAAAAGGAAGGAGAACAAGATACAAGGGATGTTGGGAAAAGGATAAGAGAAGGATGGGAGTCAACTGATGTACTTAAATCTTTGGAAATTGTAGCTATCAGGGAAGCAAATATACAGAAGGGAGTTCCACAAACAGGAAGTGCAAGAAAAGAAACTGTTATAGCAGAAGAGATAGTTACATTTAACTATTTTGACAGTAAAAGGGTGAGAACTTATTGTGAGTTTAGTTGCTTGAGTAAATTTGTGTAAAGAGGACCCTAGGGAGCTAAATTTGTTGGAGCAGAATCTGTGAAAATATTTGCAGAAGAAACAGAGGGAAGCCACATCTCACCAATGAAAAAGTGATTGGAGTTGAGTTAACAGGTCAGGATCAATTATATTGCAGATTCTCCTTTCGATTTTGTTGAGAACATAGAGATAAATAGCAGGGGTGTCCTACTTGTTATGGCAACAGTATTCAGTGCACTGGCAGATGGTTGATTTGTATATATGTAGATTTAGGTGAGAAAAACTTTCTCACCAAAGGCAGTGATCTAACCTTCCTAGCAGTAGATTTCGCTATTGATTCAATGTAGTTGTTCCACTTGAGGTCAGCTGAGAAAGCACAGTGTACTGCTTTTGAGGAGACTAGCTTGATTCATGCTGATGGGGGGGGTATGAGAGATTGTGATTGTCTATTAAGGATGGCAGCTTCATTTTGGAAGCATTAAAATTTACAAGCCATTTCTTGCTCTAATCCACCACAGATGGGAAGTTTGTTTCAAGATCAACAGTGAGGTTATCTTTGTAAGCCTTGGCAGATTTCTTACTGAGGCAGGAGTACTTTGGATTTGATGACATCAGAGAGATTCTTGATGAAGATCAGTAAAAGTGTCAGATCTAGGATAGAGATCTGGGGGACACCCACATTCATATAATAAGATCTGGAGACATGTCTGTTTAACATGACCTTCATTAGATGGTTTGATAGAGACGATTGGATTAAATCAAACAAGCATCCAGTTATGCCATAGCCCTGTAGCTTGCACAGAAGGCCACTGTACCAGACTCTGTCAAATGCTTTGGAGATATCCAGAGCAACAGCTCTAGCTTTGTCATTCTTATTGAGAGCCTGGTATATGAATTTTGTGATGGGAAGGTGGATTTGTTTTTCCAAATGTATTTGTTATAATTACTACTTTCTTTGAAACTAGCTGAAACTTACTGGATGTATTTTAAAGACACTCCAGCAGTTATCACTACTCTTATATAATACAACTTGGAATACAAACACAAAAAAGTACTGACAATGACCTTCTTCAAAATAACTGAAAAGTGAGACATAGGTGTTTGGGACAGTAATCCACAGAAAAAGTTCCTATATACTCTAAGTTTTCATAAAAGAAAAATGTAACAACATAAGAGATATTGAATAAAAAGAAATAAAATTTTCCTTCATATTTGATAAATCATGTATAAGTGAAGGATTGCTAGTCCAATATACAATATATTTCTGATAGGCTTTACAATTTCAGTGAAGCAAAAATTTTTTTTTAATAAAATTTTTTATATAAATTAAAAGGATTCCTATGTAAAAAAATTAAAAAATGTTTTGTGTCAGAGAATATAGAAAATACTTAAGACTTTTGTTAAAATTGTATTTCAGAAAACAATGTTAGCCAATTAGTTATAATCCTAAACATTATTAAAACTGTCAATGCTTTTTCCTATAATATTAATTTGCATACATAATAAAAACTACAATTTTTGCCTATTTTTTAATCAAATCCATAAAAAAAAATCAGTGTAAATTATGCAGGACTATTTGATTTAGAATCCAAATACTGACAGAAGAGTAGGTTCATTAATAATTGATTATAAATTTGATAAACATCATAGTTTTAAATATTACATATAGGTGTATGCCTTTTTGTAACAGAAAGTTAATACTCTGCAAAAAAGATACTTTGCACTTGTCTTTGATGTTTATCCACATACTCCAAGTTTGAAATCACATTAATACCCAGAGCTTTTATTATTTTGTTCAAACTATCAATAATGATTATTAGAGGATTACACTTAAAACAGTTTCATGAAACCAAGTACTAAAATGTCATTCTAACCAATGTATGAGGGTGCTTTTATAACGAGCCATTAGCAAAAGATAATCAAAATTTCCATTAACACAACACAGACATTTTTCATCAGAGAGTTTGGTGTTGGTTGGGATTTTGAAAACTGTTTTCAAACACCTTTCTTCCAATCAATATGCAAACAGACAGCTCATGTGCACAGAGAAATTATTCAAAAATTTTGACAAGCAATTTGAAGGACATTTTATTTTTCCAGATAAGGTCAGCTATTGTTTTGTTCTTATTCAAAGAATGACTCAATTCATTATGTTTCTTTTGTTCTTCTGTCATATTCACTTTCAGTTTGCTTTTAATCTAACCGGGATTAGCATTAAGTGTCCGCATTGATTCAGGATTTAATCAGCTGATATAATTGTCTTTGAAGACCAGTTTCAATTTTTCTGTTTCACTTTTTTTTGCACTCACTGACTAATGAAGGCTTTTTGGCAGTAAAGGTGATGTTGATGGTGTCTATGGGATGGGAACCAAATGGAGATGGAATATTTATACCAATTAATATGCATTGGTATTCAATGAAAACGATTCTAATCTGCTTTGTTTTTTTTTTATGACATACCTTTCAACAAGGTAGGTGGCCTTATTGAACTCAAGTTCACTAATAAGATTACTGACTTGATTTGTATGCCTACTTAGTTGTTTTCAATTATTTTGTTTTCAAATTTTTTAATTATATAATATTTTTTATGCTTGACATTGGCCTGTGGATATAATTTTCCTGACATGTTATAGAATTTAATATTTTATGAGTTTATCACAAGATATTTTCCTAAAACATTTTAAAATTATATGAAGTTCTTGTTTATAAAGGGATTATGTTATTCTTTTATATCTATGAAAAATATATCTTCTATTTCTATATACCATGTCCTTTCAGTAGAAGAACAAACATGGTTCTCCACAATTTTATATCATTTGCAGCTCTTAGCAAGGTCTGTTTTTTTCTTTTCTTTGTTTCTAATTAAAATTTCCTGTTTTTGAATACTTTGATTAGCTTTTGGAAGGCATCTTCACATTTCAGTGTAACATTTTTCTATCCCCTGTTAAATCACTTCTGAGATATTTAAATTTTTGTAAGTGTTTGATTTTGACATCTTCAATTTATTGTTTGCCCTGTGAGATTTTTCTCTTACCCAAACCATACATTTCACTTTTTTAAAACTGATGGCTATTGCTTTCCTTTATTACTTTGTCTTTCAGGTCAAGTAGTTTTTGTTTTTGTTTTTGTATTTTTTTACCCCTATCATCAACACAGTGTCATCTGCATATTCCACATTTTGTCCATTGATAACAAATTCTGGTACAATGCCCATCTCCCTTAAGATAGCCTTGTTGGAATCTTACATAAATCCAGTGAGATGATTAAGTCAGGCTTAGGCACGCTACTAGGAACATGTAGCTCAGTACAATCTGTTGCATGAATGAGTGATTGGTATCTAAACCAGCTCTCCACTTAGCATTGCTAGTGAGGAGGGTGGCATGTTACCTCACAAGAGAAAAAACAAAACCTGTCAAAGGGTGGATGAACTTCATATAGGAGCCAATGGCCAATGTATGTTTGTATGTATCTTAGAAGCAGTACAAACTAATGGGTTGGTAGGCCACTGTTTATAGTAATTTTCTTTATTAAGAGTGCTTGATACTTAGCAGAGCATTATATATGATAATATTTTATGATAAGTTTATAATAAAAGGATATTTTACTGCAACACAAGAGCTGTTGTGTTTTGGTACTATCTTATTAGCACCTCGTCAGGCAGTGAAATATTTTTTTCTGTTAAGTACTATTATGTATAGAAGCTTAAAAATAACACAATTTTTTACCAAATCCAGACAATTAAGGTAGTGGGTATTTTCTGGGGGGTTGAACTCAGTTAACCAATAGAAAATATTGATTGGTCTGGAGGAGGTCATTCCAGTGTGCGGCACTTTTGGAAAAGGTCTGAAAACCATACCATGGGTTGACCCAAGTTCCATAAATGAAAATGGATTTACGGCTCTCTTTCAGGAGCCATCGACGGTTAAGCTAGCTTGAAGTCACAAGTCATCCAGGCTTTGCTCAGACTGTTGATCATGCTAGATAACATACTCTCTTCCAGCAACTATAACTAAGGTCTGCTTAGTATAGTTGCAGTAGAAACCACAGATGGGCTCTGTGGATATTGAGAAAACACAAATGTGCCTAAGGAGGTGTCTACAATGGGGATTAGCTAGCCTTTCCAGTAGACAGGTACTCGTGGCCTGCCATGATATATATGTGTGTGTGTGTGTGTGTGTGTGTGTGTGTGTGTGTGTGTGTGTGTAAAAGTGTAGAGTAGGTTTAAAAACCTGATTGGCAGTAGCAGCTGTTCCATGCTCCAGAATTGCCAATGGCCACTGACACTTGATCACATGAATTGAAATGTTTATTTTTACATTAGTTTGTGCTAATTCCAATTTTCTGTATTGTATTCCAAAATCACATGACCAGCTTAGCCTATAAGTGGTTACCCATAAAACAAGTTTCCATGAAACATCTATCTGATTCTAAAAAGTGACTTTTTTTTTAAAAAGAGAAATTAGCGACCATGGTATTCACTGGATAGACCTGCCCTCTTGCCTTACAATGATTATTCTGCCCCTTCATTCAACATTCATTTTCTTTAGTCCTTCAGCCTTGCTGGTGTTCCAACTATTCTAGAATGCTTTTTTTGCAATGTATCTACCTGATGAGGTGTCTTTGGAGTCCTTCTATAGTCCAGATTTATAGCTGGTGATGGTGTCAGATTTGATACTGGTTTTCTGAAGTAGTTTTTAGGTGATTTCATATAACTGGATCTTTACAGAGAAACTTGGGAGTGGATCTGATGTTTTTTTCACATCAATCCTGTGTTATAGGCACAACTCCCTATCAATGTTGATGTAGTATGACCTTGTAAACCAGTTTTGTCTGTACACTCTTTTCCTGTGGTCTTCTCATCCCATCTGGAACTTGTCTTTGTTTAGGCTAACCAGGCCCATTTTTGTATGGCTGTTGCAGCTAGGGGTGGACACAGATCGTCTCTCACAATCACAAAATTCACAGCATACTTCTTTCCATTTTTGGTGTTTTTTAATTTTACACAACTCTTGCCTAGTGGTTTCATTTATGTCCAATTCCACTTGATAAAAGTCTTGTCAGAGATCTTCAGATTTCTCTGATGAACATGTTTGGTACAACACATTCATTAAAGCTCTGCTATCAAACTGAAACACAGTTATTTTATCATTCATCACTATTTCAGCTTTAATTGTCTCATGTATAAGACTGCCAGCTTTTTTCTTTGTCATGACCATATCCATGTATTCAAAGGTTAGACTGACTATTGATACTATGTTGACTCACTTGCAGTGTTTGCACTGTCTGAACCTGTTTCTTCACAGAGTTGCATTTTGTCATACAGTGATTCTTGCCTTGGCACTTCAGACATGTTTTTTCTCAGGACATTGTTTCTTAAATGGTTCATGGCAAGAAATACAGAACTGGCATTCTTTTTATTTTTTTGTTTTTCTCCATAGACTCTTCTGTGTCTTCATAGTAAACTTGTGTACTTGTTTTTCTATTAAAATTCAAAACTTTTCAGCAGTGTTCTCCATTAGCTTGTAGATGTCAATGCACCTCTGCACCTCTAATTCTCTCACTTTGCTTGTGTTTGGGGATTCCATATACTCAAAACAATTTGGTCATGTAGTATTGACACTACACAGTTTTTGCAAAAGTCAACTGATTTTATTAGCAGCCATAAAGCAGCTATATAAGATTCTATGCTCTTGGACTCTTGCAAAACATTCATATATGACATTAGTTTCACCAGCTGCATACCTGTCAAGAATTTGTTTGGATGTCCACTGTTCATCAGATGTAGTAAAATGAAAACCTTTAACACGTTATCCCTCATTGTGTAGAGAAGTAGCGCTGTTTGGTATTGTCATTTTTGGTTACACAGATCCATGATAATAATATAGTCATTTTACTTCTGCTTAAAATGTTTCCATTTTTCAGCTAAATTGCCATTCAAACACAGAGACCGGGATGGCCTTATGCCTGCTACTGGCTGCAGAGCATATAGTTTATTTCCAGCCAGGTTATCCATCTTTTTATAGACTCACATGGTTGGAATTTTTAAAATATCGAAACAACAGCATGAAAATTAATACTTATCTATTTTCTCTTGCACTGTTATCTTTTCCATTTTGTTGTTCATTCATATCACTGTCTTAGTATACCATTGCCACCATCTTTTATTATTACCTATGGCCACCAACATCAAACATATGAGCTGACATGTCTGTCTTTACAGTAGTCAGTGCTTATTCAAACTGCACACACTCCTACATTACATCACCAGCTCAGCCTATGTAAGTGGTATTTTATAAACAAGTTCCTATGATATAGCAACCTTCCCAAAAATAGTGTCTCATTAAATACACTCAGTTTGCTTGGACTACCGTGAATGTCTGAGTTGTGTATCAGGAAGGACATCCAGCTTTGTAAAATCTTGCCTCAAATCATTATGATAAAAAACCATGACGATGTTGAAGACACATCCTTATTTTATGTCCCTTTCTATCTCTTAAATGAAATAAATCTACACAAAAACTGAGTATAGAAGACTATATTTGAAAAAAATGTACAAACAAAATTAAAACTGTATAAACCATCGTATTCATAGATGCAGGATGTTCTTACTAACATACACACACACACACACACATATAAATATATATAGTATAACAATAACTGTAGAGTATCGAGTCATGCTAAGTATTGCTGATCCTGTTCCCTTCTCTCTTGAGTATATGGCCATGGCCTAACCATGCTAGGTGTTTGTCACCTTGTAGACTTCTGTAAAGTATATGGCCACAGCCTGACCATGTTAGGTGTTTCTCAACTTGCAGACTTCTGTAGAGTATATGGCCACAGCCTGACCATGGTAGGTGTTCCTCACCTTGTAGACTTCTGTAAAGTATATGGGCACGGCCTGACCATGCTAGATGTTCCTTACTTTGTAGACTTTTGTAGAGTATATTGCCATGGCCTGACCATGCTAGTTGTTCCTCACCTTGTAGACTTCTGTAGAGTATATGGCCACAGCCTGACCATTGCTAAGTGTTCATTAACTTGTAGACTTCTGTAGAGTATATGGTGACAGCCTGACCATACTAGGTGTCACTCAGTGCTATATACTTTCCTGATAAAGTATGGAGCAACAGTCTCACCATCTAAGCTGTTGCTACTGAGGTTTCCATATCAACTAGAATGTGTGAAAGTTTCAGCAAGAAATAAGTTACTGCTTTTTATCTTTAAACTTGTCCATCTGTTATAGTCTTAGTTTTAACTTGTGGGTGACAAATTATTCTATATTCTGCAAGTCTCTCACTATTTTCATGGAAAATGTTCAATTTAGCTATATCCCTTAGTTACACCTAAGTTCAATCACATCACATTCACTGATAGAAAGCAGACTCATTTTATTAGTACTCCATGAATGATAGGTTCTACTTCTTCCCATGAATCACAACTTTGTGGAAGTGACTCCCAAGAGGATGCTTTCTCAACTATCAAAATATTAACCTGTTCAATTCTAGGATTAATCCTTATCTTTTTGGATTATACTGGAACTTCTTACTAATCTAGTGGATTCCTCTATACTGCTATAAGACACAGCTTTTTTTTTTTTATGTAGTTTCAGTCACAAATATTTTTTATGGGGTTGAAATGCACACGGGAAACCCATCCAGGTTTTAAATTCAGATTTGTTATTTTCCTAAAGAGATCAATCTGTCCCACTATTAAGCTGTAGCTGGGTGAAGAAGAAATGAACTCATTCCTTTCCATGGGTCAGTCAGTCAGTTAAAGTGCCATACGTGATACACGCTTGGGCAATCATGTCTCTTTCGAGACATGACTGACTGGGCAGGAGATTATCCCGCAGTAGGTTGCCATTGCTTTCTGCGGTAGACTGGTTGCCGACCAAGGCTATAGAACCCAATCTGTCCTGCTATTTAACCCATAACTGGAAGGAAGAGGCGGATTAATACCTTTCCCAAGGGTATTTGTGCGTAAGTGAATACAATGGATTCAACTGGAATTCGAACTCGGCTTCCCGGTGTCTCGTTTCGAGCCGATATCCACTTTACCACAACGCACATAGAATCTTTTTTTATAATCATTTTACCACAAACCAGGCAAGACTGCCACTGGTATACAGAGGTTACAGTGAGAGAAAACAACAAGGTGCAGAGGATTTTGAAGAATGAATAAGAGATGGATGGAGCTC
Organism: Ascarosepion bandense; assembly: GCA_037127315.1. Lineage (NCBI taxonomy): Eukaryota > Metazoa > Mollusca > Cephalopoda > Sepiida > Sepiidae > Ascarosepion > Ascarosepion bandense. The sequence goes on from JBBBDQ010000188.1 coordinate 7,103,984, forward strand.
AAGAAGATAGATGGCAGCTAATGTTGCATTTAAACATTTGGAGATTGTATCTATCAGGGAAGCAAGTAAATAGAAGGGAGGTCCACAGAGAGGAAGTGCAAGAAAAGAAACTGTTACAGTAGAAGAGGATTACATTTATTTTGATGGTAAAAGGGCGAGACCTTGATGCTGATCAAGTAGCATGTGTAAATACATGTGGTTGGGGTGAAGGAAGGTGAGGTAGGATATAAGGACAACGAAACACATGTATAGTTTAATGACACAAGATAAGGAATTTATTTACAAATTTACACATTTGTAATTGTCTGTAGCTTGTTTCAAGACAAGTAATCACACTTTAACAGTTTGTAGATTTGATAGTCAAGAAAAGAAAATATTCATTTTAATTCATCAGACATGGAATAAATTTTCAAAATACTTAAAACAAATTGAGAACGTTCATTTTCTACTTTTCCACACAAAAGTTATACAGTTGAATTCAAAAATAAAAGATATATGTTTAGGTGCTTACCCTTAACCATTGAATAGAGTCCTTGAAATTTTGAATTGTCATTAAGGGCTGATAATGTATCAGCATTTAATTTGACACCAACTTTATTCAGATGCTTGGTCTCTGTTTTTCTCTCTCCCATTTTCTTCTGACTCCAACTGTCACTGACCATCAGAGCATGTTAATAAGTAGGCCAGCTCAGTCACATGGTCATCTCAAAGCACTAACTCATTTTTGGGTGGGAAGAAACATGATACAGGTCATTGAAAGTTCAATGTTTTATTTTCTGTAAATCACTTTCTTTTCATAGGTTAATAAATATTTCACACTTGAGAAATTTTTCTTGATCTTTTCTCAGTATGGAGGCAATATTTTTTTCTATTGGTCAAAAATCAGATTTTTGCACTTTTAAGAAGAAAAAGTTATTTTGATTTTGTATTCACCATGGAGCACCAGGAACAAAATCTTGTCAGAGCAGTTGGCATGATAATAATTGTATAAAAGAATGCCAGTAACATGTGTGCATG
>JBBBDQ010000188.1:7837500-8060000 GCA_037127315.1 Ascarosepion bandense
AAACTTTGTTGCACTATCTATTTACTGAAGCCTGACAAGTAGGTTATGCATTGCTTTCCTCTGTCTATCTTGCTTTCAGTCTGTTCTTTGTGTATCAAATTTTCTAAGCCCACTTTCCTCATTATGCACCCTAAAGATTTCAATTGCTTCTTTTTGAAGTTAAGAATAAGTTTCCTTCATGTTTTCATTTTCTCTAAAACTTTTTCATTTTTTACATGTTCATTCCATGGAATTCTCAGCATACTGTAGAATCATGTTTCTGTTGCTTCAAGTCTCTTCTTCGTCTGTTCTGAGATTGCCCAGCATTCACTGCCAAAGAGGACGACTGGCATTACATAACTGTCCAGTATTCTTTACTTTGTTTTTAAAAGTTATGTCTGTCTCAATACTGGAAATATTAATTATTTTAAATGAAATTGATTTTACTGTATGGATAATTTTATCCCTGACTGTATATATTAGGTTGAGCCATAAAAAACTTCCATTTTTGTTTATTGACTTTATATTTTTTTTCAAATAACATACAGTTAAATTTTATTTACCATTTATTGCCATGTATCAAGCAGCTGCTGAATAATTTTTGAGTAAAAGTTCACAGGTCATTATGTGAAAGATTATGGAACCCTTCAGTCTGGTTTTTATTAGAGAAAGTTTTTTGTAAAAGGTGTTAATAATCAGTTGATGCAAAATCTAGTAAATATGACTAGTGGGGCTGAACAGACCAAACAAGTTCATGAATTTTCTCCTGTGTTGTTCTTGCTGTGTGCAACCATGTATTGTCAGAGAGAATAATATTTTTTTCTTTAATCCACTGAGTGAAATTTTAAGAAATATGTACTCCAAATTGATTATACTTCATTGATATATCATGTCTTTTATAAACAGATTCTTAAAAGATAATGTAAATTAATTTGTTTAATTTCAACTTTGTTTAATTTTCCACTATATTTGATATCTCTTTCAATAATTACTTTATCACTCACCATTCACATCACTGGTTTCCTCTTGGTTTAAATTTTAAGAAGTTTTTCATGAGAAGCTCAATGTATCTGCTTGAACAGTCAGGTCTTGTGTTTTGGTTTTATTTGATAAAAGCTTTTTCATTCACAATACTTCTCTTAGAGTTTTGCTAATGTTTTATATTTTTTCTACTGATAAATGACAATGCCCAATTTAAGTTGCAATTATTACTTTGAATCCCAGACTCAAATTTGTCAGATTCAAACCAGTTTTCATTTTCTATTGTCCTCCAAATATTCAGTTATGTAAATTATAGCAGTTCTTGCATTGCTTCACAAAGAATTTCATTTATGTGATTGAAAAGTTTCACAAACTAAAAAAGTTATTGATTTGAACCTATGTCTATGTATGACTATATATACATATGTGTGTGCATAGTTTTGTATTAATAAATTTATGCACACAGATACATATATATAAGATTTTCATGCAGTTCATTTGAACATATATATGTATGACTATATATATATATAATTTTATATTAATCGATACATACACAAATACTTATACATATATACACACACACATGTGTGTATGTAAACGTTTTGTGCATTTGTTTTTCTCTTTTATATATATATATATATATATATATATATATATATATATATATACATATATATATATAAGATAGATGTGTGTGTATATGATTTTTATGCACAAGTGCATAAAAGTCATACACACATATGTAGATGCACAGACAGACACACACATATATATTGATTGATTGGTATAAAGTTATTTAATCAAATATATATCTTGAATTTGTTTCAAGGCCATCTAAGAGTTCATGGAAAATTTGCTTGTTACCTTCTTTTTCATTTTTAAACCTTCCTTCATTTTCTACAGAAGGAAAATACTTTAACAAATATGTTATTGCAAATTTTACAAGTATACAGATATACTGTTTTTCTCATATTTTGCAGAAACTAATCATTATCTGGTTTTCAAAACTGGCAATTTGTATTCTTATCTATTTTATACATTTATTAAGTATGACACAAGGCAACATTTTTATAAGTGTTCCAAGAAATACAAAACAGTTTACGTTTGTATAATTTTTTCTATAAAATATGTTTGGGTTGTCAAAAAATAGATAGGTAATAAAACTACTAAGACAGCTCCTGTGTGAGAGAATATAAGAAACAGAAAATATTATTAAGGAGAGAGAAAAAAGAACAGAACTTAAGAAGATAACAATTGACACAGCGTTTTAATTTGACTGGAATGCAAAAAGGTGGGAAAGAGTTCCATAAGCGAGAAACTGTTAGCATAGAATTTAGAGTCATTTCTAACCATTTCAATTGTAAAGTGGTGAGAACTTGCCATTAGTTATATACTGCATTAAGATCTAAATTTTACAAAGCATATTTTATTCTAATGAAATGCCTCATCTGTCTCTTCTGTAATTTTTAATTTAATTTAATTTAATTTAATTTTTATTTATTTATTTATTTATTTTTGTTTTTTTGTTACTCTTTGAATTTTTATTTTGTTTTGTCACTAACCTAAGTAGTTCATGTAAATTATTTTGCAATTGAAGGTTATTTTCGACTTAGATGAACTGTGGTATTATCTTAATTCCATTAGTTTTGTCTTGTAGAGGAGTAAAGATTTGTTTTTGGAGTCATTCACTTCCCACCGGGTGGCCAGTAAACATGTGTTGTTTAACTCACCTATATTCTGAAAAAAAATGTTTAAATTTTATTTTTGACTTCAGAAATTTAATTAAATCAACTTTCTGTGTTACCTCCTCGTGGTAAGTTCACCTGGAATCAGTCTGTCTTTTCTGTAATTTTTAATTTAATTTAATTTTATTTTTAATTTTTTTTTAATTTTTTGGTTTATTGTTACTCTTTGAATTTTTATTTTGTTTTGTCACTAACCTAAGTAGTTCATGTAAATTATTTTGGAATTGAAGGTTATTTTCGACTTATAATAGTTAAAACTTAGTAAATTTCAGTTACTCTTTTCTTTTTCTTTTTTTTTTAATTGGAGTAGATAGTTCCTACTATCACCCGGTCTCACGCTACAACCCCTTCTTTTGATCAAGAGTAGAAGTGATCAACTTGTTTTTTGTTCAGGAAGGGGTTTCCGGTTCATCCCCCTTCTTTGGTTTTAGTGTTAGTTCAACTGGAAGCTCTTTGCAGTTACTGAGTATGGTGGCAACGTCTTTACATTCTGAGGGTACCGGGTTGGCAGTTTCCTGGTTGCTGCTTCCGACTGGTAGTTAGGAGCCCAAACTCTTGCATAGTGTCTTGAGAGGCTGCTCTGATCAACAGTTGAATAATACCGTGGTTCTTGTAGTGCCATATCGTGCATGGACGGGCGTCCCTGCATGAACATTTGGTGGGCAATCCCGAGGCCACATTATGTTGTAGGCCGCGCCAGTCTCCATCCTTCACATGCTGCAAACAAGTGACCGACTGATTATATTCTAAGACCTCTCCTTAACTGAATCACTATGGAAAAAAGCAAATATAATAGCAAAGCTAAACCAGCTAGTCTGAAAACGCCCAAACCCGTCTGCATCTCTTACACTAACATACGTGGTATCTGCACTAACTTCCTCAGCATTGATTCATTCCTTCACACTAACTCACCTGATATCTTGGCCCTATGTGAAACTAACCTTAACCCTTCTATCCCCTCTTCTGAGATTGATGTTCCTGGCTACCTTCCCCTTTTCAGGAAGGACTCCAATGTTCATATACATGGGCTTGGTGTGTATATCAGCGAATACCTTCCCCTAGCTAGGGCAACATCCCTTGAATCCACGGATCATTCTTTCATGTGCTTCCGTCTCTCACTTCTAAGCTCGATTAGCTATCTCTTCTTTCTCTACCACTCCCCTTCCTCACCTGACTGTTCATTACTTGACAGTATCTCTGACAATATTGACAAAGCCATTTCTTCCCATCCCTCTGCCCATATATTCATGTTTGGTGACTTTAACGCCCACCACACCAAGCGGCTGGAGAACTCTGTCACCAACCCTGCTGGTGTTTCACACCATGAATTTTTCAATCACCCAATCCCTTATGCAAGTGGTGGACTTCCCCACACGTTTCTTCGACAACTCTAACGGAAGAGACTCACTGCTAGATCTCTGCTTCACTTCCATCCCAGACTCTTGCACTACCAGACAACTCTGCCCACTTGGTAACTCTGACCACACTGTAGTTTCTGTCAACATTTCATTCCACTCCCACCCAACCCAAGAAACTCAGACAAGTAGAATATCCTACTGCTACCAAAGAGCAGACTGGGATTCATTCCGAGACTTCCTCTGTCCCATGGAACAACGTTTTTAGTCTTCCCATCGAAGAATATGCATCCGAGGTCTCCTCCTGGGTTAAGGCTGGCATTGATGCTTTCATCCCTGCCAGGAAATTTCAGCTTAAATCTCATTCGTCTCCATGGTTCTTGCCCGCTTGCTCGGCTGCCATTGCCCACCAGAATCATTTCTTCCGACTCTATCGTAGCTATGCGTCGGACCAAAAAGACACCTTTTCGCTTCAGCTTGTAATAAGTGTAAAAAATACTTAACAAAGCTAAGATGTTGCTTGCTGCCAGAATGAAGCAACGCATAGCATCCTCTAAGTTTGGCACCAAGGACTACTGGTGACACTGTAAAAGAGTACTTAACAAGAGCAAGTCCACAATACCCCCACTAATAAACAAATTTGAGGTCCTCACTTCCCCAGCGGACAAGGCTGAATGCTTTGCTCGCAGATTCTCAAATAATTTGAGACTACTCGTCTGGAGTTTCCCACCTAGAACTGAGGCTCAACTGAATGACGTCCATATTACACCCTCGCTTGTCTCTAAGATAATCTCAAAACTTGATCCTCACAAAGCGAGCGGAGGGGACGGAATCCCAATCATAGTTTTAAAGAAATGTGCCCCCGAACTTTCCTCTGTCCTTTCTAAGCTCTACAACTTCTGCCTATCTGTTTCCTGCTTTCCTGCCTGTTGGAAATCTTCCTCTGTAGTTCCTATATTTAAAAACACTGGAGAACACTCGGACCCTACAAATTACCGACCTATCAGCCTTCTTCCGATCTTTGGCAAAGTGTTCAAAGCCATTATCAACGCTGAGGTGGTTCAGCATCTCACAGCACACAGGCTCCTCTCGGACAAGCAGTATGGTTTCCGCTTCACCAGGTCTACTGCTGATATGCTAACGACCATCACCAAGTACATATATCAGGCACTCAACAGGAATGGTGAAGCCCGAACCGTTGCCTTGGATATCTCTAAAGCGTTCAACAGAGTTTGGCATGCTGGCATTCTATGCAAACTGCGGAGCTATGGTATAACTGGACATTTGTTTGAACTAATCCAGTCATTCTACTCTAACTGCAAAATGAAGGTAGTATTAAACGGACATGCCTTCCAGAAATACCATACAAACGCAGATGTCCCTCAAGGCTCTATCCTAGGTCCTACACTCTTTCTGATATACATTAATGATCTCCCTGATTCCATAAGATCCCAAGTAGGTATGTACGCCGATGACACCACAGTTTACTCTCGCCTCAACCCAAAATCTGGTGTAAGTGACAAAGCTAACCTTGCAGCCGAGCTTGAAAAGGACCTCCAATCCGTAGTGGACTGGGGTAAAAAATGGCTCATAAATTTTAATGCTTCTAAAACGAAGCTACTATCAATTAACCATCATAGACAATCTCACCTACCTCCCATTAGCATGGACCAGGCTTGCCTCCCAGAGAGTAAAACACTACACCTCCTTGTTCTCACACTTACAGCAGACCTCAAATAGAATAACTATATCGAATCCATTGCTAAGTCCATTGCTATGAAAGTTGGTTCTCTGTGCAGGGCCCGGAAGTTTTTTCCGTCTGAATCTATCTTGCATACATATAAATCTACCATCTGCCCGTGCATTGAATACTGCTGACATATCTGGTCGGGTGCCCCTGCTATTCTCCTCGGGCTTCTCGACAAGGTACTGCGGAGGGTCTGTAATGTGATCAGTACCAACTTGGCAGACTGCCTGCAGTCTCTCTCTCACCAGCGTGACGTGGCTTCCCTGTGTCTCTTCTATAAATACTTTCACTGCTTCTGCTCCAATGAACTTAGATCAATGCTGCCCACTAGATACGAATTTGTACGAGAAACTAAATTAGCAACTAGATCCCACCCTTTTACAGTGAAACCGATAAAATGCAACCGCAACTTCTATTCCAACAGTTTCTTTTCTTGCACTTCCTGACTGTGGAATTCCCTTCCACATGATTGCTTCCCTGATGGCTACAATCTCCAGGAGTTTAAATGTAAGGTCAATAGACACACTAACTCGCTCACATTCTTTCAAACACTCTTCCCATCTGCCCAACCCTCATCCTCGGTATCTTTACCCATCTATCACCTTCCTTCTGACATTTCCTACATCTAACCACTCCTCCTCTTTACCTTCCCCTATGTAGCCCCATGTGCAATAGTGACAGCGGAATGCCTTGCTTGGGGTGAAATGATTAAAAAAAAAATATTATATAGAACTCCCAAAAAGAATTTATCTGTCTGATATATTTTTCTAATCTTTACTGCCAACTTCCCCAACTTATGCTCATATGGCTTACTTGTTAATTTTGATGGAGTTGGTGGCCATATGTATGACTGACTACTAATTTCTGTGGTTTTTTTATCAGTTATAGTAGCTAGCTAATTTTTGTTGCAAATGCCTGCTCAGGTACATCAGAGTTTGCCCAACACTAACAGATCCGACCATTGGTTTATACCGTGTACTGCAGTATAGCTTGGCGTTGCTCAGGTGTAATGAAAGCATTAAAACTAATCCATGGTCCTGGAGCTCAGACTCTTTGGACATTGGCATGAAAGACTAAAAAACAATAGTTGTTTCCAGTTAAAGCGAAACTGTAGACTGAAAGAAAAATGAATGGATGTAAGTCAAATTTTGATTTCCTGGTATTGATATCAAATTTTCTGCACTATTGTAAGAACTGCAACCTTGAAACTTCTGAATATCGTTTCTTATGTCTTTGTCTATGAGTGTATCAAATTTGATTAAAATCGGACCACTCCTTCTATAACCCGATTTTTTCGATTATCAATTTTGATATTTATCAGGGGTACCTCGACACAAAACCTAGCTAAGAACACTCGCAGACGCTTATAGTACAACTGTGTAAATTTTCAAGAAAATCGGTTCAGCCATTTCGGAGTCTTTAGGTAATGGATACACACACACACACACACACACACACACACACACACACACACAGACAAAGTTCCATTTATAAATAAGTTTAGATTTGCTACTTTGTGGAAAAACCTCCAGCATGGGTACTTCCCAGAACACTACAATCTTAATCTCTTCAATTCTAGGGTAACTTGTTATCTATCCACCATATTTTTATAATTTTTTATTTCCAACTTTACCTACTTATATTCATACCACACACCTCATCTATTAATCCTCTACCTTCAGGGGGTCTTGGATCTTGAATTGAGCATACACATGCTACACTTTTTGCAAGGGAGAACATAATCTGCTTCAAACAACAGTTTGAACAAGATCGTTACACTCAAAATCTAAGTTATGATGACTTGTGAGTTTATGCTAGCACAACCTGCAATCACTTCTGAACAGTTCCATTTACCCAGTTTTACTTCCAAAGCTTGGATCAACCTTATTTCTAAGCACATTACCGTCCTGTATGCTGAGAATGTCTTCTCATAGTAATATTATCAAGAATTAACTAATCTGACAAATCAACCACATTGAGATCCAGACCCTGTTGTCATGGTCAAAATGCTAACCACTTGGCTACATCCCCACTCCATTTAGTTCTATCTACCCAGTTTCTCTTAATGAAAACTTTGCATTTTTCTGAACCCTTTATTATATTACTGTATACTAGGATTGCACATCAATTCTTTATAGGTCATTTGAAATTGTAGAAATTTAATAAATACTATAGATGTTGTTCTGCTTTCACAATTGAATACATGGTAGGTGATACTCAGCTTTTGTGTATATATATGTTTGTGTGGACATGATTACCAGAGGTGGTAATATGTGTTTCATGTAGTTTTGTTGAAGTTGTTTTGGAATACAGTTTGATTTCTTTAAGAAATTATAGGATATTATATGGATTAATGCCATGAAAGAGTTTTTTTATGTTATTTGATTAGTTTTGTTTAGCAGCATATTAATCTCTATGGGTTATTTAAGGCAAAAATCTAAATATTGTGAACACAGTTTTATGGCTTCAAGGGCAGATAAAATGTATTGTTGGTGATTTTTCTATAAAATTTTCTATAAAATGCATTGTTGATAATTCTACAATAAAATATCTTTTTGGTAATTTCGCTTTAAAAATTTGTTGTTGTTAATTTTAATATAAATATGTATGTTGGTAAATTTTATATAAAAATATATTGCTGGCATCTTAACCATAAAAATGTTTTTATATGTTTATAGGGTTTTGTTTTCATTTGAGGGTTAACTATTTACCCATAGCTGGGACCCTAACAGCTACTATCACCCCGGGTCATGGTGGACCTGGGAACAACAAATTAAACGGTAGTTTTCTCCTCCTCAAAACCCCTAAGCCCTCAATCGGAGGCCTTGCTGCCAGATATAGTTGAGTGTCATACCCAGGACTATACTAGAATTATGTCTGATCATCTAAGTGTATATATATATATATATATATATACTAAAATAGGTATGATGAATGTGTACACATATTTCTCAGTGTGATTTCTTAGAGGTATTTAAAAATATGTACTATTCATATCTGTATTGGAATATTTTTTAAATTATGATTGTGAATATACAATAGAAATTTGAGAAGAAGGATATTCATTCCATGATGTTTCTTTTTTTGTATTTGGGTTCAATTTTCTGAATGCTTTTCAATGTTCATCATTTGAAGCAGATTGAAACATACAGTTTCACATTTATTTTTTCAATATTGTAAACCTCAACTGAATTCTCAAAAAGTTCTTTTATTAAAATGCATTCACTTCCTGAATAGGCAAAATACATTTGTGATCTGACACACTTTTGAAATCTATTATTTATAACTCTTAAACATTAGCAGCAATACAATATGTACAATCCTACATAAGTATATATGCAGACAGATAGCCAGAGTTGGACATGAAGGCACCATTGGTAGCAATTCAAAAAAAAAAAAAATGAAATGAGGGAACTGAATATACTTTTTTAGAACAGACTGCTGAAAGAATATGATGCTTGATAAGCCAGATATTGTGATAAATATTCAAACTTGCATGTCTTCAAGAGATTAAGACAATGATGGTGGATTACTTATAACAAAAATATATATGTTGCATGTATATATGCAAGTCGATATATTCCATAATAAGCTCAAATGGCTGAGTCATTAGGATATTTACAACCATGTGCTTTGGGTTCAAATCTCATCATGATTGATTTGCTAAGAAAGTGATTTCTTGATGTTATTAGTTTGGAGAGGTGATCACAACTTGCATCCTCTTTAGAAAATGCCTGAAAAAAAAGTACATGAGTTAACCCAAGTCTTGTGAGTGAAACTGGGTTAATGTAACTTTCTGAAAGCCATTGACGGTTTGCTAAGACAATATCACTAGTCATGGTAATTGAGGCTTTGAGCATACTGATATTGTTCAAACCTCTGATTATGCCAGATTATGTGCTTTCTCCCAGAAACTGTAACTAAGGTCTGTCTGCTCAGGAAAGCTGCAGTATAGACCACATATGTGGGTGTTTAACAAACACAAATGTGCATGAGAAAGTATCTTCAACAGGGATTGGCAAACTATCCTAGTAGATAGATGTTCTCTGAAAATGATCGACTGGCCATTGTATATAAAGATGAAATCTATCAAGCCAAAACTTTCAAGTAAATAAACTTAAAAGAAAAAAATTAGTTTTAGTCAAAGGTTAATTCTCAGTTATTAAAAGTAAATATAGTAATCTATTTATAAAATTGAGAAATGTTTGTCTGTTCACTTTACAAGACCAAGACTATTGTTGAATCTTCAAATTTCAGATGTGTATTTATTGAACCCAATGCAAGGATTTGACATAAAATTTTGTTTTCTTGCCTAAGGAGAAAAAAAAGAATGTACTCTATTTTTTGTTATGTTTTATAGTAATAATTATCATTTTTAACTATTTAATGAAAGACTATAATTATTATTATTAAAATGTGTGATTTGAAATCAAAATTCTGCAAAACAGTTTCTTCTCCAGTATATTGAAATGTTTGGTTGAAATCAGGCACAGTGAGTGTAAAAAAAAAAAAAAAAGAAGTCATCAAGCATAGGAATATCATATCTAGTGTAAAACATGGCATGGCAATCTTATGCATTGCAGGTGTTTAGAAAAAATGAAATTTGTTTAAATAATTAGAATCATGAAAAAAATGAGCATAGACTGATATTTTTAGGTACCTTTTTGGAAGATGGCATTTCACTTGACAACACGTGAATGATCTGAAACACACAAGTGGACTGGAGAAAAATTGGCTGATAGATATCTGATCCAGGGAAAGGTTTTAATATAAATTTTTGCCTTAACTTATTTTCTGTTATGAAGAACTGTCTGTTATATTAATAATTAACATTTTTAACCATTCAGTGTAAAATTATAATTTCTCTTTTATTATTAAAGATAAAATATATGTAGCTCAGCAACACAATTTTGCAGAACAGTTTTCTTCCCAAAATACATTTTCCATTTTTTATGGTGTTTCTCATGAGAAACTTATCAGCAACAAATGAAATCTCTTTAGTTTTTCTTTTAAGTGAGCTTAAGTTTCTTTTTTTGCACTTTTCACTTGTGGAACTCTCTTCCAACTACATGCTACTCAATCAACTCTGATCTTCAAAAATTTGAATGCAATGTCAATTGTTATCTATTGACTTTTTGATTACTCTTCTATTGTTCTCATGTGACCCACAGAAATATGATTGTCATCAGAGGCAGTGACTGACAAAAGTGTGAGGATATCAAAAGCAGCCAACTTTAAAGGAATGCAATATATTTCTGTGACCTGACAAAAATATGTTTCATGTCAGAAGCAGTGGCCAACAAAAGTGTGATTACATCAAAAACAGCCAGCTTCAGAGAGAAAATATAAACAATGACAAACAAAAATGTGATGACGTCAGAGGCAGTCTGCTCCAAAGGTAATAATTGGCAAAAATGATTAATAGATGTGCCTATCCATAGATGAAGCAATTAAGCAGAATACGAGGAATTTTCAGTTTATATAAGATTAGGATTTTTCAAATCTCAGGAGGGCACCATAAGGATACAGAGAGAACACAGGGAAGAGAGAAGAAGAGAAAACAACTCTGCTAGTCAACTCCCTTCTTTGTGCATGACTACCACTCAACACAACTGTAATTGACAAAGAATAAAAATATAAGTTTATATTTTATATATATGCATTTGTGTTTATGTTATTGAACAAGATGATCATCATCGTTGTTATCCAGAGGAAGCATTATACTTCACTCATTCTTTAATAATATTTCTCTTTTTCTTATTCTTTCACACTCAGTAACCCCTCGTGTTTTAGTGGTTTTATTGCCTTACATGGAGTGATAAGATTAAAAAAAGAATAAAAAATAGGTTATTGTTGAATGAGTTCCATTCAAGCAGCTTCTATCTACAAACTGCTGCTTTACAGTTCCCATGAGGATGTTTCCCCAGTCACTATAATTTTAGCCTGTTCAAGTCTAGGGTTAACTATTATTTTCTCTATATATTCACATAATCTCTGCCTCTATCTTGAATGGGTCTTGAGCATTATACAGAATGAACATCATTTTAAAATACACAAAAACAAAGAACACCATCCATACTTATAACCAGTGTTACTAACAAACAAATATTGACGCATGTGAATAATGATCATCAACATCATTATCAGTAACATAGGGTGTCTGTACTGTGGAACACCTGAGCAGTTTGTTCCACATCTCTGGGTTGAAAGCTGGAGAGTTATTAATTTATATATAACATGTTTTAGGCAAGTAGACCTGGTGGAGTCCATTCCTCTCTAGGTCAAATCACTGCTGATGTCTTCCAACTTTATGGCTCAATTTTGGTCATAGATTTGATGACTTGATTCCATCAGGGAAAAAATTGTATCCTGGCTGTTGACTTCAGCCTAGGAAGCCCCCTACCCAGCATTATTACCTCACCACTACACTGGATACAGCCAACCCCACTGGCCACTGACCCTTTAAGAACATTCTTCTGACATTTGACAGATTTTGTTTTTAATCCTGCTGGGTGTCTTACCATACTCCTCACTAGAAAACCCTGGTGGGAGAACCAGTTTACTAACCAATTGCAATTTGGCAGCTAGTACTGGATTACATGGTGTCAGTAATACTCATAAACTGACATGACAAGACAGTAAAAAAATTTAATTGACAACATTTTCTTACTTATACATTACATTTGTTTCACTTTGGGATAAGACATTATGGATGACTGCTTTTCAGGACTAAAGAAACATTTTACCTACATTATAACCAGCTGCGATTTAAGGCATGATCTCCTACTCAATACTTAAGTCTTATAATTGATATTAAAGAAGCAAGTATGTAATGCACTAAGTGATGTCTCAGCAGAAGATATTAGGCTGAGTCATGAATAATTTCTAATTTTATCAACATTATTCTTTGAAAAAAATATATTACAATTAAATTTTATTCAGTTATTTATTTATCCATATTTATAATGAATTCTTGATATTTATCAGGCAGCTCTTTGGTATCTTTTGAATAAAATTTCACATGTTTTCATGTGAAAAGATTTCTTAATAAACTCTTGAACTTTGTTTTCATAAAGGAAAGTTTTCTTTATTAAAGCATGAACAAGGTCAGTATGCTCAAAAGAGGTAATAATTGGTTGATACAATGTCAGATAAATATGGTGGATAGATAAAAGAGACCAACCAAATTCTAAACTTTTCAGTGTTGTTCCTTCTGCATGCAATCTGGCATTGTCATGCAAGCGATTAACATTTCTTCCTTTAATCCACTGTGTATGTTGCCGTTGCTATGTAAAAAACAATCTTCTTATTTATATGCAATGTCCCCTCATGACGTAGGCAATCGTGGCTCTCCACAGATTTCTATCCTTTATAGTTTTTAATAAATAAGTCATTTTGCTATATCTCCTAAACTTTCTTCCACTGTTTATTGACTCAAGCTCACTAAATGTTATGCATTATTTTCCTCAATCTCTCTTTCCTACAATCTGTCCTCTGAGTATCAGAGTTTCTAAGCTTTCTTCATCATTATGTGCCCTAGAAATATCATGCCATTTATCATGCAAAATATAATAGTGTACTCAAAATTTATTCATAGTTGCCACATATGATTGGTAATTAGGATGATGCATTCATCATCACAACTGGATCCAAAAACAGAAATTATTTACAACTCAAACTAATAGAAAATATATGTGATGGTGGAACTGTGCTTGGCTTAATATTAACTAACATATTTTTAATAGTTGGCTATGGACTGACTTGTAGAATTTAGTAATTATTTCTAAATATGATACAATTTAAGATGGAGACACACACCTATGTATATGTGGGTAATGGTGAAAAGTTGTCCAGTCCCACCAGTGTGTACAGTTGATCATACTATTTTTTATACTAAATTTTACTCAATACAAAACTTGAGAACCACTCAAGGTAGAGGGGTTATTGATAAAATGGTAATGAAGAATAAGATGTCTGATATAAATGAAAAAGTGTGATAGAAAGATTATAAGAATAAGGAAGATAGAAAAATGAATGATCTGTGGTGATACTGACCAAGCAAAAGCGATGGACCGGATGTTTGCTCTCTCACGACAAAACGGCAAATGACCAAATGTCATCGTTGGGCATCCAGGTTCATGCAGATGTTCCGGTTGAAAAATAAAAATTAATCAAATTTTAAATTTCCATTTCTTGAGCCTACGCGAATTTTATTTATCAGCCAATGGGAAGCCCAGAATCAAATACAAGTGTGAAATCCCAAATGAGCTGCTTTGATCTGAAAAGCAGATATAAAAAGCAGATACAGACAGACCTCAGCAGGCAGACACCAAGGAGAAGAGTGTAATCAATATCCCCTTGACCTAAGTCAAGTGGCTACTATGCTTGCCTCTTTCCTTCTCCCCTGTCTCAAAAGTACTTACTGACCTAAGGAGCTACTACATCAAAGACATTCCTCACTTACACGCTCCCCACATTCCTAAGCATTAATTCTCTTTCAGCTTATTATTTGCCATGAACATTTTAACCTCCATTGGACCCATATTCAACTTATAACTTTAATTGTAAAAAAACATTAATTGATATGTGTATATACAAATGTTATTTTCAACTCAAATTGCTTTTCTTGATTTTATAATCATTTTATGACTTATAGTGGGTATAATTGTGGCTATCTACCACAAGGCTAAATTCTGTTAACCTGCAACAGTATACAACTACCCTTCACTAGAACGGACTCCGACTAGAAAAAGAATAGATAGCCCGCTATAGATCCTCTCAGCAAACAAAAGATCAAGGAATATTTACAATTTATAACAGTGGTCCTTATCAGCTCTTAAGATATGTCAATTGTTAAATTTGTATATATGTTAGGGCAATTAATTATATCAAAGAATTATTGAAAATCATGTATTACAAATTGATTTTATATAAAAATAGATTGATTTCTGTTTCAAATGATACTAAATTTAGCCTCTTTGGTATTACTGGTTATGAGATATGGTTTTGAAAATCTATAATTTTTATAAACTGTAGATTTTCAGCACCTCCAGTTGATCATGTGATGGTGTTAATGCTGATCATACAGTGTTAAAAATGGGAAGGCCAGATCCAGAACAGTCAGTGATTGGCCAGAGTACCTGTGAGCATGGTATTCTGACAGTGATGGATTGCTTTTGTCTGGGTTTTGGATAAAAGTCCAAAACAGTATGAATTCAACACGGTGTCGCAGAGATTTTGAAGCGTCAATGTACCTCCCACACACAAGCCTTAAAGAGTTAAGCAAGCAGCCTAAATATGAAAATAATTAATGACTTGATTTTACGTTCACTATTCGTTAGGTTAATCTAGCATAAAAGTACAAGACAAGAGAATTAGTGCTGAATACATTTTCAGTGGCTTTGTTCCCCTATAAAAGGTCTACAAGCTAACCAAGGTAGAGGGTTACTTTTGTAACCCTAAAAGATTATTGCATGAGTAATCACCAAAATGGTGGTGGAGAATAATAGTATATCAACAAATACAAGACTAGCACACTGCATGAAGTAATTACACTGCTAATGAAGTGATATTCAATATAATCACTCTCCAATCTACTACTCTACTTCAATAGCATCCACGTATTTAAGAGGATAAGAACATCCCATTCCTGTATATAGGTAGATATTTTTTTTTTATAATCATATCACCCTGAGCAAGACGGTAATGCCACTGATGTGCAGGGGGCTATGTAAGAGTGAAAAGATTGAAAAAGAGAAAGCCGGAAACCACATCCTAAACAGGGAACAAGGGATGAGCCTCTTCACCTGTTCAATAGACGAGGGTGGAGCGTGAACCAGGCAATAGTTTAGTCTATCTACTCCAATTGAAAAAAAAACAAAAACAAAAAGAGTGAAAAGAT
The DNA here is from genome assembly GCA_037127315.1 of Ascarosepion bandense. Taxonomy (NCBI): domain Eukaryota; kingdom Metazoa; phylum Mollusca; class Cephalopoda; order Sepiida; family Sepiidae; genus Ascarosepion; species Ascarosepion bandense. The sequence goes on from JBBBDQ010000188.1 coordinate 7,853,212, forward strand.
TGGAAAAGAGAAAGCCAGAAACCACATCCAAAACAGGAAACAAGGGATGAGCCTCTTCACCTGTTCAATAGACGTGGGTAGAGTGTGAAGCGGGCAATAGTTTAGTCTATCTACTCCAATTGAAAAAAAGAAAAGAGTGAAAAGATTGGAAAAGAGAAAGCCGGAAACCACATCCTAAACAGGGAACAAGGGATGAGCCTTTTCACCTGTTCAATAGATGTGGGTGGAGTGTGAACCGGGCGATAGTTTACAACAGTTACTAAATGATGTTCTTGCAAAGGCATGTAAAGAGGGGACAAGAGATGCATATTATGAGGAATTAGAGGAGAGATAATGGTTGATCTGACACTTGAAGAAGTTACGATTGTAGTAATTAGGAAAATACTCTTTCAAGAATCTGAAAAGAAACAATTCAGGGAAAAAAGCTAAAAATTCTTCCTTATAAATGTAATATGAGAGATATAGGGTGAGTAACTCAGTGTATATAGCATAGAGGGTCCTTGTTGTGAAGGTCTTGAAAATAAATGTAGCTCACCCAAACATCTGCAATGAAAATGGCAATATAATAAGCAGTTAGCTACACTTTTTCTGTGGAAAAGCGGTTGTAGGCTGGAAAACAGTTTGTCACTCACGAGGCTACTAAATGCTTCTGAACTTGGTTGAGTTAGGAAAGTGAGGGTAGCGCAGCTTCTTGCAGCAATACTCCAGTTTAGGTACATATTATGAGACCCTTGATTGAAGATTTTAGTGATTTTGGAAACATCACTCAGGAATTCATGCCATAATGAAACAGTTGCAACAGAAAGAAGCTGTCTGAGTTTAACTTCCTCCTCACTAATGGAATATGAAGAGAATAAGGATGAGTTGACTTTGTTTACAGGGTATAGATGTTTCAAGCTGTGAATGTTTTAACTTGTTGAACTAAGGAATATAGCTCTTTTGAAGATCGGCCATTAAAATCATAATAGAGTAGTAAGAGGTAGCAATATTTAATCTATGGGAAAGAGGTTGTATGGTGGAAAATCACTCAATATCCACAAAGTCACATAAATGCTTTTGAACTCTGCCAGGACTGGAAAGTGAGGACTGGGCAGATCTAGCCCAGATGTGTCAGCAGCAGCCTATGTTTGGTCTGGTCTGGCTCTTGTAAAGGTAGATCATGGCAGAAGGAGTCAGGTAACTTCTGGAGTAGTCACTGTTGATAGAAGATTCAGGATATACTTATATAAGTATTATACAAATTTGGACTTATAATCAGTCAGTTAAGTGCCATATGTGATAGACACTTGGGCAATCATGTCTCAAAAGAGACATGGCTGACTGGGCAAAAGTTTTTCCCACAGTAGGTTGCCATTACTTTTTGTAGTAGACTGGTTGCTAATCAAGGCTATAGAATCCAATCTGTCTTGTTATCTGACCCATAGCTGGAGGTAAGAGATACATTAATACCTTTCCCAAGGGTATTTGTTCATAAGTGAATGCAACAAATTCAAATGGAATTATAATATCTTTGTTAAAAATATCCATTACTTGTTTTGAAGGTATTTTATTATGCAAACAAAATAAGTGCAACATCAATATATATTTAAAAATAAATTCCAAATTTATTTGAACAGTATGGTAGACCACTTGTTTAAAATCCCATTTTTTAAAAATGTCATCTCTTTTCAACACATTGGTTATGATGGATCTTCAGAGAATATATTCCTTTATTATCTATGAAATGTGATGACCCCTTTGTAAAGGTATTAAAATGGTTTTCTATTGCTGTTTCCATAGTTTTAATTCAGTATAGTCCTTCCCTTTGGCTGCCACACAAGGCTTGAGTGCCTAATCTACACTGCCATTTAACTCATAGTTAGAAGGTGTTGGGGATAAAAGAAAACTTAATCAATACATTGACCATAAAACTACAATTTTCTCCTGTCAACTAACATCCGGTTTATCCAATAGCAGCTCAATAAAAAACTATTTTATGAATCACCTCTGCAATAAAAAAAGAAAATATTACTTTTCAAAAACACAAAACACAAGTAAAAAATGTTTTTTGATATTATATCTTTTTTAGATATGGACAATGATGACTCTTTCTTTATTTTCTTTATTATCTGTGAATTACCATACATTCTTAGGAAAAATAGTGGAGTGGTTTCTTGTTGCTTTCTCCACAGTTTGAAATTAATAGTTTTCCTTCTTTCAGTCTACCCTGCTATTTAACTTCTAGCAGGGAGATAGATTCTCAAGGGTATTCATGCAAAGTGAACACAACAAAAACCAAAAAAAAAATTTATAAAGATTAAAAGTCGTATTTATAAAAAATCTAACTACACCAAATAAATCATATCACTTAATGTCTGCATTTAAAATATTTAAAAAGAAATTAATTTAGAATTCACATGAACCTGGCAATAAGAAAAATTCAAATTGACCTCACAAAATTTGGTTTGATAAAAAATTAAAATTCAGATATAGCATTATGATAAAAACTATCAAAAATAAGTAAATAAAAAACTAAGGATGCGCTCAGTTGAAAAGCAGTTTTACTTCCTGGAGTTATTCAGAAGTGACTGAAAGTTCCTGGAAAAAATGTTGAGAAATATATAATCTTGAACAACAAATGAAAATACATCTTCAAAAACAGGAAAAGATAATTCAACAATGTCTTAAATGAAATATTTTCATCACTTTTAATGAAATATGAAAAGAATAATAATCTCTCTCTCTCTCTCTCTCTCTCTCTCTATATATATATATATATACATATATATATATATATATATATATATATATATATATATATATATGATTAGGATTAATGCAGAGAATTTTCTGACTTAACTGAGCAAGTTCATGCTAACTTTAAAGTTTCATGAGGACACTGCTATGATGTCTTCACTCGCCAGGGTTAGGCTTTCCACTGCTGTCGTGTTCCGTTTTTTTTCTTATTCATATGGAGCTTGGTGCAATTTGATATTTTGTTGTAGGAGTTGCCTACTGGTGGTTTATTGTTTTTTATTGCTTTTGTTGTGTTGATTTCTTTTTAATGTTGTATTATTTGTGGTTGGTTGATTTTTTTTTATTGTGCGGGTGTTTAATTCCTTTTCATTGTTTTTAACATTTATATGAATGGATGTCTGCTTAATTGCTTTATATTGAATAGGTGTCTACTTAATTGCTTTTTAGTTGATTTGCTCTTGTCATTTTGGTTGACCACTTTTATTTTGTTGACCACTTTTTATAGCATTGGCTTGGTGTTTTTCTTAGCATATTGGTGCATGTGAGCACTTAAAGAATTTCTTTTTTAGGTCATGGGTGATTGTTTGAGTTCTTGTGTGTATTTATATTTTTGGGCTTTATGTGTGATTTTTTCTGTTTGGTGGTTGTATTATTTTCTGTTTTTTTATGATTGAGTGTTTGTATATTTATATTTATATTTTTATTTGTATGTGGTAGATTTTTGTTGTGTCCATTTGATTTTGTTGTTATTTGCATAGCAAAGCAGATAAAAAATAGCAAAGCACATTTCTACATTTTCCTATTATTTCATTTCTTTTGTTTAATATTTTACTTTGATTTTTAAAATTGATTATTGCTAGTTTCTCATCTAAATATAATTTGCAGTTTCTGCTACTGCTACTGTGTGGTGGGACTCTTTTTACTCCTGCAATAAAATATCAAATTACCCAAGCTCCATATAAATAAGAAAAAAACTGGGACAAGACAGCAAATCAAAACCTAGTCAACATCATAATGGTATTCTCACAAAACTTCAAAGTCAGCATAAACCTGCTCAGTTAAGAGACAAACTTGTCTACATTAATCCTATTAACACTGGCCAAAATACTGTTTATTAAAATTACTGAATTCCTGATAACACAAATGAACTGGACAAGATGCATTAAATAATGAACTAAAAATGAATTCAGCAACAAAGTTTCAAAAGTGCTCGCAATTATCAAGCTCTCAGTCTTTGGGTATAGTATAACTCAGTCTGACCTCTGTCTACATATGGAGCTTCATCTAAGAAGAATATACAATAAAAAGTGCCTGATCATGCAGTTGCAGAGGCTGGGCTAATTCTAACTCTTGGCTTAAGTGCACATGCTCAGGTTCTCCATGTTAAACCTGACCTTGCATCACATCCTGTCTTAGTAGGTAAATATTCAAAGTTCTAAGAGATTTCTGATAGCGTTTTCATTACAGTACCATTGGAGTCAGTCAAGACATAATATTATAACCATTAGTAACAATTTTAGCAATACTACAGGAAGTACTTCATTTTAAACCTAAAATAAATGAAAAAATTTCAATTTCGGACAATGAGAATATCTATAACATGTCTTCACCAGATTTTTTAATTTGTAAATCACAAAAACATTGGTAATCAACTACAAATAAGTTCTTATCTATCAATCTACCTTATTATGTTCATATCTATCTATCTATCTATCTATCTATCTATCTATCTATCTATCTATCTATCTAAAGAAGTCTGTATCTACGATTTATAAATTCTTAGTATTATATTTCAAAACCATGTGTGTGCATGTGTGTGTAAAAAATCTGTGTGTGTGTGTGTATATATATATATATATATATATATATATATATGCAGGTTTCATTAAAATTTCAGGCAAGGTATTATTGTCAAGTTTTTATATAATTTTTCATGTGTTCTTATGTTTTTTCTTTTCCAAACTCAAATTATATAAGAATTGTTCAAAGGTTTTGTACATTTAAGTGCTTTTGGCTGTACTTTTAACCACTATCAAGAATTAATTTTGTTTTACTTGTAAATAAACATGTCTAAAGTTAATGTATATAGTGTCTTGTGTATGTTAAGATCCAAACACAGTAAACACATTGTTAAAAATAATGGAGGCATTACAAATAGAAAAGGAAAATCCTACACTTAATAATATCAATTATGAACATGGTAACAAATCACTGAAAATAACAAATCTGGCACTAAACATTATCACAATTATACACTATATATATATATATATATTACGTATATATATATATATATATATATATATTATATATATATATATATATATATATATATATATATATATATATATATATATATATATATATATATATATATATATATATATATATATATATATATATATATATAGTATATATATATATATATATATATATATATATATATATATATATATATATATATATATATATATATATATATATATATATATATATATATATATATATATATATATATATATATATATATATATATATATATATATATATATATATATATATATATATATATATATATATATATATATATATATATATATATATATATATATATATATATATATATATATATATATATATATATGTATATATATATATATATATATATATATATATATATATATATATATATATATATATATATATATATATATATATATATATATATATATATATATATATATATATATATATATATATATATATATATATATATATATATATATATATATATATATATATATATATATATATATATATATATATATATATATGAATGAGAGGGTAGGTTAAGGGGTAACATCATATTTTGAATATATTGATTTTTTACAATGAGTAAGTGAAGTGTCAGAGTTTGAAGCAACACACACACACACACACACAGTTTGCTTTTATTTTTGACTCTTTGAAGTTGACTACATATCAAACTCTTATCTCTGTAGAAAACATTAAGTTAATATAAAAAGTTTTTTTTATATATATATATATATATTTAAGACTACCTTTTGGCAAGTTAAATTTAACTCAGTAATGTACTTCTTTTCTTTTCATTCTATGGAGAAATAAGAAGAAAGTATCTTTTTCTCAACAAAGGTTCTTTCAATGAAAATGCCAAAATAATTTCTTAGAGCACAACTATTTTTAATATACTTCATCTCTCCCTCACTAACATTTATCATTGCTTATGGAACCACTTTATGCAATATATTTTATTTGATATGACAAACAAAAATCTAAAATATTTCGCCATTGTTCAAGTTAGAATGTTTCCAAATTCATAAAAACAGTGCATCTTTGTGTTATGCTATGAATTGTTAGATGGTTGATTTTAATGTTCAGGTAACACTGGTTTTCAGCCTTTCTGATAAACATAAGAAAAAGATGGGGATTTGGTTAAATAGTAATTTTGTGTGGACATTTCTAGTACTGCATAGTATAGACATACACTAAGGGGAAACAATAAAAGATAAGAACAAGAGAAGATACCTTTAGAAATAGACAACTGAATGAGAACAATGTAACCTAGAAAATCATTTTTCCCATTGGTAAATTAATGTGAAATAAATTTAATGTGCAAATTCTTTCTTCCTCCAATTTAAAATACTCTACCAACTTGAAGACCCTACTTTTCATAACACTTTGGTGAGGAATTTTTCAAGTTGGGTGATGAAGTACATGAACAGTGCCAAGTTGAATAACACCCAACTTGTCATTTTTCCATTTTCTTCTGTTTTCTTGTTCCAAAATCTTAAAAACTGTTATCAATATCATTCACCTGACAATTGTATTGTATAACATATCACTTGTGATCTACATCATAATATGGTATTTGGCATGCAGAAGAATATATGTATCTGTATTCATGTCTACTCACTTTATTTTTATTCATATGCTGTCCTTTTCTCTGATATCCTTTATTTCATCTTTAATTTGCAGGAAAAGATGGTAAGTTCCATATTAAAAACACATTGTCTTCTATAAATGATGACACGCAAGCACCATTTTCAACACACATAGTAAATATATCATGTTTTTAAACATATATATATATATATATATATATATATATATGTGTGTGTGTGTGTGTATGTGGGGGGTATGTATTGTATATATATATTTATATATATATGTATGTATGTATAATATATCCAAATGAATAAGGAACAAAGAAAATGCAATGTTCATTGCAACATTAACTTAAAACAGTGCTCAATATAAAAATAGAGCAATGAATATTTATTATTAATTTATACTTTAGTTTTTACATATTTTAAAGTATATTTAATAATAATAATAATAATAATAATAATAATTAAACATATATATAGGATGCGATGGATAAATTGTCGTCTAAATTATGCAAAAAATTATAATTATTCTGACATCCTCATTTTAACAGATATATTTACCAAAATGACACAGAAGTGTCTTGAAATACTAAAGACTAAATTTATTCAATGAAATCACTATTGGCTTCAACTTTGTCTTCCAGACGATTTTGGAATCTTCTGCACCTCTTTTGGATGGTCTCTTTATTTAAGTTGGTGAATGCTGCCATAATCCTTGCCTTCAGTTCCTCTTTGGTATTTTAAAAAGTTTTGTTAGTCTTTCACTCAACTGTGTCTCACACATAATAATCAAGGGGGGTGCAGTCTGGGGAGTTAGCTGGCTAGATATAAAGGGGTGATGCAGTTGCAGAAATTGCCTGACAGCCATGACTGAGTTCTCCTGCACTATACCTCAAGGCACTTGATGCAGGCCTCCATGTTGAATCTAAGGCCCTCACCCAAAAATGTGGGAGTGCTTTTCTTATCAAAATGATCAGAGTAAATTTTCTGAGTTGCTTTATCTTTGTAATCACAATTAGACTCATCAAACTTTTTCTGAATCCACTGCACTTTACTTTGATTTACACCCACACACCTTCTGTTGAAGTTTCTAACACAAATGCCAAGTATTACAGCATGTTATTTCAAAATTTCTGATAAGTGAATTACAAATGGTACCCAAATGACCCTACTATACTGTTCAGTCAATGAAATCCAAACAATGTCCATGCATGAAATCAAAACAATGAAATTTACTCTGCACACCATGTATATATGTACATATAAAGTTTTTTTTTTCCTCATTACCATCTTTTTCTGTCATCATTTTCTGTCATTGCAGGGAAAGTCAGCAGCTGCTGCATTTGGCAATTTCAGATAATGTTTGTCATGCCCAATCCAAAACATGCAACCTACAGAGTCTCCCCTCTTTGGAATAAAAACAAAAATGAGAATTAACAAAAAATAGGGATCATTTTTGCTTATTTCTCAGATTTTTATTTTTAAAAATATTTTCTTCCAATATTAGGTTTTTAAATATTTTATCTTACAATGTTTCCAGATATAACTGTTGTTTTCTGCCATCGAGTTAGCTGTTACGCAAAGAAAATTTTTTCACTGACAGGTGAACAAAAACAATCAAGCAAAAAGAAACAAACAAAAGAAGTATAAAAGGTAATATTATTTCTACAGAAATTTTTATTTAGAAAAATCTTCTTCCTTGTATCATGATTATATTATAATCCATTGGACTCAGCTAAGATTATCATTTTCATACATACTGTAGTATATTTTCATTTTACAAATTTTATTAGTAAGTTTTTTATTCTTTAGCATTGCCCTTATTTTTTCATTGTTTTGCATGAAGCAAATTTTGAAATATGAAACTATTAGGTTGTCACACATGAAATGACATACTTTATAGGAAATTAATAAAATACTTCTGAAATGTTAAATAACTAATTTATTTAGTTGATATAGGCACCATGTTGATGAATGACTGTTCTCCAACCTATGCCTAAATTTTTGATTGAATCAGTCTTTAATGTGATGAACAGTTCAAATGCTTCCATCACCTCTTCCTTATTGGAGAATGTTTCATTGCATATGAAAAGCTCAAAATGCTTAAATAAGTGATAATCAATAGGAGAGATATCAGTTGAATATAGAGAATGAGGCAAAATTTCATAATTCAGATTATACAAATTTTAGTTGATTGAAAAGGTGTGGCAATATGTTGCTATGCAGCAAAATAGGGCCATCCCTGTTTACAAGTCTAGAATGTTTCTTTTTCCATTTTTCATGCATACATGAGGTTGCTGTTATTGTTTTCCCTTGAGGCAAGAATGAATAATGAATAACTCCTTTGAAAGACCACCATACAGTAACCATTAACATTTTAGGGTGAAGTGGAAGCTTTGAGTATTGATTTGGTGATTTGCTTGCACCTAACCACTGGCCTATTCTCTTACTCATCAAAGAGTATCCATTTCTCATCACATGTAATGACTGAATGCAAAAACCATTCTTTTTCTCAGTGTGTACTCTAACATTAAGATTAATTGACATTGTTTTATTGTAAACACTTATGTGTAACAATATATTGATAAAAAATTATCTGGAAAGAAATAAGTCAGGAATAAGTCAAGATTTTTTATATACTAAGGAGGTTGCTTCGTTAAATGACCAGATCAACAACCATTAAAAGCTGCATCATTTTATGTGTGACAATCTAATATAACAATCCTGCTTTACCTCCCAAGTCCAATGTACTCATAATGATGTTGGCTATGCTGATGACATTTAGAGTTCACATTTGAGTAATCTTGAACAGAAAATAAACATCTTCTGCCAAGAGTTTGAAGAAAAAGAACTTGTAACTTGAAATAAAACTTTCCAAAACGGAAACTAAGATCCGGAATTGGAATGAAATCAGTAATGGCACCTACCCTGAATCCATCATAAAAATACAGGATGTGAAATTAGTAAATATTATGGATCGAGCATGTGCACATGGATTCAGGATGGAAATGAAAAGGAAATTAATACTGAGCATCAGGAAAAGACAGTTAAAGTTCCTGGGACATGCAATGAGGAAGGAGGGGTTGGAGAACCTGATACTAACAGGCCAGATAGAGGAAAAAGATACATGGGAAAGCAGCAGATAACATATTTGAAGGGTCTGAGCAGGTGGATGACAGAATGGGGGTTGTGTGGTGCAACAGGAGAAAGTGTACTAAGAGCCACCAGGGATAGGGAGATATGGAAAGCCATGATCGTCTACATCCTGAAAGAACAAGGCACATAGAAGAAGAAACATTTCAAATAGTGCATAGATCTAAACTTGTTTATAAATGGAACTTTGTCTCTGTGTGTGTGTATGTGTGTGTGTGGGTCTGTGTGTGTGTGTGTGTGTGTCCATTACCTATAGTCTCCAAAATGGCTGAACTGATTTTCTTGAAAGTTTACACAGTTGTACTATAAGCAAATAGGCCAAGGTAGTTTCACCTAACACTGTAAATTGCTACAAAACCAACACATCAACATAAAAATTAGAGTCATGTTCTTAAGTAGCCTCGTCAAATCAAGACTTTCATATGGATGTCAAGGATTCCACCAAATCCATACATAAATATCTGACTTATCAACTGCATACAACTACTTTCTAAGATCAATGGTAAAAAAGTCTTTGTGTGAGCAAAGCCTGATGGTCTTTGAACATTGCGGACTGACTTTCTTCTTTTCTTCTTTTATATGCTATGTTCCTTCAAAATGTAGGCAATCATGGCCTTCCACATCTTCCTATCCTTTGTAGTTTTCAACACTCTTTCTCTTGTTACTCCTCCCAAACCCTGCTTTGCCATCAAATATGTAAACTGGCTTTATAGAATCAAAAAGAACTATACCAAATAGCAGAAAGCAGTTGACTTGGTGACTACCAACAGCAGCAACAACTAAAATGGATTGCACATTTAACGCAAAGAGAAAATAATGATATAATTAAGAGGTTAATATTCCACACTACTTCAAACAGAAGGTTAGGAAGAAAACCCCATCAAAAGGAAAGAGTGATAATAGCTACTAAACAAAACCAAAAGCATGGATATTTAAGTATTTCAATAACCAGGAATTGGATCAACTTTGAATATATTTTGTTTCCTGGTTATTTAATAGATATTTTTAGGATTGTATTTAATCAACTTCCACTCAAAGTCTACAGCACAAAGCTTGGAATATGTCATTATGTTTTAAGCAATATTTTTGCTCTTAGTGTTACTACAACTTATAGAGAAAATAATGACATAATAAAGAAGTTGATTTTCTACACTGCCTTAAGCAAAGGTTTAAGAAGAAAAAATCCCAACAATACTAGAAAGAGTGAGAACTGGCATTGAGAAACCTATTTTCCTGAAACACTGTTCTGATAGAAAGATTTTATTAGTTTCAACCAACAGAAATGTTAACTGTTCAGTTAGTGAATGCAACATGTTACCTGCATGGAAACATCAAATTTTACCATGACCAAATTCCCCAAAACTGTTACTATGATGAACACTCTTACCATCACCACCCACAATACCATCATCATTATCCTTCTTCTCTCATAACTGGTTTTTGGCCATATCACATTGAAACACAGGTTCCCATACGATCACAGAAATTAAGCAACATTGAATCTGGTCAGTAATTAGATGGATATGTGTTGTGATGCAGTGGATATCATCTCGGAATGAAAAATTGGAGAGTTCGAATTTCAATTGAATTCCTTCCATTCACTTACGCACAAATACCCTTGGGAAAGGTATTAATTCATCTCTTCACTTCAGTTTTGGGTTAAGTAACAGGACAGATTGGGTTCTATAGCCTTGGCTGGCAACCAATCTATTGCAGAAAGTAATGACAACTTACTGCAGGATAATCTTCTGCTTAGTCAATCATGTCTCTTTCGAGACATGATCGCCCAAGCATGTATTACATATGGCACTTAACTGACTGATTGTAATCCTGGATGTGCAGATGGTATAATCAATAATAGTTCAGAATTGTTAATCAGAGAGCTGAGTTCCAATTCCTGTTGTGTTCATTATATTCACTTACATCCAAATATCCTTGAGAATGGTATGTATACACCTCTTTTCCACACTGCTATGGGTTAATTAGTTGGATTTGTATCACTAATTCATTATTATCTTAAAAAAAAAAGAATTTTCACAATCAAAAATTCTACTGTCTTTAAATAACCTGCAAGAGTTCGATAAATTGTAGAAAACAAATCAATCAATCTACCATGACTCTTTCAAATATTATTTTTTTTATTGTTGATCATATATATTATTATCATCCTGTTTTAATTGTACTTGTCTCTTCCTTTGTTAACTCACATGACCATTACTGTCTGTCAATAAATAATGGACTATTTGATTGCATGGAAAGAAGAGAAAAGACATTACTTAATTTCCATGAAAAAATTAAATAAATAAAGAAAGAACAGAAGATAGAAGTGAAGAAAGAGAATCAAATTAAGCTGATACTACACTTTGATCTTAACCAAAAGGCCAAGACATGATGACAAATGCAATAAAATCACCATTTTTAAGATACACAATATCGGACAATGGAAACCAATTAAAGTAATTGCCAAAAATCCAGTTATTATAAATATAATAACCATGTCTGTTGAATTATTTTTCAATTGTTATTAAGAGAAATGTTCATATAACAGGGAATTGGCTAGTTATTATTATTATTACTATTATAATTATTATTATTATTATTATGTTCCATGATAATTACTGTTCCCTATTAAACTTTTAAATTAATCAACTTTGGACATTGTTCATATTGTTTTTATTTTTCAGTTTTCTATTGTGGGATTTTCTTTATTATTTACTTATTTAACACTTACACTTGTATATTTTTACAATGCTTGTTTTCAATATAGCATAATTTGACACTATCATGGCACATTTCTCCTGCAAATTATATCCAACTTAATGTATGTAATCAGTCAAAGATAAAATTTCCAAATCAATGAGTGGAGCTGATAGATTCTGGAGGCTGATAAATGAAAAATCCCATGGGCTGCATTAAAATATACTCAAGGTTGATAAAAAGCACAAATAGAAATTGTTATCAATTTACAAAGATTTGTTTATAAAACTCAGTGCCTAGATGAAAAAGTTCAAGGGGGAAAGGGACTGTCATTTAAGTGTGTGTGTGTGTGTGTGTGTGTGTGTGTGTACGAGAGAGAGAGAGAGAGAGAGAGAAAGTGAAAGAGAGAGAGAGAGAGAGAGTCAATTTTTTTCTAGCTTCCTTAGTCCATAGTTACAAAGAGTTTTCTAAACAAAATAGAATAAATATCATATTTTGTGTATTTTTTCTCTTAAAGTGGTGAGTTATGGATTCGATTCATATTTAAAATGCCCCTCCTAAAAAAAAAGATAAAGTTACAGGTATTTAAGTGAACAAAAATGTTAGTTTTATTAATTTATTTTGAATAAAAATAACAGGTTGATGAAACAGTTATCATTAAAGAACACTGCTTCTGATTGTGACAATATAATAATGGAGAATTTAGCAACTTCCAAACAGTTGACTGAAGAGTTACTGTCAGTGGAAATTTATAAAATCTTTCTCTTAAAACAGTTTTTTAAGGAATTAAACTTTTCACTAACGGTGTAAAAGTGACACATTTTCCCTGGAGAGAACAACATGAGCAACAGGCATCTCTGGACTGTTACCCTGCAACTGTGTGCAACAAAGAAAGAATTACCTTGGGGACATGGAATGTCAGGACGCTCAACAACTGTGGTCAACTTGAGTATGCCAAATAGGAAAGGAACAGACTGAACATCAATATTCTGGAAATATGCAAAACTAGAGGGCCTAACAATAAAGACTTCAGCAGCAACAGCCACAGGATAATATGCACAGGAGGCAAAAATAATGAAAACGATGTCAGCTTAATACTAGATAAAAAAATGAAGAAATGTGTTCTGGGATACTGCCAACTTTCTGAGAAAATCCTCTTGGTTAAACTGAGAGGAAGACCCTTCAACATATCTATTATAGTAGTTTATGCACCAACATTGCAAAGTACTGAGAAAAAATACAACCATTCTACTCCATATTAGACAATGTCAAGGCCCAGTGTAAAAGCCAAGAAATTAGAATCATAATGGGTGACCTGAATGCCAAGGTAGGTAAAGAAAGGGAAGGGGAGATTACTGGTAACTTTGGATTAGGAACCCACAACAAACACGGAGAAAAATGGGTTCAATGGTGCTCAGTAAATGACCAGGTAATAACTAACACCTGATTTCAAGAACACCCACGATGTCTATAGACATGGAGAAGCCCAGGAGAGGACACAAAAAAACAAGTAGACTACATAACCATAAACAGGAGATTAAGAAATGATGCCCTAAGTAAAGTGGATTTTCATAGCACTGCCTAAGAAGCCAGATGCAAACGAGTATGGACTCCACCAAACAATCAGTTTAATAAGTCATATTACAAAACTGTTCGTCCAATGCCTGATGAACAGAGCGAGAAGCAGAATCAAGCCAGAAATATGACAAGAACAGTGCGGGTTCATCAAAGGCACTAGGACAAGGAACACTGTATTTATGATTAGGATGTTCTCCGAAAGAGCAATACAAATGAAGAAGGACATGTATGTTTTATTGATTATGCAAAGGAGTTTGACAAAATACACCTCTGATCAAAAATTTAAGACCACTTAAAAATCTTTAAAAAGAAATTTTTTTTTACAGATAGATTTTAAACTCCTACCTCTTAAGGTTACCAATACTACAATCTAAAAGGTTATGGAAACAAAAAGCTACATTCCAAACATTTTATTTAGAAATTTATATTTTTATAAAATGAGGTGATTTATGCATGATCAAAATTATAAGACCAGGGGTATAAATTGTTAGATCTATGGTAATTCCAATGTTTTTAGTTCAGTTAGAGATTAGCAATCACTGCATAAAGGTGTTACCATGCCTAAAGCAAACAAATTACCAAAGTTGAGCATTCTCGAATTCTCGAATTCCATAAGCAAGGTTTATCACAGCGGGCAATCGCAGCTAAGGTAAATCCCAGTAAAACTGTGATTTGCAACTTTCTAAAGAACAGTGAGAATTATGGAAAAGCAAAATCCTCTGGTAGGCCCCCCAAAATTTCTCCTGCATTGAGTAAGAGAATAAGACGGGCTGTTATGAAAGAGGCGGGACTTTCTTCTAGTCAAATTGAGGCAGTCACAGATGCTGATTGCAGTCCCGTAACAATCAGACAACACTTACAACAAAAAGGCATGGTAAATAAAAAGCATAAACAAATTCCTCGGCTGCTTCCACGTCACAAGGTGGTCTACATAAAGTTTGGTTGTGAATAACAAACATGGGACGTTGAGAAGTGGAAGAAAGTCCTGTTTTCTGATGAGAAATAATTCAATCTAGATGGTCCTGATGGCTTCCAACGATATTGGCATAACAAAAACATGCCTCCTGAAATTTTCTCCACATGTCATAGTGGTGGAGGGTCCCTAATGGTATGGGGTGCCTTTTCTTACAGAAGGACAATGGAGCTCCAGGTGGTGCAGGGTTGTCAAACAGCAGCTGGTTATGTTAGCATGCTACAAAAAGCATCTTTGATGACGGAAGGCCATCGTTTGTGTGTGGATGGATGGTTATTCCACCAGAATAATGCTGCAATCCACACTGCAAGATGGACCTTGACCTTTCTACAAGAAAATGGGGTCTATCTCTTGAGACATCCTGCATGCTCACCAGACTTGAACCCAATTGAAAATGTTTAAGGATGGATGACAAGAGATGTTTATCGAAATGGCAAACAATATTCAACAAAAAATGAACTTCGTGAAGCCATCTTCAGAAGCTGGAGCAACATCCCCGCACCTTAATGGAAATGCTTATTTCTAGCATTATGGACAGAATTTTTGAAGTCATCAAAAGCAGTGGAGGTAGAACTCATTATTAAATTTGGTTGTTGAATGTTTTCATACACTTTTTGTACAATTTCGTAGAATTTTTGTCTCTGATCTTATAATTTTGATCATGTGTAAATTGCCTCATTTTATAAAAATGTAAATTTCTAAATAAAATGTTTGGAATATAGCTTTTTGTTTCCATAACCTTTTAGATTGTAGTATTGGTAACCTTAAGTGGGAGGAGTTTAAAATCTATCCATAAAAAAAATATTTCTTTTTAAAGATTTTTAAGTGGTCTTAAAATTTTGATCAGGAGTATACATCACAAAGAATTTATGGAGATGCTCAGCAGCCTCAACATATTTGGAAAAGACCTAAGAGTAATCAAGAATCTTTGTTGGCAGCAAACTGCCTGCATATGGACAAGTAACAAATTCAGCAGATATACAAAGATAGAAAAGGACATACGCCAAGGATGTGTCTTTTCACCAGATCTGTTCAACTTGTACAGTGAGACTATTTTGAGGACCCTAGATATTATCAGGATTTATCATCAGAAGCCACAATTTGAACAACCTAAGGTATGCAGATGATACAGTGCTGGTAGCAGACACACAAAGGAAACTACAAGACCTCCTACAGAATATAACTGAAGAGAGTGACAAGAAAGGACTACAAATAAACTGCAAGAAAACTGAATGCATGGTCATCAGAAAAAAGAGCAGCCCAAAATGCTAAATACAGGTGAGGGATACTAAATTCAAGCAGGTACAACAATTTAAATACCTGGAATGTATTCTATCAGAAGCCAGAAAGTGTGACACAGAGATCAGAAGGCAAATTGGCATAGTGAAGGACGCATTCCAGAAGTTGATTAGAGAATTAAGAGACAGGAAAATTTTGCTAGAAACAAAGAAGAGAGTACTGGATTGCTACGTGATATCAGATCTTCAATATGACACATGAATGCTAGACAATATCATCAAAGATGAAGGAAAAACTTGAAGCAACTGAAATGTGGTTCTACAGAAGGATGCTGCAGATATCTTGGATCAAGCATGTGAGCAATGATGAGGTATTGGAAAGGATGAAAATGAAAAGTAAATTAATACTGAGTATCAGAAAGAGACAGCTAAAGTTTCTGGGACATGCAATGAGGAAGAAAGGCTTGGAGAACCTGATACCAACTGGCCAGATAGATGGAAGTAGAGACAGAGGAAAACAGGGTGTAATGTACTTGACTTACCTAAGCAGATGGATGGCAGAATGATGGTTGCATGGTGTAACAGAATAAAGTGTGCTAAGAGCCACCAGGGATAGGGAAATGTTGAAAGCTATGATTGCCTATGTCCTGAAAAAACACGGCACATAGAAAAAGAAGAAACTTTTCAAATCCACTAATTCTTATCAGTTGTAGTGATAGAATAAATGAAAATAAACACACACACACACACACACACACATACACACACACACATACACACATACACACATATATATATATATATATATATAAACTTATTTATAAATGGAACTTTGTCTGTGTGTGTGTGTGTCTCTGTGTGTGTGTCCATTACCTATAGACTCCAAAATGGCTGAATCGATTTTCTTGAAAATTTACACAGTTGTACTATAAGCATCTGTGAGTGTTCTTAGCTAGGTTTTGTGTCGAGGTACCCCCGATAAATATTGAAAATTGATAATAAAAAAATTGGGTTATAGAAGGAGTGGTCCAATTCTAATCAAATTTGATACACTCATAGACAAAGACAGAAGAAATGATATTCAGAAGTTTCAAGGTTGCAGTTCTTACAATAGTGCAGAAAATCGATAATATATATATATATATAAAAGGCAAGATGTTTGTGTGTGTGTCTGTTTATCTGTCTGTATGTCCTTTATACAAATCCACAATTTTCATTTGATTCTCACCAAACTTCACACAAATATTCTTTAGGCTGAGTCTGAGCTCCAGGACCATGGATTAGTTTTAAAGCTTTCATTACACCCGAGCAATGCTGGGTTATACATAAGTGCAACATGCCAGGTGTCAGTGAGTTAACTATATATATATGTGTGTGTGTGTGTGTGTGTGTGTGTGTGTGTGTGTGTGTGTGTGTATGTGGATAAGAGTTGTTGTGTACTGAGTACTGGCTCGGAATAAAAAATCAAAGGGTTGAGTTTGAATTCCCGTTGAATTCATTGCATTCACTTGTGCACCAGTACTCTTGGAAAAGGTATGAATGTATCTCTTCTTCCTCCAGGTATGAGTTAGATAGCAGAATAGATTAAGTTTTATTTTTTAAGCAAAAATAATGTGTGTTGAGCACATTCAAATCATAGATGAACTAAGTGTATGTATATGTCAATAGCATTAGTATGTGTGAATGACACACATCATTAACACTCATTATTTTCACTTACATATACTTGCATTGATAATAAGCATCGAATGTTTTTATTATGCGTTGGCACAAACAATTAAACAGACATAAATTTTCTCTTCTACATTTAATATTCATCCATTGCTTTATTACATGTGACACGTATCTGACCAATGAAACTATACCTCAATCACCAGACTATCACTTGGATTTTTAAATCATTTGTCTTTAATAAATCTCTGAGGAAGCTTGTTACAGTAAAACATGTTATATTAAAGACACTTTTTTTTACTTGTTCTTTACTTATTCTATTTACACACACACACACACACACACACACACACACACACATACACACATATATATATAAAGAATTAAAGGACTTATTTTTAATTTAAATTTTTTAGCTGATAAGTACATGTGAAAAGACGTTCTAACTTTTTAAACATTTCATAGTAGATCTATTAGCCATTGCACTCAGAAAACTTAATCCAGAAAATTTGCTATCTGGTAGGGTTCAGACTTGCATACTTCTTTGTCGGAGTAACCTGTATTTGATCCAGTCAGCTTTTGACCACTCAGCCAATAAGCTGTGATACTCTCTATAGCATAGCAGTCTAAAGCACAACAGATCAGATTATATATTAATATTTTCTTAAAATATTTACACAAATTTTACTTTCCTTCAAAGAAAAAACACATATATATTTAAAAAGCAATAATATATATATAAAAATTTTAAAATATTCATATACAGAAGTAAGTATATAGATATATGTATATTTTAAAGAAAAGTAAAAGTACACAAATAAAAATGATATTCATGCAATTCATGCAAATTGCTTTTCATATACACCTCTCCCACGGTTATATATATATATATATATACATGTGTGTGTGTGTTTGTGTGTGCATGTGTATATATATATATATATATATATATATATATATATAAACATTTTTTTTAACCCATACATATTTTTAAAAAAATGCAATTATGAGAAAAATCCATACAAAAATAATCTTGGAAATAATTTCTAATCTCCTGAGAAAATTAGATTTTGTGAAATATGGCTGTGGTCTTCAATTATTGCTGACTTATTACAGACCAAAAATGATGACATACTAAAAGTTTTTACTTTTTACATTTCTTGATACCATCATCATCATCATCATCATCATCATCATCAACTCCCTCTTTACCTTTCTCTCCTTTGAAACTTTCCCTCTATTTCATTCTTATTTTTTCCCTCTCCCTTTTACTCTGGCTATTCTCCCTGTCATTTCCTTATTTCCATTTTTTCTGCCCCTTTCTGTCTTCCCATTCTTCCTGTCACTTCCCCTCATTCTATTCTTTTTATTAGTTTCTCTCTCCATTCTCTTTGTTTCTCTCTTGTCATTTTCTCTATCATTTTCCCTCTCTACATCCTCTTTGTTATTTTCCTATATAACATTCATTTTATCATGTTCTTTCTTGCCATTCTCTGTATCACTTTCTCTCTGTACATTCTCTTTGTTCATTTTCCTCTTTTTATTCACTTTCTCATTTTCCTTTTTTTCCATTCTCTTTACCATTTTCTCTTCTTCCATTTTCTCTGTTTCTCTTCTTTCTTAATATATATCCTTTCTCTTAAACTGACTGTTTTTGCTTTTTGCTATTGATATTTCTCCTCTCTCTTTTTCTCTTTAATATCTTCTCTCTTTTTACATTATTCTCTCTCTTTAGCCCCTCTGCTTAAAAAATCACTATACTTTTTTCCTCTTTCATTTTGTACTTTTTTCCCTTTTCTAAATTTCTTCGCATTTCCCTTACTTTCTTGAATTCACCATTTTGACTCATCCTGTTCTTTTTCACATACCAGAATATTCAAAGATTTTTCACTGATCCCTTGCCATCAAATTCTTGAGAAATACAGGAATTTTTGTTTTAGTGTCATCTCAAGGGCAATAAACTATATACAATATATAGGAGCACTTTATTACCTTCAAATTTCCATATTTTACTCACCATATTTTCTAATGTATGATGTGAACTAAAAAAGCAAATTCCCTTCAAAATCACTCTGCAGTATACTACCATCTGAACATATGTATTTGATATACAGATCCCAAAATTGAAAATATGATCATGAATTATTAAATTATGATTACAAATGAAAATAATATTAGAATATTTTTATAATGCAGTTTAAGTATATGCTTTGTATGATTTTGTTCTTATATTCAGTTAACTCTGACTTTGTTTTCATATCCAATTGACTTTGATTTGATTTTGTTTTTATATCAAGTTGACTGAGATTTAGTTTTCATATTCAATTGATTTTGACTTAGTTTTCATATTCACTTGACTTTGACTTAGTTTTCATATCTAGTTGAATTTGACTTTTTTCTGATACTAAGTTGAATTTGACTTTGTTTTCATATTCGGTTCACTTTGAATTTGCTGTCATATCATTCAAATAAAAGAAAGAAAGAAAGAAAGAAAGAAAGGGAAGATAGACGTGTTTAACAACTGTTTCAGTGAAATGGAAAAAGTTGTTAATGTCAAATCTTTTTATTTGCATCTATTTCTTAAAATAATGACCAGCAATCATATGATTGTTATTGTATATTTTGTTGAAGTTGTTAAGTTCAGATATTTAAAAAATGTGATAGGAGAATTTCTACAGATATTCTATTATCAAAGAACTCACCGTTAACTTATTCAATCATTAACTGAAGAATTAAGATTCATTTGAAAATCCAAATAGAAAACTTAAATATTCATGGGCCTTTCTTTTCTCTTTATTATTAATAACAAAAGAAAGAGAAATGAAAGCAAGACTTCAACAGCAGCACTAGAAAAAGAGGCCTCCTTGAACACAGTAAAGTGTGACAAACAGTAGCAGCAGATAGATTAGATTTAAGGTTACAAGTTCTATATTCAGGATTGTCACAGGAGACAACAGTGTAGTGAATTAAAGCATTGGTTCATATATTTGGTGACATATTAATTGTGGTCCCAATCTCTTGGTCAGGTAGTGCCAACTTGGACTTAGTGGAAATAACATGAACAGTAACTGAGAATTACTAAATAGGAACAAGATATCCCCTACATATGGTCTGCTGAGTGTAGATTAAATTAAGGGTTCAGTTCAAAATTCCCTGAAGGTTACCTAAATTGACAAAAATGTTATGAAGTTTTGATGACACAACAGCCAAAACATTCATATGACCATAAATTTGAGGATAATAGTCTATATGTAAATCATATAAATAATAGCAGTTCTAGCATTTTGTATTCATGACAACCAATCTTCTTATTTTTTTCATTTTTTTTAATCATTTTGCCCCAAGCAAGGTGGGACTGGTTACTAGCTTACAGGGGGTTCCAATAAAAGAAAAGATAAAGTACAGGGGCTGTTGAAGAAAAGATAAAAGGTTAATGGGATTCAACAAGATATAAGACAGCAATTGACATTGCATTTAAATTTTTTAAGATGATAGCTATGAGGGAAGTAAGTAAATGAAAGATCCATGGGTCAGAAAGTGTGAGAAAAGAAACTGTTCAAGTAGAAATGGTGGTTATATTTTACTACTTCAATGGTAAAAGAATGGGACCTAGATGCCAATCTAGTAGTACACTTAAACTCACAAGAAAAAGCTTGTCAGATCAGTCTGGTTCTCCTGCTATTCATCTCATGTGGCTTGACAAAATCCAAAGAAGGATATGTAATTGGTTCTGACTGGACATTTTTACTTCAGTCACATTCTCACCAATGTGATGTGGATTTCCCTTGTCTTTTATATGAATATTTTCATGTTAACTGATTTCATGAGCTTTTTTTCCTGGTATGCTGTCTACATAAGTTTTACCCTGTTACTAGATTAGCATCTCGGTCCCTCCCTTTTATCATTAAAGCAATTAAATGTATCTACAATCTCCAAAAATTTAAATGCATGTCAATTGTCATTTTATATCTTCTTGAATCCCATTTTTTTTCAATACCCAATGGACTCAGTCTTTTCTCTCATTTAACTCCCTGTGCACTAGTGACAGTCCCACCTTGCTTGGGGTGAAAGGATTAAAAAAAATATAACACTCAGAGTAGGTAGATAAAGTTAGCAAACTAGGTATTTGTGTTTCGCATGCTCTTAGCAAAAAGAACAAAACAATTTTTTTAATCATTTCACGCTACGCAAGCTACTGAAAAACAACAAGAGTATGAAGAATATAAGAAAAACATTATTAAAGAGCAAGAACACTAAAAGAACCAGTATTAAAAAAACAGTAGGTAATGATTGATATTCTATTTAAATCTTTGCAAGTTGGCTGAAAAGAAGGAAGCCAGAAGAGAGTTCCACAAGTGAGAGATGCAAGAAAAATAAGATGTTACCATAGAATTTATGGTTACATCTAGCCAAGTCAATTTTAAAATGTGTAGACTATATTGCCAATCTGATACTTCACTTAAATTCATAAAGTACAGATATCATAAAGGAAGTTCATCAGAACAATTACCATCAAAGTATTTATGGAAAAAGAACAGAGAACATACATTATGGCAGCTGGAAATTTACTTAAAGCTTAGATGTAAGGTCAGGGTCAATAAAATTGCAAATTTTTCTTTGATTTTATCAAGAAACTGTAAATATATAGTAACAGCAGCAGACCCTATGTGGCACCAGTATTCAAAGCAAGGACAAATATGCAAGATAGATTCTGGAGAGCAAAATTTTCTAGCATGACACAGTGAACCAACTTTTGTAGCAGTTGACAATGGGAATTATTAATGACTAATATTTGCACAATTGGACACAAATCATTTGAATAAAGTGATGGTTATGTTCTGTGCTATTCAGACTTGCATATTCATTTTAATACTCACAATATTCCAGATCAAAATTCCAAGAAGTTTACCTTGTATGATGACAGACTCCTGTAAAAGGCTGAAAGGTACCATGGTGGAAATGTTGCAAATATAATAACCAACAAGAGCATGTTGGTTTGGATAATAAATCCTATAATAATGATAATTCCTCATCTTAAAAATTTCCATCAAAATTCCTGATATATTACTGTTTCAACTCTGTCATCTCTTTGAGTGAATATTTTATTTTCACTTTTGATGTAGTTGGCTGTCTTATCTCATTCTTCAAAAGGGGAGCATTTAATGCCTTTCTCTGTTTTGTGTCATTTTACTTTGTGCTGCATTTTATGCCATCTCTAACTTTAATTCTTCAGCTGCCAATATTACTGCCAACTGCATCAACAATGAATAATTTTTATTTTTTATTTTATCTCACTTTGTTATATAAGAGATAGTAGTTGTATCTTTCATAGGAGGAAGTGAGAAAGAGAATTTAAGATTTCATCACAATATGCTGGCTTGCCTCACTAAGGAATCCTGAGGCATGTTGACATTTCAAATGTTTCCTTATCTTCACATTTTTGTCTTATATTGAAAACCTAAACAAAGGCAATCCATCAATGTCAGAATTCTATGACCACAGGGTCTTTTGACCAGTGGCTTACCATTCTGGGCCAGCCTCCATATTCTTTAACAATTGATTCTGATCCATTTATTCTGGGTTGGAATGATATACAATTTTCTTTTGCTTTACATGTGTCTTCTACATAACTGTATCTCTAAGATTTTGTCTGCAAGTCTTTCAAATTTAAAATTCTCTATTGAGTATTTTGCCCTAAAATTTTACTCACCATCTTTTTCTCCTCACTGTTTCTTTTTTTTATTTGCTTTAAAACTTTAGGGTTCAGAATAAAACCTTTCCAAAAGTGAAACTGGACTTGGAACAATTACATCATAAAAATTCAGGATGTAGAATTAATAAATTCAAAGTGCTTCAAATTAGTTGGTGTATGGATTAGTTATAAAAAAATTAGTATAGAAAATGAGAAAAATAATTGCAGGATACATTGCACCAAGAGGTAGTTTTGTCAAGCACTCTTGAAACACAATTTAAGTGGCCTTGTCAGAACTAGACACTCATATAGATATTTGCCTAATTCATTTAGAGTTATCTAAACTGTCAACTATATACAATTGTTTTTGAAGATCTATGATTAAAAATGACTTCAAGTAAATGAATTCTCCCCAACTTAAAGAAGACAATAGTTCATCATACATTATAGACTGGTACTACAAAATCAAAAGCAACTGTATAATAACATAAAAAATATAACTTGAAAATTTTCAACAACAGTAACATCTAAAAGGTTAGCATATATAACTAGAAAAGAAAATAATTTAATTTATTATGTGTCTGATTCTATCAATATGGTCACTTGCACAGTTCCCAGTGGATCCCATTCTCTAATCTAATTCACAACATTCATTTATTATATATCTGATTATCACAATAGAGTTGCTTGCACAGTTTCTAGGGGATCACATTCTCTAATATCTAATTCACTACATTTATTTATTTTATATCTGATTCTCTCAATGTAGTTGCTTGCACAATTCCCAGTGGATCACATTCCCTAATATCTAATTGACTACATTCATTTACTATATATCTGATTCTCTCAGTGTAGTTGCTTGCACAGTTCTCAGTGGATCATGTTCTCTAATATCTAATTCACTACATTCATTTATTATATATCTGATTCTCTCAATGTAGTTGCTTGCACAGTTTCCAGAATCATATCTATGTTTATTTGCTTTTTCTTGATTTGGATTTTAAATTATCCATTTAGTTCATTTTTATTTCTATATTTTCAAAACCTTATATTCTGCATTTCTGTTCATTTTATACAATGGTTGTTGCAAGTCGATTTACTTTCTCTCTTTTGAGTATCCTTTGAGTTCTTTGCAAAGTCAGCACAATCCTCATTGCTGACAGTATTGTCTTCTTCCTTCTTTTCTTTTCACATTTAGCCAATCAGTATTGTCTGTTGGATGTGAAACTTCATACATTGTTATTAGAACTTTATTAATATCATTAAAAAAAAAATTTGTCTTCATTTGTTTTATAATCACATGCTGGATCATAACTAATGACCTCAGGCAAGTAAAGGAGATATGACTTTTTTGTTGTTTCAACTTAATTAAGCAAAGACTGCTACAGCTGAAGAGATGATGTACCAGGGATTTTGTTAATTTGTTATTGTGTTTCTTTCTTTATCAGACCCAAAGCTCCAACCACAACAAAGACATTGCCACATCCACATCATCATCATCATCATCATCCTTTTTATTATTATGAGTGTTACCACCACCACCACTACCACCACAACCACCACCACCTTTGATTTCTGCTGTATACACATTTATTTCTTCCTTATTCACAATGACCAAATTCATTCTATTCCGTGAATTGGAGTAGATAGTTCCTACTATCGCCCGGTCTCACACTCCACCCAATTCTTTTGAATGAGTTTAGAGGTGATCACATTGTTTCTTGTTTAGGAAGG
This sequence comes from Ascarosepion bandense, assembly GCA_037127315.1. Taxonomy (NCBI): domain Eukaryota; kingdom Metazoa; phylum Mollusca; class Cephalopoda; order Sepiida; family Sepiidae; genus Ascarosepion; species Ascarosepion bandense. The sequence continues at coordinate 7,878,592 of JBBBDQ010000188.1, forward strand.
GGTTCCCGGTTCATCCCCACTTCTCCGGTCTTAGTGTTAGTTCAGCTGGAAGCTCTTTGCAGTTACGGAGTATGGTGGCAACGTCTTTACATTCTGAGGGTACCGGGTTGGCAGTTTCCTGGTTGCTGCTTCCAACTGGTAGTTAGGAGCCCAAACTCTTGCGTAGCATCTTGAGAGGCTGCTCTGATCAACAGTTGAATAATACCGGGGTTCTTGTAGTGCCATATCGCGCATGGACGGGCGTCCCTGCATGAACATTCGGTGGGCAACCCTGAGGCCACATTATGTTGTAGGCCGCACCAGTCTCCATCCTTCATAAGTTGCAAACGATTGACCGACTGATTCTATTCTAAGACCACTCCTTAACTGAATCACTATGGAAAAAAGTAAACATAATATCAAAACTAAACCAGCCCATTTGAAAACGCCCAAACCTGTCTGCATCTCTTTCACTAACATACGCAGCATCCGCACCAACTTCCTCAGCGTAGATTAATTCCTCCATAATAACTCACCTGATATATTATCCTATGTGAAACTAATCTTAACCCTTCTATCCCCTCATCTGAGTTCTGCGTTTCTGGCTACCTTCCCCTCTTCAGGAAGGACTCCAATGTTCATATGCATGTCTATGTCAGCGAACATCTTCCCTTAGCTAGGGTGTCATCTTTTGAATCCCCAGGTCATTCTTTCATGTGCTTCTGCCTCTCACTTCTCAGCCCGATTAGCTATCTCTTCTTTCTCTACTGCTCTCCTTCCTCCCCTGACTGTTCATTACTTGACATCATTTCTGACAATATCGACAAAGCCATTTCTTCCCATCCCTCTGCCCATGTATTCGTGTTTTGTGACTTTAACGCCCACCACACCAAGTGGCTGAAGAACGCTGTCACCAACCCTGCTGGTGTCCACACCATGAACTTTTCAATCACCCAATCCCTTACGCAAGTAGTGGACTTCCCCACACGTTTCTCCAATAACCCTAACGGAAGGGACTCACTTCTAGACCTCTGCTTCACTTCCATCCCAGACTCTTGCACTACCAGACAACTCTGCCCACTCGGAAACTCTGACCACACTGTAGTGTCCATCAATATTTCACTCCACTCCCACCTGACCCATGATACCCAGACAAGTAGAATATCCTACAGCTATCAAAGAGCAGAATTGGATTTGTTCCGAGACTTCTTCTGTGACATCCCTTGGAACAATGTTTTTAGTCTTCCCATCGAAGAATGTGCATCCGAGGTCTCCTCCTGGGTTAAGGCTGGCATCGATGCCTTCATCCCTGCTAGGAAATTCCAGCTTAAATCTCATTCGTCTCCATGGTTCTCAACCACTTGCTCGGCTGCCATTGCCCACCGGAATCATTTCTTCCGACTCTATCGTAACTATGCATTGGACCAAAACAGGCGCCTTTTCACTTCAGCTTGTAATAAGTGTAAAAGGATACTTAACAAAGCTAAGATGTTGTTTGCTGCCAGAATGAAGCAATGCATAGCATGCTCTAAATTCGGCGCTAAAGACTACTGGCGACTCTGTAAAAGAGTACTTAACAAGAGCAAGTCCACAATACCCCCGCTAATCAACAAATTTGAGGTCCTCACCTCCCCAGCAGATAAGGCTGAATGCTTTGCCCGCAGATTCTCGAACAATTCGAGTCTGGACTCATCTGGAGTTTTTACACCCGACTTCTCACCTAGAACCGAGGCTCAACTGAATGATGTCCACATTAAACCTTCGCTTGTCTCTAAGATAATCTTAAAACTTGACCCTCACAAAGCGAGCGGTGGTGATGGAATCCCAACCATAGTCTTAAAGAAATGTGCCCCTGAACTCTCCTCTGTCCTTTCTAATCTCTACAACTTCTGCCTATCTGCTTCCTGCTTTCCTGCCTGTTGGAAATCTTCCTCTGTAGTTCCTATATTTAAAAACACTGGAGAACCCTCTGACCCTGCAAATTAATGCCCTATCAGCCTTCTTCCGATCCTTGGCAAAGTGTTTGAAGCCATTATCAACACCAAGGTGGTTGAGCATCTCACAGCACACAGGCTCCTCTTGGACAAGCAATATGGTTTCCGCTTCACCAGGTCTACTGCTGATACGCTAACGACCATCACCGAGAAACATATACCAGGCACTCAACAGGAATGGCGAAGCCCGAACCGTTGCATTGGATATATCTAAGGCGTTTTTGACAGAGTTTAGCATGCTGGCCTTCTATGCAAACTGCGGAGCTATGGTATAACTGGACATTTGTTTGAACTAATCTAGTCATTCCTCTCTAACTGCACAATGAAGGTGGTATTAAACGGACATGCCTCCCAGAACTACCATACAAATGCAGGTGTCCCCCAAGGCTCCATCTTAGGTCCTACACACTTCCTGATATACATTAATGATCTCCCTGATTCCATAAGAGCTCAAATAGGTTTGTACGCTGATGACACCACAATTTACTCTCACCTCCTACAAAAATCTGGTGTAGGCGTCAAAGCTAACCTTGCAACCGAGATTGAAAAAGACCTCCAATCCATATTGGACTGGGGTAAGAAATGGCTAGTAAATGTTAATGCTTCTAAAATGAAGCTACTCTCAATTAACCATCATCGACAATCTCACCTACCTCCCATTAGCATGGATCAGGCTTGCCTCCCAGAGAGTAAAACACTATGCCTCCTTGGTCTCACATTTTCAGCGGACCTCAAATGGAATGACTATATTGAATCCATTGCTAAATCCGCTGCTATGAAAGTCGGTTCTCTGTGTAGGGCTCGGAAGTTTTTTCTGTCTAAATCTATCCTGCACATATATAAATCTACCATCCACCCATGCATTGAATACTGCTGCCATATCTGGTCGGGTGCCCCTGCTATTCTCCTCGAGCTTCTCAATAAGGTTCAGAAGAGGGTCTGTAATGTGATAGATACCGACTTGGCAGACCGCCTGCAGTCTCTCTCCCACCGGCGCGACGTGGCTTCCCTGTGTCTCTTCTATAAATACTTTCACGGCTTCTGCTCTGATGAACTTAGACCACTGGTGCCCCCTAAATACGAATTTGCACAAGATATTAGATTAGCAACTATATCCCACCCTTTTACAGTGAAACCGATAAAATGCAATCACAACTTCTACTCCAACAGTTTCTTTCCTCGCACTTCCCGACTGTGGAATTCCCTTCCACACGATTGCTTCCCCGATGGATACAATCTCCAGGAGTTTAAATGTAAGGTCAATAGACATCTCCTAACACACTAACCTGCTCCCATTCCTCCTAATATTCCCTATGTCTAACATTCATTCCTCCTGACATTACCTATGTCTAACCACTCCTTCTCTTTACCTTCCCCTATGTAGCCCCATGTGCAATAGTGGCAGTGGAATGCCTTGCTTGGAGTGAGATGATTAAAAAAAAAAAAAAAAATTCAATTGAATATCAGTGTCTATAGAATTTTAACCTTTTTTTAAATTTTTTTTCCATCCTCACATACAGGTTTTTGGTTGGTGCATACATTGGAACACCACTATAACCTAGTGAAGCCTTGTCTTGTGCTCCTTCTAAGACATTTTGCTCCATTTGTCTTACAACTGTAATCTCTTTATAGTTTTCCTCTGAGAAAATATATTTTTAATTATCATGCTTCACATTTTTCTCTTAATAAAAAAATATAAAAACACACCAAAAATAGATAAAGAAGAGACAAAAATTAAAACAAAATTTTAAATAAATAAGAAAGAAAAAAGACAAAAGACTTAAGAGCATAAAACAAAAAATATTTTTAAAAAAATATAGGTTTTTGAAAATATGATAAAGAACATATGCATGGCAAAGAAAAAATATTACTTTGAAAAGAAAAAAAGTATCTTGACAGCCAGAGAGGATGTAAGAAAATATAATAATATTGGATAATACTAAGGTGCTTATTAAATAAATGATGTGATTTCAAGCCTCCCACTCAAAATGAGTAACATGAATTGTTGCATTAAATTCTACACCTGTCATCAACATAATCTCTCATGATCCTTCCTCACTACTCTTCCTTTCCAGTACAGTGTCTTCCATTTTTAATTCCTCAGCCCCTGATTTAACACTTCACTGTTAGTTCTTCTTTTCATCTTTAACCAGATAATGTATAACTATTTTAGCCCTAACTCTCCCCATGGACTATGTTACATACCTGACTTTGGCAAGGCAAGAAAAGATGTAAGAAAGCAAAAACAAGAAAAGACCAACTTGACAAAGGACATACACTACCAACCATAACCCCATTTTTCTTAAAGAAATGATGTATTTCATACTATTTTAGTATTTATTGTCAAATGAAAATAGAATGGTTTATTTGTTATTATTACTTTGCAAAATTTTACAAAGCAATGAAGCAAAGATGAACTCATCTGAATCACCCTAAATTGTCTTCATTCTTTCATTGATGAAACTGTAATATAGGTAATTATTAAATATGTATAAATTCATCTGATGCACAAGTTATTGTGAAATATTGACAAAAGAAACATTCTATGTTCATTTACAATTATTCACTTGGCAATAAATACGAAAAAAATAGTATGAAATACATCATTTTCTTAAAACACTGGGTTGGCCTAATAATTATGGATGGTATTATTTACCAGTCAGCTGAAGGTTGTAGGGATTAAATAAAATATGAAATAAAATAAAAAAAACACTAAATAAAATAAAATTACAAAATAAAATAAAAACTACGAAATAAAATAAAAATACAAAATAAAATAAAAGTATGAAATAAAATAAACATAAAAATCTCCCAGGAAAGACAATTGATGCATGCACAAAAGAGAAGCCACCTGGTGCCAAAAATAAACTCTAGCTCTTTCTTCGTTGGACTTTGAATGGTAAAGACGTGCCAAACTGTTCGGGAAGGAATTTCCCCAACAAGAGGTCGTTGGAACCAAAAATAAAATCAGTGTCCAAACTGTCCCTCTAGTGTCTCTGTATCTTTCCTTTTTTCTCTGCCTATTTATTTCAGTGGCGAAAGTCATTCAACAAGTTTTGGATGTTTAGGCAAAAGAACCAACCTAGCAGTAATAGCCATAACATTCCATGAGATTTTAAGAAATATTTTAAAAAATGGCAATGGAGTTAATAATAAAGATATAATCCATATGCTGAAACTTGGACTGTTTTGGCTGTTGTGGCCTCCAGCTTTCTTCAGCTGATATCAATTTGGGTAATCTACAGAAAATTCAGAACTGAATCCTTTATTTAATCAAAGGGATCAAACTGTAATCATTCCACTGCCCATGTCTAAGGACATTGTTTACTGAATGAGAACAGTCTACCCCCATAGATTAAATAAAGAATACTATTTAGCCCACAGCTCAGAGAAAGTAGATGTGAAAGCCTAAACTAGTGGAACTAAAGAATATAGCTTTTTTGCATATTTGTCATCAAAATAGCAATAGAGTAGTAAGAAGCTAGCATCATTTTATCTGTAGGAAAGGGATTGCAAGGTAGAATAAATTCATCACCTACAAGGCTACATAATCATTTTTGCTGGTGATAATATTTACTTCATAGCCTCTTATCCAGCCCATAAAAATAGTATTCACTTTATTTGTAAGGATCTGTACAATAGTCATACACAAAATAAATTATTGCTAGAGCAAACAGTTATGTCCAAGGTTAGTACAGAAGAGTCTTATAGACAGTTTAATAATTGTGTTGAATCACAATTATTCACACCTCTTAAACAGAGCAGACTCTGCTGGCTAGGCCATGTCCACAGATGGTCGCATTTCAAAAGATCTCCTGTATGGAGAGCCTGCCTCTGGAAGAAGACCCACTGAGAGGTTATAACTGCGGTATTGTGACATCATAAAATGCGATATGAAAGCTGTGGGCATCAACATGGAGTCATAGGAGAGAGTAGTATTCAACCGGTACAAAAAGAAAGGAACTCTGGTCCAACAACTTAAATCAAGAGAGGAGCAACTAACACAAGTTGCCATGGAGAGGTGGGTTCACAGGAAGCAAAATAACAGCTCCAACAGACCAGAAACAAAACATAAATGCAGCCTCTGCAACCAAGACTGTCACTCCTGCATTTGTTTCTACAGTCACAGATGCCAATACTCTAGCCAAACAGACAACTAGGGTGCTACTCATGCTCAACCTTGACCGAGGGAGGCCTACTACTTCTACTATCACCAAGGTGGATACGATACACAGAGAAAGTGTGCCGCAGTATTATTCAGCACAATATCCAGTGCTAAAAGATATACACAGAACAGCACAATAGTTAAAATGACAGAAAAGACAGAACTTACAACACAGAGAGGAGGGGGTTTAGATTGCAATAGTCATTGAATTAACCAGTCCAAATATTATTCAAATGACACTCATATATTATGCTTCAAATGCTACTCTTCTTTACTTAGATAAACCATTTCAGCTCATGGGCCATGCTTTCACTGAGAGTGCTGCAGGGGTGTCAGCCACTCTACAACAAATTGTGACATTCATAAAGTGAATTTTATCAGGAGTGCCACCATCCTGAACTGAATATCAAAAGTCCGTAAGATTAGCTTAATAACTTTTGGTTCATAGGAATAAAATAAAAGCCTAAATGCTAAGTTGAAAACTGTTGATTTTTCCATCATAACTGACCTTTTCTTTATCTTTTATGTCCTGTATCCCTTCAAGAGATGGGTGATCATGGCTCTTCATGATTTCTTTGTAGCTCTTAGTAAGGTTTGTTCTGTCCCTCTTCTACAATTCATTTACAGAAACTTTCTAGGTAGGTTACTCAATGCTCTCTCCAGCTCTTTTGCCTTCAGGATACTCTGTGAGTATCAAATTCAATGGTTTATATGTTCAAGAAGTTTCAAATTTTTGATTTTTAATGCAAACATCCTTTTCTTTCTATTTTTTTTTAAAGGTTTTCATTTAACATATGTTCTGTCCATGATATTCTCAGTATCCTTCTATAGAACTGCATAAATTTTGCCTCAAGTGTCTTCTTCATCTGCAGAAAGAATTTTCTAGCATTCACTGCTATAGAATTAGTATTATATTACAGTTCAGCATTCTTTCTTTGTTTCTAATAAAAATTTCTTGTTTTTCAAAATTTGTTTAAATTTTGGATGGAATCTTTCCCTGCTTTGATTTAACTTTATATGTTTATATCCCATTATCTATCGTCTGTTAAAACACTTCTCAGATATTTGAATTTTTGTACAGGTTATTATCAACTTGCAACCATGATTGGTTATGGTTGACAAGTCATAAATCAAACTGGTCAGACATGTACCTGTAAATTATTTTTCAATTTTTTTTATTTTTCTTTATGCATTATGATATTTTTCATAATTTTTCTGTTTCTTTATGTTTGATATCATTTGTATCATCCCTCTATACATTCTTTAGTTTCTTATTTTTATGGTTGTCAAGTTTAAGTGAAAGATTGCATACTACAGTACAGTTGGTCTAATATTTAATGAACAAACTGTTTCATACTGTTTGATCATAATTATTTTTGTGATGAAATCAATGGCTTTTCTTACCTTCTTAGGTTGAGAAGTGGACAAAGACAATATCCTATTGGTAGACATATTGGGAGTTTTTGGAAAAAAAATTAAAATACACAAATGGACTCAAGGAAAAGTGTATTGTACCAAGGCCTGTACTAACACTGAGCTTGAGGTGTCTGAGGGAATGCTAGCATAGCCGGAAGCTGGGGTGAAAATTACTGTATAATAAGCTAGGAAATACTGTAGGGGCCTCAACTATGCTTGTCAAATTGGCCTTGTGCCAAACACGTCTGAAGTCCCCACAATTTAAATTATCAGAAGGTTGAATGAATGGTTGGAAAAATGAAAGTGGTTTGTTTGTAAATAACTGTATTTTATTAGTATAACTGGATAACAAATTTGTAAGAAGAAAGATACTCAAATAGAAAATGCATGTAGTTAATTATTTGGTATGAGTGAAATGTTCCAACAGAAAAATGCATGTGGTTAAATGTTCCAGAGAAATAGTAGTAATTAGCTAAGTGTCCCAGATCTGTACTGATAGTAGCAGAATGTAAAGTCATATGTTCCCTTCCCTTTTTTGGTAGGTTGGTGACAGGGTGAGAAATAAGGTGAAACAAATAGAGAAATTGTACCCAGTGGTCTCTACAGTTTTACAAGTCAGTTGAAGATGTCCTGTTGTTGTTGTTTTCTTTGGTGGTGTGGAGTGAAAACCAAGAAAGGAAATTGGAAGAAGTGGTAGAACGGGACATGACCTCAGCTTGAAGTTTCCTCTTTACATTGTGATGAGATGCTTCAGATATCATTCCCATTCTGACTGAGTTTGACTGGTCAAGGGACCTCCTTAAGTTGTGAATCTCATCATGTGACAGACTCCAAATGGCATTTTCATTTTCTAGATGTGAAAACAAATTGACTGGCATCATAGATCAATTTTCAATTTCCTAGCCAATAAGGATCCAGAATTTTACTTTTCACACTGACTTGTGAAATTTGCCTTAGTCTGAGTTTTTCCAAAATGTTTTTAGTCAGTTAGATCCGATTTTGCTAATGTGCAATTTTACTTTGTTTGCTTGCGTTAATTGTTAGATGATATAGGATTTGTATCCTATAATACTCATGCTGTCAGATACAGAGCAGTCATGGCCAAATGAACAGACGTTAATTTGTGATCATGGTTGAAAAGTCATGTCACATAGGTTGTAAGTCAATGAAAATTTGTAATTGCATATTTTGACTTTCACTTAACAGCTCAGAACTTGTGCTGTTCCTCTTGAGAACAGCCATGCATTCTGTCTTCCTACAACAACAATGGTTAGTTTTCTTTTCACTTTCATTTACTACCTTGTCTGGAAAGTTTTTTCAGTTCATTTTCAGTATCTGCTATCAACAGTGTATCAGCTGAAGATCTTATGCTGTTAAGAGTGTGTCCTACCAATAATAAATCCTGATAGGACTTGCAATTCTCTTTACATTGGTTCACTGTAAAGAAATGTGTAGAAGATTCACTGGAACTTGAACTCATGGCAGGCATGTTCTCAGGTAAAAAGATGAACTACAAAAAGTTGGGTAAAGGTGAAAAAATTAAAAGAAAGAGTAAACATGTCTGAGAGAGAAAAATGAGAATTAAAAATAAGTTGGGTAATGGTAAAGTGGTTGAAAGAAAGAGTAAACATCTGAGAGAGAAAGGAGAGGATTAAAAGAAAGGAGAAAGTTAATGAAGAGGAGTTAACCTGGTTGAAAGAGAATTAGATGATATTCAAAAGAGAGTAACAAAAGAAAATTCCAAGAAAGAAAGAAAACATTAAAAAAAAAGGAGAAGAAGACGAATGAGAAAGAAAAGAAAAGAAAAAAAAGAAAAATACAGCAAACAATATTTCAGTGTAGAATTCCGAGAAAACAAGAGTGTGACAATTAAAGACTAACAGAGAGAAAGAAAAAAGAGGAAGAAAAGGAGAGAAAAATTGTCATGTTAGTGATGGGGGGTGTTATTCATGGTGATGGTGTTGGACATGGTGGTGGGAACAAGAATTTGAAAGTGAGCAAGTTCAGCATTCACACGTCGCATTTAATCTGATTTGCATTTGATAAAATTCAATTGCATATTTGCAAAGTCTGTTAGTGGTTTGAAGCCATCACATTCATGAGATGTAGGCCCAGCACTAACTCTCTTATTAGACATTCATACAATTTGTAGGGGGTTTGGGGTAGAAAAGGTTATATAAGCTCCCATATATATATATATATATATATATAAATATATATATATTGTGTGCTGAAAAGTTCTCACTTCAACACATTTTTCAAATATGACCAAATAAGTAAAGAAGAGAAGTGCTACTTAGAAATACTGAGAAATCTTCAGCGCCACCTTATATATATATATATATATATATATATATATATATATATATATATGTATATCAGTCAGACAGTTAAGTGCCATTTGAAACACACGCTTGGCCGATCATGTCTCTTTTGATCCTTGACTGACTAAGCAGAAGATTTTCCTCCAGTAGGTTACCATCACTTTCTGCAGTAGACTGGTTGCCAACTAAAGCTAAACAATCCAATCTGCCCTGCTATTTAACCCATAGCTGGAAGGAGAAAGATGGATTCATACCATTCCCAAGGGGATTTGTATGTAAGTAAATGCAACAAATTCAACAGGAATTCAAACTAGGCATTCTGATTTCTCCTTCTGAGTCAATATCCATTGCACCATAATGCACACATACGCATATACATATGTGTGTGTGTGTGTGTGTATATATATATATATATATATATATATATATATATACCGAGAAGGGTATAAGGATTTCGGTTAATTTGCCAGCTATTTTATGTGAGATGCTGCCTATTCCAGATATGATAGGTCTTATTGGTATATTTGGTTTATGTGTTTTTGGGAGACCATATAGTGTGGGTGTTTTTGGATGGTATGTGATAAGCTTTAACCAGGAGGAGTTTTTAATACTTTCTTGATATTGTTTATGAATTTTTGTGTCTCTTTAGTGATGCTGTTTTTGTTAACTTTCTCATATATGTTATCACATACCATCCAAAAACATCCACACTATATGGTCTCCCAGAAACACATAAACCAAATATACCAATGAGACCTATCACATTTTGGGAATAGGCAGCGTCTCACATCAAATAGGTGGCAAATTAAGCAATCTATATATATATATATATATATATATATATATATCGATCTATATACAGGTTGTGATGACCGTCACGCAATTCACTCCACCAGAAATTTGGAAGTAGCATGCTGCTACCAGAAGCTTTAATACAAACATTTCAAAAGGTTTACATGTCACTCTGAGGGCAGTGCAGAGGATTTGGAGGGAGCTGGATGAATTACAAAGGTTTTTGGAGAAATCACAGTGATGGCAAGATATGTTTCCATTCATCTTCTTAAAGAGCTTCAGACTCAACATGGAGGTCTATATCAATGCCTTGAGTAGGTAGTGCTGCGCTGGGTCAAGAGGTTGGCTGCTGGAAGCCATTATTTCCAATCATATTCTATATATATATATATATACATATATAGTGAGAGAGAGATAGAGAGAGAGAGAGAGAGTGTTGAGTTTTGATAATATTTAGCACCAAGATTGTTGTTTTTTCAGTAGTTTTACTGATAAAATGTATTTTGGCAAGCAGATTTTTTATTGTAAAGTGCTCAATATCAGGATGGAGATAGAGTGTTGATAGGTTTAATGCAAAGAAATGTCACTTTAACTGAGCAGGTTCATACTGACTTCAAAATTTTGTAAGGACACCATTATGATGTTCTCACTCATAACTGTCCTCACGAAACTTCAAAATTGGCATGAACTTTGCATTAAACCTGCATACATACATACACACATATATATATATATTTGTCATTCACATACGACCCTTGTCTCACAGCTCATCAGCATGGCTAGACATCTACTTGCTTCTGGCAGGGAGAGAAACTCAACTGATTTGGTGTCAGTTAGAGTCTATACTCTCAAAGCCATAAGTGCATAGAATGAAAGAGAGGAAATTTTAGTGTGTTATATATAAGCGGTATATTCACATGTCAGTCACCAGAAGAACTCAATTCATTGCTAAAGAGTAATGCGTAAACATGAGTAACATATGACTACACACACACACACATATATATATATATATATATATATATATATTTAGTGTATCGAGGCAGCAGATAATTTTTTAAACATATATTGTTAAATATAACAGACAAGGAATATCTATTATGTTTAATCATGAGCTGTTCTAAACATTGTATTTTGGCTTTAATTTCAGGTGAAAATAAAAACAAAAATTGTCCAACATTGGGATTTTTTTTTATGCTGGTTCTATTTTATTATTTTAATATTTTTTTATTATGCTTAAAATCATTATAATAAAAAATACCCAAATATTGGACAATTCTGTCTTTATTTTCACCTGAAATTAAAACCAAAATATGATGTTTAGAATGGCTCATGGTGAAACATAATAGACATTCATTGTCTGTTATATTTAACAGTATATATATATATATATATAAATTCAAAAAAGTGATAAGAGCTTTTAAATTACTTAGTTTTAAAATAGCTATTTCTTCAAATCTTAAAACAGTTAATTTTCTGGATATTACTTTGAACCTCTCTTTCAAGCCATATCATAAAAATAGTGTCTCCTAGATATATTAATGTTAGTTCTAACCATCACCACCAAGTGATAAAACAAATTCTCACTACATTTAATACTAGGATAAATAAATTATTCTTCAATATCAAAATGTTTTATGATAATAAAATCTTTTATAATCATGACCTCCAAAAAACCGGGTTTAAACAGGAATTATTCTAGCTCTCTTCCCACCTTTTCTCCACCTATGTATCTGTCATCGCACCTGCTTTCTCAGCTTTCTATTGTTCCTTTCTAACTAGTTTGTACTCCTCACTCTTTTCTAATTAATCTTTTTACATTTATGTAGCCCCCTGCACATCAGTGGCGTTTCCGCCTTGCTAGGGGTGAAATGATTAAAAATAAATAAATAAATAAAATAAAAAAAAATAAAAAAGCAACCCCAATGAAATTGGTATTAATAAGTCTAAAAATAGAAAAAGAAAGGATCATGGTTCAACCCCACTTTTTGTTAATTGTTTAACATCAATATCGGTCAATATTTTCTGAAATTAATTGATAAACATTTTAATGTTAACAGCCCACTAAGTAATATCTTTAGTAGAAAAACATTAAAAATGATTTATTCCTGTACTAGCAACATCCACAGCATCATTAGTGCTCATAATAATAAAATACTTGACAATTTTTTTAATAATCCCCAAATAAATATAAATTTTCCTTGTAATTGTAGAATTAAGTATAACTATCCAGTTGGAGGTATTTTCATATCTGAAAAAGTTTTATACCAAGCTACTATTTTCTCTAAGGAATATGATAAAGAAAGACATGTATATTTTGGAGTTTCTGCCAGTTTTTGGAAACACAGATTTTATAATCATAGATATTCTTTCTCTAAGCCTTAACTTAATTCTTAGACAATTCTATCTAAACATTTCTGGGAATTAAAAGATAGAGGACTCTCTCCAAAGACCGAATGGAAGATGGTTGGTAAATCACCAACTCATATTAGCTTTAGAAATAGATGTGACCTATGCTTAGATGAAAAAATAAAAATTATTCCATTTTGTGGTAAATACCAGCTTTTAAACATAATGAAATAAAGTGATTTTTAAATATTGTCACAAGAATAAATTTAAGTTATTGGATTTGTAGGATTGATATAATTTTCTAGCAAATTCAGCTATTGTTTATCTCTCCATTGCAAATCTGATCATTTATTTTTTTTCAAATCTTAAAATAGTTAATTTTCTGGATATTACTTTGAACCTCTCTAATAATACTTTCAAGCCATATCATAAAATAGTGTGTCTCTTATGTATATTAATGTTAGTTCTAACCATGACCACTAAGTGATAAAACAAATTCTCACAACAATTAACACTAGGATAAATAAATTATCTTTCAGTAGCAAAATGTTTAATGATAAAATTCAGCTATTGTTTATCTCTCCATTGCAAATCTAATCATTTATTTTTATTTATTCATCTTCAAAATATTTTTCATTTTTTTATTTTCTTTAATAATAGCTTTGTAAATTTATATTTTTTTAATTATTTTTAATTATTTTCATCTATATTTTTCCTATTTTATTTTTCTATATTTAAATTTGTTGAAAATTGTTTTAGTTTTTGTGATGTTAAGTGTTGTGGTGCATTGTGGTGTAGTGGATATTGGCTTGGAATGAGAAATCGGGGAGCCGAGTTTGAATTCTAGTTGAATTCATTGCATTCACTTACGCGCAAATAACCTTGGGAAAGGTATTAATCTGTCTCTTCCTTCCAGTTATGGCTTAAATAACAGGATAGATTGGGTTCTATAGCCTTGGCTGGCAACCAGTCTACCGTAGAAAGCAATGGCAATCTACTGCGGGATAATCTTCTGCCCAGTCAATCATGTCTCTTTTGAGACATGATCGCCCAAGCGTGTTTCACGTATGGCACTTAACTGACTGACTGATGTTAAGCACTTGGGACTGTACATTTTTTCGACTATATTGGCTCCTTTGTCATTATCTGTATTATTTTTATGTATTTATATTTTCTGTTGAGTATGTTCTTTTTTAAATCTTTTTTTATTTTTTATAACATTTTTTTAATTAAAAAGAATTTCTTTAAAATTTTTTAAAACATTTATTTAAAAATTAAAAAAAATTATTCTTTATAAATTTTTGTGTCAGATAATATTTGTAACTAAAGGTCAATACACACCTCCTAACACACTAACCTGCTCCCATTCTATCAAGCACTCTTCCCATCTGCCCGACCCTCATCCTCACTATCCTTACTCATCTGTCACCTTTCTCCTGACATTCCCTATGTCTATCCACTCCTTCTCTTTACCTTCCCCTATGTAGCCCCATGCGCAATAGTGGCAGTGGAATGCCTTGCTTGGGGTGAGATGATTAAAAAAAAAAAAAAAAAAAAAAACTATAAATGTATTATCTGTCCTCTTTTATCTTTCCATACTTTTTTCCTTCTCTTCCCCTTTTTTTCTTTTATAAGTTTATGTCTGTGCACTTATTTTGTGTATGTTTGTTTCTATCCTCCTTTTTTTGTGTGTATATATTCTCTCCTAATAATTTTAATGTATGTAAATATCTTGTCCATGTACATATTTTGTGTATGTCTGTTTCTATCTCCCTTTTTGCATGTTTACATATTCTCTTGTAAAATTTGTTTTGTGTATATGAGTGATTTTTTTTTTTTTAATCATATCACCCCGAGCAAGGCGGTAACGCCACTGATGTGCAGGGGGCTATATAAGAGTGAAAAGATTGGAAAAGAGAAAGCCGAAAACCACAGCCTAAACAGGAAACAAGGGATGAGCCTCTTCACCCATTCAATAGACGTGGGTGGAGTGTGAACCAGGCAATAGTTTAGTCTATCTACTCCAATTAAATTTTAATGTATGTATTCTTTATTCCATGTGTCTGTTTTGTGTATATGTGATTTGATATATGTATTTTTAATTTATTTCCAGTTTAAATGATACAACGTTCACTTCCTCTGTTAAAAACAGTTTTTAAAATATTTTTAGTAAAATTAACATTTATTTATTCATTTTTCAATGTTCTGAATGGGCAGTTGTAAATCTTTTTTATACTGCCAAAATAAATTCTGGATTTATAACTGTTTAATTATGTGTTGCATTTTTCTCTCATTATATTATATTATTTTATTGTAAACCTATTTACAGATGGCTGGTATTAATTTTTTATTAATTCTAAAGATAACAGGAGATTTCTTTAAAACTGGAGAATACAATTATTTTTGTCAGGAAAAGTAACCAAATTGATTAAATCTATGTAAAAGAATCAAAGACATAATATTGTTATTTTGCTTTGATAAACTGTTGACCCAAGGTAAAAATTGGACTGTGAGAATTTTCTTTCTTGAACTATCTGATCTATTGGGTAAGGACAGGCAAGCAGTAAGAGAAAGTGAGTTCTCTTCCTCTCATCAGTGAAGGGCCAGAGACTCAGTCAAAATGGATAACTGATATTGTTTTTATTTTGAGCTGGTAACAGTGAGGGAAAATTAAGCTTTTGTATCTACTTTTACTGCCCCAGATTTTTGCCTGAGGTGGAAAACAAAATTAACAGATTTGGGACCTGTGATTTAAATAAGACAGTTGAACTGCAATTGGCATACTGCTAGAGACAACTAAGCAAATCACCATCTCCGAAAACATTTTTACTGAATGTGTTATTGAAATACCAGCCAACTGTTGTGTGTCACCAGCTTTGACTTGCTTATAATTATGTATATATTTGATATATAAATATATATAAAATACTACACCCATTGCGTTGAAGTGTTCTATAGATCATATTCTGTTTGTCAGCTATCAGCTGCTGTGGATCACATAAATCTGGTCTTAACAATATAACCAACTTCTCACATGCCAAGACTAACCTAGCCAGGTGATGACAGGCAATCCTATTTTGGCCGGTCCAAGATCAAGCAAACATAGTGTGAGCAGATTGATTAAGGGTCAGGAAGGATTGGTCAAGGTATGCCTGGGAATCATGTTATATTATATTATATATATATATATATATATATATATTAGACTAGTTTTTGTTCAGTCTCGGTGGACAAATTTATGTATATCCAATGATATGGAAGGCTCTTTTGCTGAAAATTAATACCTGTCATTCAAAATGTTACAAACATATTAATATACTTTGATCTACAACATATATATATATATATATATATATATATATATATATATATATATATATATATATATATATAAAGTCTGGTTTCTTCTACCGAGCGCCCATAGCCCAGAGGTAGAATTGCTGACTGACGCCAATTTGGTTGGGTTTCAATCCTGGGTTAAAAAGCAATCAGAGTCTAACTGTACTGATGAGCTGTGATACAGCAAAACAGATCTGTCTGCGGATTCTATATATATAATGCATCTTCTAACCTGAATTACCTAAACCAAACACACTTATTGCTGTTTATTCAGGAGTAGACCTCACCTGTTATGCTCTGCCTTAATAAGATCAAACTAAAAATGGTACCGTCTCCAGCTATGGGTTAAATAACAGAACTCATATCCAGGAAAATCATTATTATACTAACAACAATTTTAATGCAGTTATTTTTATAATTCAAAATATGTTTTTGCTTTAAGTAGCAGAGATAAGCTGTAAAAAACAAAAAAGAAATCAAACTCTCAACCAAAATAAAGAAAAAAATAGAGTACTAAGTGCATTTAGACAGCAACAATTGTTTTAAATAAGTTTTGTTAAACAATGCCAATGAAATCAATCTTTATTAAATGTAATTTCATAAACGTATTTTCATTAAACACATTTTTATTTTCATAAACAGACTAAACATGTAATTCTTGATAATGACTGTAGTGACAATTGAAAGTACTCAGATAAAAAAATAACTTTGGAAAATTTATAAATTTTATCTGACATAAAACGATTTATTCAGAAGTTGGAAAAACTTGATAAAAATTGAACAGATAGACAGAATATGTTTAAAAAAATATATGTCATTAAAATATATACAGTATGCAAACATGAAATACAAACTTTTGGAATATGAATTAAATTAATAAAAATGTGATTTTAACAACAACGTACCTTCAAGTTGTGTAGTGAATTGAGTTAAAATGCAAAAACAAATAGAAAAATAAATTGAACATAACATTAAATATGTGCAAATCTATCATCCACCCATGCATTGAATACTGCTGTAACATCTGGTTGAGTGTCCCTGCTATTCATCTTGAGGTTCTCAACAAAATCCAAAGAAAAATCTGCAATGTAATCAATCTTGACCCGGTAGCTTGACTCCAGTCACTTTCTCATTGACAAGATGTGGCTTCCTTCTCTCTTTTCTACAAATATTTTCATGGCTTCTGCTCTGATGGGCTTATCTCGCTGGTGCCCCTCTTCATGAATTTACTTGAGCTACTAGACTAGCAACTATGTCCCATCGTTTTACAGTGAAACCAATAAAATATAACTGCAATTTCTATTCTAACATCTTTTTTTCTTGCACTTCTTGCCTGTGGAACTCTCTTCTGTATACTAGCTTCTTTGATAGATACAATCTTTAAGAGTTTAAATGCAATGTCAATTGCCATCTCTTGTCTCCTTGACACCTATCTGTTTTCCAATATCCCCTGTATCTTTCTTTTCTCTCTTTCCACCCTACTATAATGCAGCTCTCTTCATACCAGTATTTCCATCCTTCTTTTACCCATTCTATGACACCCCCTGTAACCTGTTCCTCTTTTTCATCTCTTCCTCTTATGTAATCACCTGTGCACCAATGGCAGTAATGTCTTGCTTGCAATGAAATGATTATAAAAATGATTATAAAAAAAAAATATATGATAGAAACAGATAGGACAAAGAAAAAAAAGGTTATTTTTAAAATAAAATGTTTATGCAATAAGTTATTGATGGGAACATAAATGAAAACACAAGTTGCAAGTAAATATTATTAGTGAAATAAACCCTAAAAAGCGCATAAAAAATAATGATTGGTAGCTTTGTAAGTTGACTAGACAAGGGAAATTTTTTCTCATGAAATTTGTAATTAAGCTTAATAGAAATAAACAACAATTAGAAGATAGATTAAAAAGTATGGATAATCGAATGATAAATGGATGTAATTTAATAGAACATTTCATAATCTAATAAGCACTAAAAACTTGCATCTGAATGAACAATTCTAATTTTCTGACAACCAATGCAATCAAATAATCAAATAAACAAATTATAATTGCTAATTATCTAAAATATAAAAAGCCAACAACATTTGTTAAACTAACTGAATCCATGCTTAAAAAAAGCAAATAAAAAAAAAGAAATCATTAAAAATATTCACATAACAGAAAAATGAAAGGAAACCATATTTCACTTCATTTTTACACTAATGATAATAAAAATAACGGATGTGACATACTAAGAAACTAGTTTTGCTAAATACACTTATTCTGGCATGAGTGAATGAGTGATTTATTTTTATGGTTTACCAAGCCTTTATGAGTTATTTGAAGCCAAAATATACTATGTATTGCAAGAATGATTATCATTTCTTTACAAGGGATTTTATTTTTGAGAATAATAATGATTTTTTAAGATATAATTCCTACTATTTAACATATAGCTGGGGATAGGGCTATTGTGGCATAAAGAGGAAAAGCTTAATAGAACCATAAATACTGTTTTAAATTAAGTACAAAACAAGTTTTTTCTTGAAGGCTGAATTGTTTCAAAAGTTAGAAAATATATGCTACATATCAACAATATATCTAGAAATTCATATTGCTCATATATATATATATATATAGATAGATAGAGAGAGAGAGATGTATATATATATATATATACACACTTTCACTTGTCACTTTGTCAGGTATATATATGAAAAAGGATTTCATTGGCCCAAATATATATAGATATAGAAGCATTGCACACTAAGTGCTGCTGTTAAAAAATCATTGCTCAATATTTAATGAATGAGCTAAAACTTATACTACTAACAAATATACATTTTTTTCTTTGCTGGCAGCACAACTCTGAGTTTCATTCATAATTATATCAGGTGATGATTGGAAACTGATAAAAGTCAGTTTTCAATAAGCACCTAATGATTACATCTTGCATGAAATTCAGAAGTGTGCTACTGGTAAAAAAAAGTGTATTTATTATTAGTAGTAAATATATATATATATATATATATATATATATATATATATATATATATGCATGTAGTGTGGGCATAGAAAAATCCAAAGAAGTATCATGTAAAATCCTTTGTCAAGTAAAGACGGAAGCTGATGATGGTTTGTCTGAAATAGGCCTATCCTTCTGATTCACCATGAAATAACATGTCTGCCTTAATTTTTCTTATACATATATATATATATATATATATATATATATATATATATATATATATATTTACTGGTCACTTACAATTTTACTATAGGCTTGAATCCACTTTTGTTTTTTGAATTGTCAAAATTCTTTTTGGTATGATTTTGACAATGTTTCTTTACTCTGTAGAAAGAAACCAGTTATTTAAAAGTATGCCCTTTCTAGTGTATCAAAACCACTTATCATGGATTTCAGAATAATCTGTAATCATGGCACTCATTCAAAATTTAGGTGCATGCTGTCATTATGGCATTCTGCAATTCTTCTAAATTGGTTAAATGCACATTCAGTATTAAAATTTTTTATTGTGCCACATGTGAAAGGAACCAATGAACCAATCTGACCCTATTTTTTATTTGCAGCAAGGTACATCATCCCACTAGAAATAGCCATGTTAGGATAGGTGCCCAATTGGCATAAACTGGGTAGAAACTTTAAGGAACTACATCTAGAAAGAATGTAGTTTTAAAAATAAACTTCTTCACTCAGTACTAAGAAATTTGTTTATAAAACTATGCCATTTAACTCTCCACAGCTGTTTCTTAAATTCTGCAAATGGCCATGTCTTTTCCAAAGAAAGGTAGTGGAGTAGTACAGTCTATTTTGTCACTGTAAAAAGCATATGATACCTAAGGTTTAAAATATATTTTAAAAAGTGAAAAATCCTTCTTGGAGCTTTTATTTTAGTTTTAATTTCAAACTAATAGATTAGATTTAATATTTCCAATAAGCAAAATATTTTGTTGTATTTCAAAAACAAATTTAAAACTAATTTAAAGTGACTAAAACGAATATTTTTTATCTGATTAGCACCTTTTTTTGTCATCTTTCATCACAATATAATTTTTTGTTAAAACATCTCTGAAAAATAAAATATAGTTTTCTGAAACTTTATGAAAGAATATTAGCTGGTTTAAAGTTAATTTGATATGAAACAACTATTATTTATTTAAGTTTAAAATATCACAAAAATGCATTTTTTAGCTAGGCAATAGGCCTTTATTTAAGGTGTTCACAAGTTTGACAACTTGATAGCATATTGACATATTTCTAATGTACTATGAGGGGGGGTTGCATTAAAAAAATAATAACTGAATTATTATGAGCACCTTTTACATATAATTTTTTAAGTCCTCAATAATCTTAAATATTTAAGAAATTATTCTCCATAATTTAATGTTTTATTGAATTTTAATATTTTTAGCTGTAAATTTACTATATTTATTGCTTTTATTTTTTATAATATTGTGTATAGTTGAACATATATAGAAAATCTGCATGTTTATACAAATAAAAAAATCAAAATTCTTTTAAGAGTATATGTGTGATGATTTAGAGTAAGCTATTTAATTTATGATTAGTAAGTATAGTTTTCATTTAATAAAATCATCTAAAGGGGACAAATTAAGACAGAATTTTAAAATATTAAAAATATTTAAAACAAATCTTGTAAAAATTCATTATTCATTAAAAAATTATTTTTTCTTGACAAAATAGTGTCCTTAATATATCTTATTTATGAAATAAATTAAAAGCTTTTCTAATTAAATAATCTCTAAGTTTGATTACATTTTTTATTTTATGATTCAGAGCAGACATTTGGTAAATGAGTAACTGCTTGAAAAAAAGATTGATTTATCTTCTCCAAGGTGTCTTGCTTTTAATTAATATAAATATAAAGAGAGAGACAACATTTAATTTCTGGAAATTTCAATGTCTAAAATAATTTCACTTATTTGTAATTAAGTCCTGAAACTTTCATTAAAATCTAACAATTTTTGCAAGAATTTCCAAAGTGATGTATTTTTTTACTGCAAAAAAGATGCCAAAATTTTCAGTACTAATCTTTGCTGTCATGCAAGAAAAAAAGATTTTTAACCAAAATTTCAAACATATTTTAAAGGATTAAAATATTTAAATATTTTCCTCTTAATAATAACACTAACATTTTATAAAACTTTCTTTTTATCAATTTTCAAAACTTTTTTCATCAGGCTATGCTATTTTTTTCAGCAAATTATTGAAGGTACTTTATATTATGAATGTGTGGATAATGTAATGACCATCAGTATAGAAAGTGAAATCAGCAAATTGAGGCCATATTTTGGTTGATTCTGTTTCATTCCCTTCATGCTTATGCTATTAGAAAAGGTATGAATTTGCTTCCAGTTATGGGTTAAATAATAGAGCAGACCAGAATCTTTTGCTATACGTGGCAGCCAGTCTAGTTGAACAAAAGTTATAAATTCAAAACCAGATTACAGAAGGTTATCTTGCTCTAGACACAGTCCTGTTGAATTGACTGCAATACATTTGGGGCATCTGTGACTTCAATGAATTATGGGATTTATAACATGAGAGAATATTAAAAAATGTAGAGAAGCATGTCAGTGAGAAGAGATGTGTTTTAAAAACTTTCATTTGACCAAGAAGCCCATTCACAGAAAATATCTAATGTTTCATCAAATATTTGGAAGTTGGTTAGGTTGAGAACTTTTTCACATCACTTCATAGAAAGAAGAATAAAATATGGACATTTAGTAAAGAATGTATCATCCATTGCAAAGAACAAGATACTTAGATAGTCAGAAATAATCGATGACCCTAACTGAAATTTATCACTTAAATATTTATTTTAGACTGACCCAGTTTATGGACCTGGATTATTTCTTAATCCAGAAGAAGTCACCTGACCTATTTGTGTTAAGAATCATATCATTTATATCTTCTTACCCCTTCCTTTCATCTTCATGGGAATGTAGTTGCCAGAAACTCTTCCATCTTTGTAAATTCCTCTGAAACTCAGATTGCCCTCTCAAGCCCCTTCTGAACCCTTTTCCAAATATCTCTTTGTTCCTTCAGTGCTCCCCTTATCCTCAGTATCTGTTCTTGGTCACACTCTAACCTCTTTTCTCATTCTTGAAACATACAGACACACTAAATTTTATCAACAAATAAGCTTTTTTCTCCTGCAAATTATTTACAAATGCAATTTATTTATTTCTCACGTACACATATATATGGGTTAATGAATTAAAATTGAAGCCTTAAAGCAAAAAAATATCTAATTTTACAAACCGGATATTTACTTTTCTGTGTAATCTTCTTTTATCAAGGGATTTAATTCAATAGTGAATATTTATCACATAGATAAAACATTATACAATGAGACTTTCAGATTTTATTAACAACGTGTTGGCTACAGACTTATTGATTCATTTATTATATGTAACTAACGTTGCTGAAAATAGCTTAGATTAAAACTTTAAATATAATGTTTTCACTCCTGAGCCTTCAGCTTTCAGTTTCCTTCTCCTATCATAGAATTCTCTCCGTGCCTTCTTTGGCCACTTTTGTAAAGATCCTTCCATAATCTTAATGACCCAACATAAATCTTCACCAGAACCTCCCTGGCAGAAGTGTCAGGTTTCAAATTATGGTTCTAGTTCAAGGAAGACAATTTCAGAAATAGTCATTATTCTTTGTCTTTTTATCAGTCTTTTCTTCCTGGCTGTTTTTCTCTCATGCCTTCATAATCTCTTCCTTATTTTTTTTCTGATAACTTTAGAGTTTGTTCTTAATGATTTCTCTTATAACTTTATAGTTTTTCTTCATTTTTTCTTTCTCCATAGTCTCTTCCTTAGTATTTCTCTCTCATGCCTTCATAATTTCCTCACTATGCCTCTCAATACTTCATAGTCTCTTCCTCACCATTCCTTTCATGACTTCATAGTCTCTTCCTCACTATACTTCTCATGCCTTAATAGTTTGTTCCTCACTATTCCTCTCAAGCCTTGATAGTTTCTTCTTCACTATTCCACTCAAGCCTTCATAGTCTCTTCCTCACTATTCCTTTCATGACTCCATAGTCTCTTCCTCACTATTCCCCTCAAGACTTCATAGTCTCTTCCTCACTATTCCTTTCATGACTTCATAGTCTCTTCCTCACTATTCCCCTCAAAACTTCATAGTCTCTTCCTCACTATTCCTTTCATGACTTCATAGTCTCTTCCTTACTATTCCCCTCAAGACTTCATAGTCTCTTCCTCACTATTCCTTTCATGACTTCATAGTCTCTTCCTTACTATTCCCCTCAAGACTTCATAGTCACTTCCTCACTATTCCTTTCATGACTTCATAGTCTCTTCCTCACTATTCCCCTCAAGACTTCATAGTCTCTTCCTCACTATTCCTTTCATGACTTCATAGTCTCTTCCTTACTATTCCCCTCAAGACTTCATAGTCTCTTCCTCACTATTCCTCTCAAGCTTTAATAGTTTCTTCCTCACTATTCCTCTCAAGCCTTCATCGTCTCTTCCTCACTATTCCTTTCATGACTTCATAGTCTCTTCCTCACCATTCCTCTCAAGACTTCATAGTTTGTTCCTTACTATTTTTCTCAAGCCTTCATAGTTTCTTCCTCGTAATCCTTCTGAAACCATTATAGTTTTTAACTCACAATTTCTCCCACGCCTTAATCATTTGTTCCTCACTATTCCTTTCAAGCATTCATAGCTTCTTCCTCACTATTCCTCATATGCCTTCATAGTCTTTTCTTCACTATTCCTTTCAAGACATCATAGTTCTTCCTCACTATTTCTCTCATGCCTTCATAGTCTTTTCCTCAATATTCCTCTCATGCCTCAATGCAATGAGACAAGTGTACCTATTTACCTGTACTGTTCACACTCCTCCACATTGTTTTGAATAGAAGTTTATCCTTTGTTTACTGTTTAGAATTGGGTTTCTGATTCTTTCTTGAGTTTTTTCATTCCTTGCATCTTTGGGGCCTTAATGGTTTGCTTGGAGGTGACTTGATTAAAAAGAAAAACTTCCTGAAATATACAATTAGAATTAAATTCTTTTAAGAAAGGTTTGGCTAGATAAAGTTTGTAGTTGATCAACTTAGCTTGTTAGAATTTTGAACTACCCATAAAAATTGAACTTACTTCAGTTGTAATGATCTATGAAATTAGTTTTCTAAACATTTGAACAGTGATAAAAGAAAAGCTCAAATGTAAAATTGAAATTGGTAGCCATTCTTTTATTGCTCCAGTAAGTACCTGACTCCTTTATAAGAGAGAGATCAGAATGAAAATGGAGTACTGTTGTCATATGTGGACAGGAACTGCTTAGTTCTCTTCTTCCAGTCTTGGTAATTTAAAAGCATCTCCGAGTCTTTGTTGTAGAGAATTGTTTTCCACCCTCCAACCCTGTCTCTGAAAGGTGGGATGTGGTGAGCCTCTCACTGCTCTTTCAACACCTCCATGGAAGTGCTTAGACAAAGTATATTCCTTGGTTCTTCCAGTTCTAACATTCATGGCTAGGACTCACTATACCACTTACATTGTAGAAAAACCATCCACATTCTCTCTATATTCCACTCAAA
This sequence comes from Ascarosepion bandense, assembly GCA_037127315.1. Taxonomy (NCBI): domain Eukaryota; kingdom Metazoa; phylum Mollusca; class Cephalopoda; order Sepiida; family Sepiidae; genus Ascarosepion; species Ascarosepion bandense. The sequence continues at coordinate 7,903,554 of JBBBDQ010000188.1, forward strand.
CATCTTTCTCTAGGAATCACTACTCTGTGAAAATAACTCCAAAGAGGATGTTTACCCAATCACTACAATCTTAACCTGTTCAAGTGTAGAGTTAAGCATTATCTTTTCCTATCAATATAAACTACCTCTTAATATAATTCTCTCGCTCAAATGACCTTGAGGTTTTGTACGGTGGGTTGGGGGGTAAATCTTACAGTAAAAAAAGAAATCATAATATGACTTGTATACTGATTTCTTCTTTTATGTGCCATGTCTCCTGTCCATTCAGGATGTAGGTAATCATAGCCCTCCATAACTTCCTATCCTTTTCTTATGGTGAACTCACCTGTCTAGTAATAGTGGACTTTCCTTCCTAATAATAGTAACAGTGTAGCAAGTAGTCAGAGAAAATATACAAGTCAGCAACCTGGAAAATTACTCTGCATTACTATGTGATAATTCAAACTTCTCACCAGTATGTCGAACCTAAGGGACCGACACTTGTACTTACATACAACACACAATCTTTTATGTTGTATTTCACAACAACTTGGAGACAAGGATTCAAACAAACTTTACATGTCCACAACACCTTTGTAGCTTTAACCAAATTTTATATCCTTACTATCCCTCTTAGTCTCTATTTTGCTATCCATTTACATAAGCTCATTAAGTAGATTACTTGTTTCTTTCTACTCCTCTTGCATTCAATATTTCCTGTGAGTCTCAAATTCTCCAAGTTCACTTTCTTCAATATGTGTCCTAGAAATTTTAACTATCTCTTTCTGATTCTAAATATAATTTCATTTCTGTTTTCCTTAAAACTTTGTCATTGCTCCCATGTTCTTTCCATGGTATTCTCAGCATCCTTATGTAGTATCATATCAATGTTGCTTCAAGTTTTCTCTTCATCTATGATTCACTTCTGTGTAGAATGATTGATATAACATAGCAGTTCAGCAATATTTTGAGTTTGAGTTTAAGTTTTGTTTAACAGCATATCAATCTCCGTGAGCTGTTTAATGCCAGAAAGGTGGGTTTTCAAGGTTTTTTTTAAATGTTCAGTTATAGTGAGGAGGTTGATTTAGTCAGATTTTAATGAAATTTCTTTTGTTTTTATTCTTTTTTTATTTTAGAAAACTGAAAATGTTTTCTGGTTTTGTATTCAAAAATGTTTTGCTGAGAACTTATTTCTTCAAAAATGTGTTATGGTAATAATTTCTTCTTCAAAAATGTATTGTTGGTAATATTTATGCATATTTTTCTATAAAAGTCTATTTTTATGAATATGTTTCTATAAAAGTGTATTTTTATAATTTCATAGTTTTTTGTCTACAATTTGGGGGTTAACTATTTTCCCATAGCTGGGACCATAATAAGTGCTACCCCTCCGGGTCAAGGTGGACCTGGGAACAACAGCAATTAAGAGATGGTTCCATGCACTTCATAACCTCCCAATCAGAGGCCTTGCTGCCAGATGCAGTTTATTGTCATGCCCAGGACCCAGTAATGTTTTGTTCATTTCTAATTAAATTTTCTTGTTCCTTATCATTTTATTAACTTTTGAAAATCTTTCCTTTTAACAGTACACCTTCAGATTTCTATATTACATTTTTTATTATCTATCTTATTTTTAAGTTATTTCCTCACTGTCTTTCTGTCTATTTATGTTTATTTTCCTTTCAAGTATTGGCTGTATTGTTATCTTATCTGTATTACTTCTCATTTTCTGTTTTTAAAATGCCTTCAGGTCATTACAATCTACAAACTCTATTTGCTTTATTATCTGTTAATGACCACGGCTTCCTGGGACAGATAATGGAAGGGTTTCCTAATGCTTTCACCATGATTCTGAATTCAGGCTATACCTTATCCTAGACTGGCAACCTCCCAAGGCTAGAAATCCCAATCTATGGTTGATGGGACTGAGATAAATCTTCATATCTTTTGTACTTGTGCGAAAGTGAATGAAACAGATTAGCTTGGAATTTAAACTTTACCCACTGATTCCATTTTTCACCCTGAAAAGGACATATTTATTCTCATTCATTTACAATTTTTTCTTCATATTATATCAACTTTTCTTCTTAAACATTTTTCATTTTATTTTCGTTTGTTATTCTCATTCCTTATTCTGTATCCTTCTCTTTTTATTCTTTGTCATTTTTTCTCATTTTTTACCTTTTTTTATTCTTTCTCTTTTACTACTTTTGACATTTTATGCCATTACTTTTGCATCATTCTTTTTCCATTTTATCTCTGAAATTTGTTTCTTTTTGCTTTATATGAAAAACAAGCATAATGTTTCTTTTTGCTTCATATGAAAAACAAGCATAATACCCATAAAAAATGATGGCATAATTAACAGATAGATTGACATCTCTGTTTATGCTTTATGTATACTTTCTTGGGACAAAGGGTTGTTCTTAAGCCCATTGCCTATGATCAACTTGTATTAGCTGCATTATCTGCAACACAAGAATTAAAACATACATGGATATAAATTGCATTTTACTGAGGTCTTCTTTCATTATGCTTTTAACACATATATATATCATTTTTTTTATTTTATTTTAATCATTTCACCCTGAGCAAGGCAGAAATGCCACTGATGAGCAGGGGGCTACATAACTGTAAAAAGATTAATTAGAAAAGAGTGAGGAGTACAAACTAGTTAGAAAGGAGCAATAGAAAGCAGAGAATGCAGCTGCGATGACAGATACATAGGTGGAGAGAAAGAAAAGGATATACGGGGGTGGGGAGAGAGCTAGAGTCCAGTGGTTAATAGATGAGTATTGACATTGCATTTAAATTTCTGGAGGTTGTAGCCATCAGGAAAGCAAGACTATAGGAGCGAGTTCCACAGGCGGGAAGTGCAAGAGAAGAAGCTGCAGGAGTAGAATTGTTGTCTGCATTTGGCTAAACTGACTGTGAATGGGTGGGACCCAGTTGCCAGTCTGGTTGCACGAGTGAACAGCTGTTGAGGAGGCACCAGTGACTTAAGTTTGTCCGAGCAGAAGCCATGAAAGTATTTATAGAACAGACAAAGGGAGGCCACATTTCGACGGTGGGGAAGTGGCTGCAGTCGAGCCACCAGATCAGTACCTATCACATTACGGACTCTCCTTTGGAGCCTGTTGAGAACACTGAGGAGAACAGCAGGGGCACCTGACCATAAATGGCAGCAGTACTCCATGCATGGACGGATGGTTGACTTGCATATCTGCAGGATGGATTCAGGTGGAAAAAACATCCTGGATCGACATAGTGACCCAACCTAACCATGAATATGTTAATATCACTAAATTCATAGAGATATTCATATACCATAAATATATTGATAATACTTGATTCATAAAAATATCTTTATACCATAAATATAATGATATTCTTTGACCTATAGAGATATTTGCATATAATAACTATATTGATATCCCTTGACAATAGAGATACTTGTATACAATAAATATATTGATAGCCTGTGACCCACAGAGATATTTTTATATAATAAATTTATTGATATCTATTGACACAGATATATTTGCACAGCATACATATATTCATATCCCTAGACCCATAGGGATATATGTATACCATAAATATATTGATATCACTTGACCCATAGAGATATGTGTATACCATATACTGATTTCATTTGACATATAGAAATATTTGTATGCCATAAATATATTTTCTTTTGACACATAGAGATACACTCCTGATCAAAAATTTATGACCACTTAAAAATCTTTAAAAAGAAATTTTTTTTTTTACAGATAGATTTTAAACTCCTCCCACTTAAGGTTACCAATACTACAATCTAAAAGGTTATGGAAACAAAAAGCTACATTCCAAACATTTTATTTAGAAATTTACATCTTTATAAAATGAGGCAATTTACACATGATCAAAATTATAAGACCAGAGACAAAAATTCTATGAAATTGTACAAAAAGTGCATGAAAAGTGTATGAAAACATTCAACAACCAAATTTAATAATGAGTTCTACCTCCACTGCTTTTGATGACTTCAAAAATTCTGTTGGGAATGCTAGAAATAAGTGTTTCCATTAAGGTGCAGGGGGTGTTGCTCCAGCTTCTGAAGATGGCTTCACGAAGTTCATTTTTTGTTGAATATTGTTTGCCATTTCGATAAACATCTCTTGTCATCCATCCTCAAACATTTTCAATTGGGTTCAAGTCCGATGAGCATGCAGGATATCCCAAGAGATGGACACCATTTTCTTGTAGAAAGGTCAAGGTCCATCTTGCAGCATGGATTGCAGCATTATCCTGTTGAAATAACCATCCATATCCCCACACAAACAATGGCCTTCCGTCATCAAAGATGCTTTTTGTAGCATGCTAACATAACCAGCCACTGTCTGACAACCCTGCACCACCTGGAGCTCCATCGTCCCTCTGTCAGAAAAGGCACTCCATACCATTAGGGACCCTCCACCACTATGACGTGTGGAGAAAATTTCAGGAGGCATGTTTTTGTTATGCCAATATTGTTGGAAGCCATCAGGACCATCTAGATTGAATTTTTTCTCATCAGAAACAGGACTTTCTTCCACTTCTCAACGTCCCATGTTTAGTATTTATGACCAAACTTTAAGCATGCACCTTGTGACGTGGAAGCAGCCGAGGAATTTGTTTACACTTTTTATTTACCATGCCTTTTTGTCGTAAGTGTCATCTGATGGTTTACGGGACTGCAATCAGCTTCTGTGACTGCCTTAATTTGACTAGAAGTAAGTCCCTCATCTTTCATAACAACCCGTCTTATTCTCCAACTCAATGCAGGAGAAATTTTGGGGGGCCTACCAGAGGATTTTGCTTTTCCATAATTCTCACTGTTCTTTAGAAAGTTGCAAATCACAGTTTTATTGCGATTTACCTTAGCTGCGATCAACTGCTGTGACAAACCTTGCTTATAAAATTCTAGAATTTGAGAACGCGCAACTTCGGTAAGTTTGCTTGCTTTAGGCATGGTAACACCTTTATGCAGTGATTGCTAATCTCTAACTGAACTAAAAACATTGGAATTACCATAGATCTAACAATTTATACCCCTGGTCTTATAATTTTGATCATGTGTAAATCGCCTCATTTTATAAAAATGTAAATTTCTAAATAAAATCTTTGGAATGTAGGTTTTCGTTTCCATAACCTTTTAGATTGTAGTATTGGTAACCTTAAGTGGGAGGAGTTTAAAATCTATCCATAAAAAAAATTTCTTTTTAAAGATTTTTAAGTGGTCTTAAATTTTTGATCACGAGTGTATTTGTATATCATAAATATATTGATAGCATTTAACCCATGGAGATATATGTATAGCATAAATATACTGATATCCATTGATTCATAGAGATCTTTGTATATCATAAATATATTGATATCATTGAAATATTTGTATACTATAAATATATTGACTCATAGAGATATTAGTATACTATAAATGTATTGATATCTGTTAACCCATAGAGATATTTGTATATCATAAATATATTGATATCTCTTAACCCAGAGAGATATTTGCATACTATAATTCAACCGCAGCTATGGTTGTATATATTCTTCAACCTGATATTGAGTGAATCTAGGTAGCTTTCAGGCTTCACCACTAATTCAGTTCTCAACCAAATTTCAAACAGTTTACAGAGTTCGATAGGACACTTCCTTAGTTACATTTTGAAAAAAAAATTGAATTTTAGTTTGATAGAAAAAAAGTTACATCAGAATATATGAAGTCTGGAAAGGGAGACTAACTGCATAGCGGACCTCTAATGGAATGACTATATCAAATCCATTGCTAAATCTGCTGCTATGAAAGTCAGTTCTCTGTGCAAGGCCCGGGAGTTTTTTCCGTCTGAATCTATCTTGCACATTTATAAATCTACCATCCGCCCATACATTGAATACTGCTGCCTTATCTGGTCGGGTGCTCCTGCTATTCTCCTTGGGCTTCTCAACAAGGTACAGCGGAGGGTCTGTAATGTGATCCATACCAACTTGGCAGACCGCCTGCAGTCTCTCTCTCACCGGTGCGACGTGGCTTCCCTGTGTCTCTTCTATAAATACTTTCATGGCTTCTGCTCCAATGAACTTGGATCACTGCAGCCCCCTAGATACGAATTTGCATGAGAAACTAAATTAGCAACTAGATCCCACCCTTTTACAGTGAAACCGATAAAATGCAACTGCAACTTCTACTCCAACAGTTTCTTTTCTTGCACTTCCCGACTGTGGAATTCCCTTCCACATGATTGCTTCCCCGACGGCTACAATCTCCAGGAGTTTAAATGTAAGGTCAATAGACACCTCCTAACACACTAACTTGCTCCCATTCTTTCAAACACTCTTCCCATCTGCCCAACCCTCATTCTCGGTATCCTTACCCATCAATCACCTCCCTTCTGCTATTTCCTACACCTAACCACTCCTCCTCTTTACCTTCCCCTCTTTAGCCCCATGCGCAATAGTGGCAATGGAATGCCTTGCTTGGGGTGAAATGACAAATGCTTCTAATAATAAATCTTATTCTTTATAACTTTTTTCCTGTTTAACTTTTTTGCATGCAGTTTTTAACATTTAAATTTTGATGATATCTTTTATCATTTTTGTCAATCAAACTTTACTTATCACTTTTCATTTTATCAGCATTGATTATCAGAATTAATTATAAATAATCAAGATTTTTATTGTCTTTTTTTAAATCAAATGAATATAATTTTTTTCTTTTTAATAGTTTTGAATGCGGTTTTAAGCATTAAATTTATGTAAATTAATAGCAATGCCTAGAAAAATCATGGAAAAATGTGTGCATGTAAAGTTATACTCCTGAGAAACCTGGAAATGAACAAGACAAGTTATTAAATCTTGAAATGTAAAGAACAACATATTCTAGTAAAAAGTAAAAAATTTCTTATTTAAAATATTGCAGCAAAAATAAAATCTGAATGGAATATTTTAGATATGAAATTTCTTATTTTTTACTTGGCTAGAATATCTTGTCCTTTATTTTTTCCAGGTTTAACAACTTGTCCTGTTCTTTTCCAGGTTTAATATAATCTTAAGAATATTACTTTTCAAGTGTGCATTTTCCCATGTAAAATATATTGATATCTCTTAACCCATAGAGATATTTTTTTTTTTAATCATATCACCCCAAGCAAGGCAAAAACGCTACTGATGCGCAGGGGGCTACGTAAGAGTGAAAAGATTGGAAAAGAGAAAAACTGGAAACCACATCCTAAACAGGGAACAAGGGATGAGCCTCTTCACCTGTTCAATAGACGTGGGTGGAGTGTGAACCGGGCGATAGTTTAGTCTATCTACTCCAATTGAAAAAAATAAAATAAAATTAAAAAAAAGAGTAAAAAGATTGGAAAAGAGAAAATCCGGAAACCACATTCTAAACAGGAAACAAGGGATGAGCCTCTTCACCTGTTCAATAGACGTTGTATACTATAAATATATTGATATCTTTTAACCCATAGATATATTTATATGACATAAATATACTGATATCTCTTAACCCAGAAAGATATTTGTATATCATAAATATATTGATATCTCTTAACCCAGAGAGATATTTGTGTAGCATGAAATTAGTTTAATCTTTCTTTCTTTACTATTTTTTCCCACCTTAATTCCCCCACCCGCGGGCCACATTTCTGTTCCTCTACCCTCATTTCCACCAGCCTGTTCACCAAAACACTTATAACATACCTTCTAGCCTCATACACACACCAATTTCAGCAAGCTCCCACCTAGTTCAAGTTATGCCCACCAGTTTTCTTAACAAAGTAAATTATTAGTAAAAAAAGAAAAAAAAAACAATTTTATTGTTTTATTCATGTTCATTTCTTGTTCTGCTTCTCTTTAGTTTCTCAAAAAAGAATTTTCTTTTTCTTGTCAAATAGACGAGCCTTTTGTCCCCACATATGCCTGTCCTGTCTTGTCTGACTATAGAAAGATTCTTTTTTAATAGATACACCATGGCCGATAGCAAGGGCTTATTTTTCTATGATGTTTATTATAGAAGGTGATATTTTCCTCATGTTGCAATCATTGATGACCTTGGCCTTTGGAAAATAATAATTTCTCTTTAATCACTTTCTTCTACCTTTTCTTATACTATTTTTCATCTTCCTCTTATTCACCACCATTACTTCTTTCTTTCTCTCTCTCTCTCTCTCTCTCCCACGCACATACACTCATACTTTATACCTTTTCTTTCTTTTACACTTATTTTTCCTCCTACTCCTTCCTAAGTCTTTTTTTCTACTTACACTGCCACTAACATCACCATTATCATCACCATTCCTAATACACCACCAGCACCATCATTATTTCATCATCATCATCATTAAAACATCTACCACCACCATCATCATCATCAACTTGACCATTATCAATACCTCAGCCACCACCACCACCACCACCATCATCATCATCATCATCACCACCACCACCATGCTTATCATCACAGCCATCAACTCCACTACCACCATCATCATCATAACCACCTCTACCTCCACCATTATCCTCACTCCCACCATCCTATCTCTTATCTATTTTGGTTTTCTAAATGGATTAATTATTCTTCTATTCGTTATCTTGTTTTTTTAACTTTCTTCACACTTCTGAAAAAAAATTGGGGATTCATTTTTAAATTTTTAAGTTATTACTTTTAATTTTAATTCTACAGCTAATATTTCATGCGCACACACACACACACACACACACACACACACACACACACACACACACACACACAACCCTTCTCTGCTGCAATTTTTTTTACTGAATGGTTCACTCTGTAAGAGGCCTGGAGGCCACTTGAGATAGTGGGGTACTTTAAGGGATAGTTTACATGAATAGAAGATAACGGTTGACTTGAACAAGTTAAGACTGTAGTGATCAGTGGTGGGGGAACATCTTCTTAGGAGTTTGTTTCATAGGGTTGTGGATTGCAGGACAAGCTGTTTGAGTGGAACTTCCTTCTCACCAAAGGAATACAGAGGGAATGGGGTGGTTTGCTACTATGTAAGTGGTATGGCAGGTTCTAGCCATGAAGGTTAGATCTGGTGAATGTTTAGACCTGATCTGAGCACTTTTCATGGTAATAGTGATAGAGCAGTGAGAGACTTGCTACATCTTTCTTATGAGAGAGAAGTTTAAAGGTGCAAAATAATTATTCTCTAACAAGGTTTTTCAGACAGTTTTGAACTCTATCAAGACTTGAAAGTGAGGTCTGGTCAGTTCTTGACCAGATATGGCAACAGTACTCCATTTATGGCCTGATCTGGCTCTTATAAAGGTAGAGAATAACATGGGGAGTCAAATACATACTGGAGCAGTATAGCGAGCTGACCATTTTACCTGTATCTTTAGCAGTGGATCATAAATAGAATTCCCCTTGACAGTAGGCATGAGTCTGAAGTGCAATATTCTTTCAATGCATGAAGCTTTCTCAAGAGGGCATCCATTCATTGTGACTGGTGGTAGTTTCGGGTTTGATTGGTAGTAATGGAATGCAACCAGTTTGGTTTTGGGGACGTTGAATGTAGCCAGCCAGTTTTTTTTTTTTTTTTGCTTTCTTTTAACTGGGAAGTTAGTGTTAAATCAGATAAAATCAGCTTCCCATCTCTGATCATCAAGACTTTTGAAGGTGTACTTACATAATGTTGTATCCTCAGCATAAAAGTTTACAAATGATCAGAGTATATTTTTAGGTACATCATTTATGTAAATCAGAAAGAAGAATTGACCCCTGGAGGACTCTTGCATTGACTGTCAGGGCATCATAGGATTGGCTTTTAATAACTACCTTCAGGGATTTATCTGTTAGAAAGGATTTTATAACATAGAAAACTCTTATGCCGCACCCTGTTAAAGGCCTTTGAGATATCTAATGCTATGGTCCTTGTTGTATGTGTGTCCTCAAAGGCCTCACTAATTCTGTGTGTAATGATAGTTAGGACATCAGCAGTAGATTGTGCTGAACAAAACCTGTACTACTTCTTTACACAAGAGGTTTTTCCTATCCATGTGCTTGATAATATCCTCAAAAGGTTTGCTGCTGATACTGAGGAGACTAATAGGTCTGTACTCGGAGGAGGGATTGGTTGCATGTGTTCTTGCCACCTTTCATATACTTAGGGAATATTTCCCTTTCAAGCAGCAGTTAAATAATTTTGCTAGAATCGGGGATAATTCTGGGTTGATATTCTAAAGGATAACCTTTGAAATTTTCTCCAGGCCAGTGGCTTTTCTTGTGGTCAAGGTTTTAGATAAGTCTAGAGAAATAATAATTCCTTCCTTTTCTTTCTTTCACAGTTTCTATCCAAAAGAAAGAATGAAAGTTCACTGCTTAATTAAAATTAGTGATGTAATGAATAGGTAATGAATATATATACACCTTGTTTCCCCCTCACTGGAATGTAATTGGCTGGTGTCAGCCATAAATATAGACTAAGGTGAGGATGTCCAGAGATCTACCACTAGAGGTCTACAGGTCTTCGACTAGAGATCTACGACTATTGATCTATGACTATTGACTATGCCTACATCTCAGGATACTACATTCAACGAGTGCTGTCTATTAAGTTTACATACTAGATTGTCCACATTTGCCTAAACCACTCAACTACCTCAAATGATATATATATCCCTTTCTGGGACATGTCAGTTAGATATTTTTGAATAACCTTGTGAAAAAGAAATTTGAAGGAGCATAGGAATAGCAGAAGATGCCTTCCAGAAACTAAGCAAACTATTATGATATAAAATAATTATTAGAAACAAAGAAAATAATGTTGAATTATTATATGACAGTAATGCTGAACAATTTCTTCACAGGTGAAAAAGAATTTGGGTTCTACAGACTGCTGGTGAGAATATCATGTACTGAATAAATGACCAATGAGGAAGTTTTAAGGAAAATGTGAGCTTGGAGAATTTGACTCTCACAGGACACATTAAAGATAAGACGGACAAAAAGGAAACTTGTGAGTTTGTGTAATGAATGGCAAGATAGGGAATAGAAATGATAGTAAAAAGATAATCATTGTTAAGAGTTACAAAAAAACAGAGAGTTACGAAGAGTCATAATCACCCACATCCAGAAGGAAATCTTTGATGCAGTTATTAAAATCATAATAATTACAAACAGAATTTATATCAATATTCAGTCAGTTAGTTAATTACCATATATAATACTTGCTTGGGTGATCATGTCTCTTTTGAGACATGACTGATTAAGCAGAAGTAGGTTGCCATTACTTTCTGTAGTAGACTGGTTACCAACAAAGAATATAGAACCCAATCTGTCCTGCTATTTAGTCCATAGCAGGAGGGAGAAGAGATGGATTAATACCTTTCCAAAGGGTATTTGTGTGTAATATATGCATCAAGTTTCTTATTCCTTTGCACCAAATACAAGTGCCATTTAGAATAGTTATGCTTGTGGGAATTTTTAAATTTCGACAATAAATAGGGAATGTTTGATTCCTGGAACAAAAATTAGTGCTATGGAGAAAATTATTTGATAAATAATAAGTATAAGAACCATAAAAATCAAACTAATGAAAGGCTTAGCCCAAAGTTGGGGGATTTTTTAAAGTGAAAATGTTGGAAGGTGATCACTCCAGCTGTGTCACAAGGGTGAGGGAATCTGTTTGTTTTGAGACCCAATCCCCCAGTGACACCAGGAATAAACATCACTGATGAAGCTACCTGGAGCTCCAAAAAAGGTGGTTGGATTATGAAGCCCTCTATATCAAATAAGCATTCTACTGGACTGGAAAACTGACAGGAAATAATTTAATCATGACAACATTTGAATTCAGTATGCAAGATTTGGCATGCCTCTGAATATTTTGAACTAGCAGTATAGCCCGGCGTTGCTCGGGTGTAATGAAAGCTTTAAAACTAATCCATGGTCCTGGAGCTCAGACTCAGCCTAAAGAATATTTGTGTGAAGTTTGGTGAGAATCGGATAAAAATTGTGGATTTGTATAAAGGACATACAGACAGATAAACAGACACACACACACACACACACACACAAACATCTTGCATTTTATATATATATATATATATTATTGATTTTCTGCACTATTGTAAGAACTGCAACCTTGAAACTTCTGAGTATCGTTTCTCATGTCTTTGTCTATGAGTGTATCAAATTTGATTAAAATCGGACCACTCCATCTATAAGCCGATTTTTTTCAATTATCGATTTTTGATATTTGTCAGGGGTACCTCAACATAAAACCTAGCTAAGAATACTCGTAGACGCTAATAGTACAACTGTGTAAATTTTCAAGAAAATCGGTTCAGCTGTTTCAGAGTCTATAGGTAACGGATACAGACACACACACACACACACACAGAGACAAAGTTCCATTTATAAATAAGTTTAGATATGTTTTCTAATAGATCATTAATTTATCAATTTTTGAATTATTATTATTATTACATTGACAATTTAAATTGAGAAAGATATACTAGCAGAAAGTCATCTTTCTGATTTCATGTTTATTGACATTATTCTGACTACTGTCCTAATCTTTGTTGCCATTTTTACAAGGTTTCAGCCATTGTACACTTCGACCTTCTTCATGTGCTAAGAATTTCAAACTGAAACCTTTATTACAATCACTGGGGTATATCATTGGCATTCCTTGTGCATAGCCACTACTAGTAGTCATGAGTTACTCCCCTTTAAATTAACTCTCTAAGTTATTTGTTCACCACTGCTGTAGCCTGGTATTGAACTCACAACTCTTTGGGTCCAGTTACTGGAACTAACCAACATCTATAACCATGACTTTGTGTCCTTGAGAGTACATGGCTCAGATGTTGGTTAGTTCCAGTAACTGGACCCAAAGAGTCGTAAGTTCAATACCAGGCTACAGCAGTGGTGAACAAATAACTTAGTTGAATTAAAGGTAGATAGCTGCATGGCTACCAGAAGTGGCTTTGCACAAGGAAGGAGAATGATATATCCCAATGATCATAATAAAAGGTTGGGTTTGAAATGTATATCTATATTCAGTCAGTCAGTTAAGCACCTGAAGAAGAAGGCCAGAGCAAACGATGGCCGAAACGTTGTAAAAATGGCAACAAAGATGAGGACAATAGTCCGAATAATGTAAATAGTGTAAATACTACCTAATCTCGGAAATATAGACAAATACTTTCTGATTTCAGTCTCTTACTTCTCACTTATGGAAATCTCTTCCGGCTTCTTGTGTTCCGGTCAACTTTGATCTTCAAAAAATTTAAACAGAATGTAAATTGTTATCTTTTGCTTACTTAATTCTTGTTATTTTATTGTTTTCTCTTCTTAATAATGTTTTTCTTTTTTTCACATTCCCTCACATTCAGTAACCCTTTGCCCCTTAGTGTCTTTATTGCTCTGCTTGGAGTGAAATGGTTAAAAAAATATGGCAGTGAATGCTGGCCAATCTCTTCCCAGGTAAAGAAGAAATGTTGTTCTACAGAAGACTGTTGAGAATATCATAGACTGAACATGTGAGTAACAATGCATTTTCTGATAGTACTTGTTTTTACCTTTTTTATAGTTGTTGTTCCCATATTTATATGTTTTGTTCTTGCTTGGCTCTGAAGAGTAAAGAGTTATATTAATAGAAAGTAATTTGAAATAAGATATTAAAATATTATATATTTTATATTATATATCAATCTTAAAGCAATATTAATAGATAGTAATTTTTCTTCTTATTCTTGCTTTTCTTTTCCACTTTGTTTTATATATTTTGGTATATATATCTATATTTTTTTATTCATTTCATCCCAAGCAAGACATTAGTGTGTAAAAGGTTACAGTGAGAGAAAAGACTGAGTAAAGTGGATATTGAGGAAAGGATAAAAAATGAATAGGATTCAAGAAAGAAATTAGGTAGTATTTATACTACTTACATTACTTGGACTATTGTCCTCATCTTTGTTGCCATTTTTATGAGGTTTTGGCCATTGTACACTTCGGCCTTCTTCAAGTGCTAGGAATTTTGAACTGAAACCTTTATTACAATCACTGGGGAACCAACTATTATAGCAGCTGACATAGCAGTGGATTCAGTATAGTCTTTTTCCTTCATATCAGCTGAGAACATTAGCCCAAAAAGACACAATAAGTCACTTTCCTGAAGGGTCTATCAAATAATGGAAAGCAGTTTAGTTTTGGAGATAGATAGATAGATAGATAGATAGATAGATAGATAGATAGATAGATAGATAGATGAACAGATTAAGATTAGATAGATAGATAGATAGATAGATAGATAGATAGATAGATAGAAAATGAACAGATTAAGATAGATAGATAGATAGATAGATAGATAGATAGATAGATAGATAGAAAATAGATAGATAGAAAATAGAATAGATAGATAGATAGATAGATAGATAGATAGAAAATAACAGATTAAGATAGATAGAAAATAGAATAGATTAAGATAGATAGATAGATAGATAGATAGATAGATAGATAGATAGAAAATGAACAGATTAAGATAGATAGATAGATAGATAGATAGATAGATAGATAGATAGATAGATAGCAATTACATTGCATTTACATTTTTAGAGATTGTAGCCATCAGGGAAGTAAGTAAACAGAAGGGAGTTCCACAGGAAGGAAGTGAACGAAAAGAAACTTTTTTTTTGTTTTTTATTTAATCATTTCCCTCCAAGCAAGGTGAGACCACTACTAGTGTACAGAGAGTTACAGTGAGAGAAAAAAAAACTGTTTAGGGGGTATTGAAGAAAGGATAAAAGATGAATGGAATTCAAAAAGATAGAAGATGGCAATTGACATATTTATATGCATTTTTAAAATCTCCATGTGGGGAGGAGGATTAAAGCCAAAATAAAATTTTATATCCCCCTCCCCGTGACAGATTATGTTATTTTCTTATATGTGTATGTGTTTGTCTGTTAATATGTGTATAACTGACTTCTAGATTACTGACACAATGTAGTTCATACAAGGAAAAAATTCACAAGTTTTGCTCTCTTCTTTTTGTTCTTTCACTGTTAACACTAAGATCTTATCACCGAATTGTAAGGTCACACTTTATAATTGTTCATTAAGATTCACCTAAAATTAATTGGATCTAATTATCCAACTGATAATTAAAACAATCTAACAATGAAAAGTTGGCAATCAGCCTAATGGACATGTGGACTAGATGAGTAAACTGACAGACTGATTATAAAAATGAAAAAAAAAAAAAAAAAAAAATATATATATATATATATATATATGTGTATGTGTGTGAGTGTGTGTGTGTGAAAGAAGAATAAAGAAATGAAAATATTAGACTAGAAATGCAAGAATTATAGGCAAACTATTACAATATATATATTTGAAAAACAGTAGCTACTCTGGCGTGTATGCATCGCTCATTCAGTAAAATGAATTAGAGCACTCTGGCTATTAGGCGCGTATAATGATAATATATGCACTAAAAAAAGTCTGTCTTCTTCCACCAAAACGCCCATAGCCCAGAGGTAGAATCGCCGACTGACGCTAATTCGGTTGGGTTACAATCCTGAGTTAAAAAGCAATCGGAGTCTAACCGTACTGATGAGCTGTGATACAGCGAAACAGATCTGTCTGCGGATGACTATATATATATATATATATATATATATATATATATATATATATAGTGTGATAGATAAATTGTCGACATTTATATTTTCAATTTTGTGCATGCACATTGTTTGTTTTTGATTTTGTTGACTGTGCAGTATAGTAGGGTCAGTTGCATACCATCTGTGGGAAAGGGAACATTAAGACACATTTCATTCAACCAGGAATTTGTAAATAGTATGCTGCACTGCTTGACATTAACACCTGAAGCTATAATACAAATATTTTTCAGTGTTTGAGTGTCAATCTCTGGACAGGATTTGGAAAGAGTTGGGTGATTATGACTGTACAGCAAATAAAAAAGTCACTCTGATTATTCTGACAAGCAAAAAACTCCTGAATTTGCTGGTGAGGGCCTCAAACAAAATACAGAAGCCTTGTGGAGGTAGTGCTGTCCTGGGTCAAGACACTATGTCTAACAAGAGAACTCTGCACCATGTCACACAAGCAGCAGAACCCAGTCATGGCTGTCAGACAATTTCTGCGAGCACATCACCCCTTACATCTGGCTACCTAACTCCCCCAGACTGCAACTGTCTTGATTATTATGTGTGGAGCAAAAGACCAACAAAACTCCTTGTAAGACCAAAGATGAACTGAAGGTAAGGATTATGGCAACATTCACCAACTTAAACAAGGAGACTGTTCCAGAAGAGTTGCAGGAGATTGTGAAGTCATTCAAAGGTCGTGGTTGGATCCAAGTGTGTTTTTATTGGATAAATTTACTATTTATTATTTCAATACATTTTTGTGTAATTTTGGTAAATATATCTGTTAAAATGAGATATCAGTGTTATTTTCATTTAGAGGAGAGTTTATTTATATATCTATATCTATACATATACAGTACTGTGCAAAAGTATTAAGACAAGAACTATTTTATCTTTTATGAGGCATATTGACAGAAAATAAATAATTTAATTAAAGTAATTTTATTTGATTTACTCAACAAATGCTTTAACAAGAAACAAATACTTGTTGCAAAATAAATTTAATATTTAGTATAATAGCCTTTTGCTTTGATCATAGCCTTCATTCTATCAGGCACTGACATCACAAGCTTCTTCAATGTATCTAATGGTATCTCCTGCCAAGCAGCTTGTATTTGTTCCTAAAGTGTGTTTTGCAAAGTAACATTAAATTTATCAATTTTTTTATCCAAAATATTCCATATATGTTCAATAGGATTGAAATCAGTGCTTTGTGTGGGCCAATTCAAATTCTGAATCCTTCCTTCTTCTTCCTATTTAAACTAGCATCATAGCAAGGTGTTGCCCGTGCAACTCAGAACATTTTTAATTAGATGATTTATGCAGCGTGTTGCGATTTCTGAGTGCTTGTAAGTCGCTGCCTCACTTTAAAACTCAGTTATATAAAAAAATAATTATATAAAAAATTGTTGTTTAAAAATTGTTTGAAAATTCCATTAAAAAAATCTATTTTCTTTTGTTTTGTGTAAACGTGAGTTGATATTTTGTGTGCCATTGTAAAAACATTGCGTTTGTTTTTTTTTTCAAAATTACAGAGGAAAATATTTACATTTTTGTTGACTAAATGAATTTCAGAAATTTTTTAAGAATATTTAAAAATATAGACATTTAATTCTAGAGGAAAAAGTTACATTATTGCCACACAAATTACAGACAGTTGACTTCCTGCATGAAATATTTAGCAAAAAGAAAAGATTTTATTTTTTTTTAGTCGCATTTTACATGTATGATTTGATTTCTGTGACGTAATCTAGCAGCCATCTTAGATCTTAGATGTTTTACAGAGAAAATGTAAACAATCGGCTCCATTGGCCAAAAAGTGTAAAAGGGAAAATTGCTGAAGTTAAACTCAAAAAGTATGTGTCGACCTGGCTTCCCTGTAGATATATGTCCCTACAAAGTTTGAATGGCGTAGCTTAAAAAATGTAGGCGCGCATAGATTACAGTCACACACAAACTCACAGATTGCCTTTTATATATATAGATAATTCTTACAAAGGTTTGGCTTTTCACATTGTATTTGAATTTCAGTGAGGCTTTTAGGAAAATCATGCCTGTCCTAATGTGTTAGGACAGGGGTGATTTTAAACTTTATTTTGATGCCTCATAAAAGATAAAACAGTTTTTCTCCTAATACTTTTGCACAGTACTGTATATATGGTAATTGTTATTATAATAATAATAATAGTATACTGCGCAAAAAAAGTAAATGAAGAGAGTGCTCAACAATGAAAGAAGCAAATAATAATATTAATGTATGTTTACTAATGGATATTTATGCTTTACTTTTGTATTGAGCACTTTTTAAAAGTAAATATATAACTGTGGAATGTACTTCTATTAGTAACCATTACTTATATAGAAGGAATTACCATGAAATATGCTGTATTTTTGTGAGATGAAGAGCAGCAAACTCAAGGATGATACACACTCTTGTTTGGCCACTGGTTCTTTGTTAGCTGTGTACAATTGTCTTCTTAGATAAATGCTTAAAAATGGTTTTGAGTGAATTAAACCTGTAGGTCTTACTAGGAATTATTCTTTTTCAAACATAGCTACAAAATCACAAAGAAATTTACGAGAAAACAGAAATCATATCACTTGAAGATATTTAACAGCCGTAACACTAAAATGGATGGCAGCAAAAAAATGATGACACAGTCTGGATGTTGACATTCCATACTGTTTCAAATAAAACTTTAGGAAGGAAACCCCCATCAAGTCTGGATAGAGCAATAGCAGAAAATGAACTTGAGAAACTTTTTTCTTGATAAATTTTCATAAAAGAAAGATTTTTAAATTTTAAACCAAAAACAGCACTAGCTACTTAGTCACTAAATGCCAAATGTTTCCTTATAAGGAAACAGGAAATATCATCATTAGCATTAATATTTACCATAGAAGATTGAATAATAAACAAGTCACATTGATCATTACTAATGTAGTGGGCTTGATCCTTTATCTGGTACCTCACATATTTGGCCTTGTGCCAGTCTGAGTCAAGTTTTCTGAATATCAGGAGAAATAACTGGCTGAATATACTAAAAAAAAGCTTAATCAAAACAAGATAATAATCCTGCACATTTACAAATCTACCATCCGCCTGTACATTGAATACTGCTGCCATATCTAGTCGGGTGCCCCTGCTATCCACCTAGGGGACAGTGACAAAATCCAACAGAGAAATCTGTAATGTGATCGATCCTGACTTGGCAGCGAGGATACAGTCACTTTCTCACCAGCACAATGTGGCTTCCCTGTGTCTCTTCTACAAATACTTTCATGGCTTCTGCTCAAATGAACTTAGCTCACTGGTACCCCCATACATGAATTTACTTGAGCCACAAGATTAGCAACTAGGTCCCACCCTTTTACTGTTAAACCAATAAATTGTAAACGCAAATTCTACTCTATCAGTTTCTTCTCTCGCACTTCCCACCTGTGGAATTCCCCCCCTCCATTTACTTGCTTTCCTGACAGCTATAATCTTTAAGAATTCAAATGTAAAGTCAATAGTCATCTACTATCTCACTAACATGCTTCCTCACTCTCTCTCTTTCTCTCTCTCTCATGCTTCTTTCTTCGTCCACTTCACTCTCATCAGTATTCTCATCCTTCTCCTACCCTCTTCTTGACACTCCCTGTAACCTGTCACTCTTTCTCATAACTTACCTTCTATATAACCCCCTGCTCAAGAAGCAGTAAAATGCCTTGCTTGGGGCTACACAATTATAAAAAATAATTCCTTAGTTCTACCAGTTCAGACCTTCACAGCTAGGACCTATCATGCCACATACACAGGGTTGAAACATTTTCATTCCCTTCACATTCCATTGGTAATGAGGAATGTCAACTCATATAGCTTCTTGAGAATTGCTACTTTGTGGAACAAGCTTCCAAGAAAATGACTCTTCACTCATTTCAATCTTAATCTAATCTCTTCATGTCAATGGTTAACCTCTTATCTATCCTACATATCCTTGTAATATGTTCTTACTTCCTCCCCACAACTTACTCCATAAAATTCTACTTTGAGTGACTCTTGGTGAATGTGAATGTTTACTACAAAAAAAAAGCTTTCAGGATTTTTAATCTTCTCATCATTTTCAATATACTTTATGAAAATGGTCTTGTTTGCTTAAAAAATTTAATTATGTTCTGTATTATTAATTTAAAAAACAAAATGCTGAAATCACACATCATAAAATCAGGGTAGACAGGCTGTAAGTCCATAGACATTTTCTACCTCATGCTTGAAGATTCTCTAAGAGAAACAATTTAATGTTCCTTATTACTTTGTTGAGAAGATGAAAATACATGTCAACTTCTCTTCTATAGAATGCTAAAACCTTTTAGAAAAGAATAATATGAAGCAGTTTTGATAATAATTTGATAAAGGGTCAAAATACAATAAATTATTGTTATTTCTTTTTTCTTTAATGAATTCTTTTGATTTCACGGGATCAAGAGTTACATCCTCATTGGGAATCATGACATATCTTTTTAAATGCCTGGTGATAATTTTCACAACAGGACACACAAAATGAACATTATCATCTACAGATTTTTTTTTCATTTTCGTCTATCACATTGGAAGTATATTTTCAAATATATCTCAGTCCAATATATATTTTCAAATATTTCTCTCCTAAAAAATATTTTCGTTTTTTTTGTAGTTTAATTTTATTTTTAATTTGTTTTCCTTTTTTTTTTTCTTGAATGCACTTCCAGGGAAAAAACCTCGATCTCCATTTTTTAATTAATTCATTTTTTTATTTAATACCTTTCATTTGATACAAAAGTTTTTCATATTATCTCAACCTTTAATTTTTTCATTTTAAAACTTTTTTCATATTTACAGCAACATGAAATTATCAACTCAAAAATTACTTCAATAGTTAACAGAAAGAAAAGAAAAATCAAGATGGTTGGTCAAAGTTTCTCTTTCTGTCTGCTTTTCTCTCATACAAAAAATAAAAACAAAACTTTATTAAGTGCTCTGAGTAACACTTACTCCTTTTGATGCATTTTGTGTATGTCCCTAAAATTTATAGCATGGAACAATATAAGAATGGCTTTGTGTCTTCTTTATTTTTTTCTCTATACTCTTTACTGTTCTTCCTGTCAATACATCTGATTGATATGACATTTTTTTCCCACAATGCATCTGTAGATATAGAAGAAGTGTTGCTCACCCATTTGTTCACACATCATTGAGCACTTTTCTTTTTCTTCATTTTTCTTTATTCTTTTTAACAAAAATGTTAATCTGGATAAAGAAATGTACAAATATCTAAAAATTTACCCCATTTTTTTTTCAAAGAGTCTTTCATGCCATTTGTAAGGTTCATCGATAATTTTTTCACATGAAAAAGAGAAAGACATTGAGAGTTTATTTTTCAATTTTTTCTTGATTTCTTTTGAATCTATTTCATTATGTCAAAGCTTGAGTTCCCTCCTCCGCGCTGTGCCCACAAACACTTTAAAGACAAGAGGAATAAGATCAGAGACATAAAAGTAACAGTTGCTGTGTTACCATAAGGCAATATAGAAGATAAGAAATGAAAATAGAAATGGTTAAAGTAATATTGTCTTGGAATTTAGCTAGTTGGTGGGCTGGAGAGGTTAGAAAAATTTATTAATCCAACAGAAAAAGACAAGCAAAAGAATTGAGATATTATATCACTTAGCAACTTTCTAAAATGAGAAAACTCATCATATTTATTAGAATTGCTGAAGTTTTAGAAATATAATTTTGTCATATATCATCACAATAAGTACATCTCCCACTGATGGTTTAAAATTCTCCTCTTCTTGTGATTTAGATACCATTTCAATGAGCCCTCAGTATTTTTTATGAGAATAGATCAGAAAAATTTGTCATGATTATTCTTTTGCACAAATCACTTGAAAAGTTAAAATATATATTTAAGAAAAAACAATAAATACAAAGAGGTACTAGTGAAATCTGAAGGTACATTGGAATAATGAAAGATGCCTTCTAAAAGTTAATCAAAGTATTAAGAAACAGCAAAATTTCATGACAAAGAAAAAACAGGGTTACACTGTTATTTAATATTAGTTCTTCTATATGGCAGTGAATGCTTGACAATTTCTTCACGGATAAAGAAAAGAACTGAGGCCAAGAAAATGTGATTATGAAGAAGGATGCTGAGAATAACATGGACTGGATATATAAGTAACAAGAAAGTTTTCAAGAAAATGGGCACAAAAAGAATACTTATAGAATCAGAAAGAGAGTATTGAAATTTCTAGGACACATAAGAAGGAAAGAAAGCTTGAAGAATTTGACACTCACAGGAGGGAAAAGAGATGGGAGGAACAGTCATTAATCTACCTAACAAGCTTAAATTGATGAAAGAACAGGAATGAGGACTGATGACAAAAAGACAAATTTTAATTAAAACTACAAAAAACAGGAATTTGTGGAGAGCCATGATCACCCACATACTGAAGAAAAGACACAATGCAAGAAGAAGCTTTGTGCTCTTTCATTTCTTCATTTTCTCTTATTTTTTTTCAAAATTATTTTTGACTGTCTTTATTCTCTTCATTTTTCTGATCTTACTCTTGATTTTCTCTTTTTTTCTTTTTCTTTACCTACCCTTCTCTCTGTTAGAATTTTGAATATAATGAACTCATAGACAAGGGATAAAAACAGTGTGCAAACACTTTCCCCTCAGTAACATATTGTACATTTGTGGCAACATTGTTTTGTTGATGTGAATTTAATGATTCATTTGAATAATTTGGCTTCATAGATTTTTTTCCTTAAATTTGATCATTGCTAAAAAAGTAAATGAATAAGTTTGATTCAAAAAATTTAGTCACAGCTTCAAGCACAACACTCGACACCTTATCTTAAAACTGGTAAAATATAATAAAAATTAAATAGACAAACTTTGTTGATTTGTTTCAATCAGATTTGTTTGAATGAATACATGCTGCCTAAATATACCTTATCCCCCCCCATATATATATATATTTTTACTAATCGTTTCACCAAAAGCAAGGTGAGGCTGCCACAAGTGTGACAGCGAGAGAAAACACTGGGTATAATGGGTGTTGAAAAAGGATAAAAGATGAATGGGATTCAAGAAAATAGAAGATGGCAACGGATGTTGCATTTAAATTTTTTAATATTGTAGCTATCAGAAAAGCAAGTAAATGGAAGGGAGTTCCACAAGCAGGGAATGCAAGAAAATAAACTGTTGGAGTAGAAGTGGAAGTTACATTTAACTATTTCAACAATAAAAGGGTTGAACCTACATACCAATATAGGAGTACACTTAAGTTCATATGGTCGGGGTCAGTCAGTTTAGGTGCCATACGTGATACACGCTTGGGCGATCATGTCTCGAAAGAGACATGACTGACTGGGCAGAAGATTATCCCGCAGTAGGTTGCCATTGCTTTCTGCGGTAGACTGGTTGCCGACCAAGGCTACAGAACCCAATCTGTCCTGCTATTTAACCCATAACTGGAAGGAAGAGACGGATTAATACCTTTCCCAAGGGTATTTGCGCGTAAGTGAATACAATGGATTCAGCTGGAATTCCAAAAGAAAAATGCTTGTAAAAATATTTATAGAAAAGACAAAGGAATGCCACGTCATGGCAGTAAGAAAGTGACTGAAGTCAAGATTCCAAGTCAGGATTGCTTGAATAGCAGATCAATCTTTGGATTTTGTCGGGAACTTCAAAATGAATACCAAAATCACCCAACCAGATATGGCAACAGTATTCAATGCATTAAGGAATGGTAGCTTTATATATGTGCAAGATGGATTCTAATGAGGAAAGCTTTGATGTAGTTGTTCCACTTCAGATTGGTTAAAAAGTGAGACCAAGGAGGCACAGTGTTGCTCTCCGGGAGACTAGCATCAGCCATGATGATGGCAGGTAGGAACATATTTCTACAGTGGTTAAAGGAGAGCAGTTCTGTTTTGGAGGCATTAAAATTTCAAGTCATTCTCTATCCCAATTAACCACTGATTGTAGGTCTATTTCAAAAGCAACAACCAGGTTTACTTTGTCAGCTTTGACAGATTTCCTCTTGAGACAGGAGTAAATGGGAGTGTCATCTGTATAGATGCTTACTTGGGAACTGCTGACTCAGGAATATCATTGATGAAGATCAGAAACAGCAGAGAACCAAGGATAGAGTCTTGAGGAACACCCACATTCATATGTTAGGATCTGGAAGCTTGCCTGCTCAAAACGACCCTCATTTCATGATTTGATAGGAACGAATAGATTAAATCAAACAGTTGTCCAGTAATACCATAGCCCTATAGCTTGCACAAAAGGCCAGCATGCCAAACCCTGTCAAAAGCTCTTAAGATATCTAAAGCTACAGTTTGAGCTTCACCATTATTATCAAGAGTCTGGTATACATATTCAGTGATGGCTGTTAACATGTCAGTGGTAGACCTAGGCAAACATACAATATTTAGTACCCTGTCCTCATCAGCCGGAAACAGGGAAGTTAACACAATTTCAGTTGCTAAGACATTACTGTGTCCCACCAGTCACTTTTGCCACCAGACATGACATTGTTTTTTTATTTATGTGTCAGTTTTTTGTGATTTTTTACAACTGCAAGACAGATTTTCAACTTTGGGTAAAAAACATTTGCTTTTAATCATTAATCAATACACAACATGCTTGTGGTGACCGTTAGCAATGACTTAGAATTAAAGGTAAACAGGTGTGTTTTATATCAGAAGTAGCATTGTGTTTATCAGTCATTTATTAGTTGTAGCTATGGTATTTTGAAAGAACACCCTAGCTACAACTGCTAAATTTAAAATAATATTAACAGAGTGTGTTAACACGTATTTTTAAAAATCACCTTCACAACAATCACAGTTACAATAAGTTTGTCATTACATTACACTTGTGAGGATGATCTTGGAGACCATCAAAAATACTTGCATTAGCAAAATGCCATAAAGTGTAAAAAGTTAACAACAACACTAAAAAATAGCTACAAATAACAACATTCAGACATACAATTATTTATACTCAGTAGCCTCTTGAATAATTGGAAACAGAACCAATATTGCACCCCTGATAACAGTTAAGATAATACAACAGACCTTACTACCCATAATGTACCACTGTCCACTATAAACAAATAGTCCAGCCAAAACACAACACACATGACCTGAAAGATTGCAATGAAGCATGAAACAGACTCTTACTGCTTTCATATAAATAAATATATATATATATAGATATATATATTAGTCATCCACATACAAGCCTGTTTTGCTGTGTCACAGCTCATCAATGTGGGTAAACACATCCACTTGCTTCTGGCTGGTATTGAAACTCGACCGATTTAGTGTCAGTCGGAGTCGCTACCCCCTAAGCAATAGGTGCATGGAATCAGAGAAGGAAATTCTAATGTATTGTGTATAAGCAGTGTATACACATGCCAGTCACCAAAAGAACTCAATTCATTTTTGAAGAGTAATGCTTATATCATTGAAGTGGAAACTGTTTTTAAAATTTTCTTCTCTAGAGGGCTCAATTGTAATGACAGCATAATATATTTGTCATCCACATACCAGCCTGTTTCACTGTATTACAGCTCATCATTGTGGCTAGACACATCCACTTGCTTCTGCACACACACACACACACACACACACACACACACACACACACACACACACATACAAAAGTAATTTCTAAAATTTTAATGCATTTTTGAAAAGTCATTTATTCTTTAGAAATTGGTTGGTTTATGTTTTGGAAGTGAAACTGAGCAGATATGGATTTTCAGTCAAAACCTAAACAAAGGAGTGTGCCTTTCTTACAAAAGAAATAGAACCTTGCTGAGCTTTGATGATCTTTGTGGCTGATCAATCTAAAGCATGCTGGATCAAAACAGTGGTTTCCCCTACAAAGAAGGAAGCAAGTTTGAACCCTTCCATGGAGCACATTTTCTTTATTAAGATTTTTTTCATATAAACGTACTCAGTCAGTTACGTGCTATACCTGAAACACCCTTAGGCAATCATGAATATAAGCATAGAACTAGATTAGTGTTAAGGTCTCATTATTTTGTAGTGGAGAGGAAATTAAGAACTAAAATCAACATTCTTCTTCACTTTTATAAAAATTCACAATGACATGTAAAATCCTGGTTTTTCCCAAATAGAAAAAGGATTGACCATGTGCTTAAAGAAAATTTTGCAAGTAGATGTTAAACTGGTTTTCTGACCAATGGAAGCAACTTCCAAGACCAAAAAGGAATTCGTGAGTCAATGCGAAAAATCTAGATGATGATATAAAGGCTTTGATCAGCGCCAGTCAGATTCAGATGGGAGCAGTGAGAGACACAGTAAAAATGTAACGAGAGAAGCTTCAAGTCAACTTGAACATTCGTCCTCTTTCTCTTTCCTTCTCACATGCTGGTTCATTTCACTTCTCCATCCAAAGACATTCCTACCAAATAAAAACATACATATGTACGTATGCATATGCTTTTTTAACAAATTACTACTATGCACATTTGTATGAACTCTTGATATCTTTAACTTTCTCATAGAACTTTTAACTAATAATTATTCTTGTTATTCTATTCTTTTAATAAATTTCTATTTTAAAATGCAAAATGTATATTTTATTCTTCCATTGATCCACACATTCCAACCAACCTGCCAACAACCAACCTTCTGATGAAAACCTTCTGATGATAATTCTGAAATAACTTGTAAGCTGTAGGGAGTTTGGTTATGTATGACACAAGGCCGAATCAAAAGAAACATTAAACTATCTCCCTATAGCTACAATTTTATTGTTAAAATGACTAGGCATAACTGTAAACAGTTTCTTGTATTGAAGCAGTAGGGAGATGGTTAATGTTTTTTTAATTGGCCTTATCCAGAATTATTAGAAGGTTAGAGATTGGAATGTGTGGAAGAATAAAAGTATGCCTTTTGCATGTTTAGATACAAATTTATTAATAGAATGGAAAAACATGAATTGGTAGAAGTTAAATGTTTATTAATAAAAAGTAAGGAGTTAAGGGCATCAAGAGTCTGAAGGAGTAACTTGTTCGATCTAGGCAGGAACGTATGTATGTATGTATGTATGTATAAGCGCTTGTTGAGTAGAAGTGTTTTTGATGTATTCACTCAGTCTTAAAGAGTTCTGTTCAGTTTTCAAGTATGATGAATAGAAAGGAGGTGAGAGGTGAGAAATGAGAGAGAAAGATAGAGACAATAATAATAATGATCATTTGACGTTTGTTAATTGCTTCTCATCTTAACTCTCTTTCCCGTCTTTTATATCATTTGCGAATTCACTCCCAGATGTGATGCTGGCCTTTTCATTGGATGACAAACATTTCGCATCAAGGAGGTGAAATTTTACGAGTTTTGTATGTGTTAAGCAAAGTTTGTAAATTCGAGAAAATTCATTTATTTTTAACAATGAGTCAGTGTTTAGCATTTGAATTTTTCAATCTAGAACTTGTTTTGTTCCAGACAGTACTTCTTGCTTGTAAAAGTCTCTTTCCAGTCAACTTCAATTTCCAAAAATTTAAATTTTTTTTTTTTTTTTTTTTTTTAATCATTTCACCCCGAGCAAGGCGGTAACGCCACTGATGTGCAGGAGGCTACATAAATGTAAAAAGATTAATTAGAAAAGAGTGAGGAAGTACAAATTAGTTAGAAAGGAACAATAGAAAGCAGAGAAAGCAGGTGCGATGACAGATACATAGGTGGAGAGAAAGGGAAGGTTATACAGGGGTGGGGAGAGAGCTAGAGTCCAGTGGTTAGTAGATGAGTATTGACTTTGCATTTAA
Organism: Ascarosepion bandense; assembly: GCA_037127315.1. NCBI lineage: Eukaryota > Metazoa > Mollusca > Cephalopoda > Sepiida > Sepiidae > Ascarosepion > Ascarosepion bandense. The sequence goes on from JBBBDQ010000188.1 coordinate 7,931,061, forward strand.
ATTTCTGGAGGTTGTAGCCATCAGGAAAGCAAGAATACAGGAGCGAGTTCCACAGGCGGGAAGTGCAAGAGAAGAAGCCGCAGGAGTAGAATTGTCGTCTGCATTTGGCTAACCTGACTGTGAATGGGTGGGACCCAGTTGCCAGTCTGGTTGCATAAGTAAACACCTGTTGAGGAGGCAATGCAATGTCAATCATTATCGTCTGTCATCTTAATCCCTGTTCTTTGATTGTTCACTTTCCTTTATCTGGTTTTCTTTGTTCACTTTCACTTTATAAGGTTTTCTTTCTTCATATTACCTGATACCAAGTAACCTTCTTGTGTCCTAGTGGATTTATCACCTTGGTTGTGGTGAAACGATAAAAAAAAGTTTATATTTTTCACTGTACAAGTTATGACTCGCCAATGACACTAAGTTGAAGAAAAAAGATTTTTTTTTCTTTCCCTTAAAAAAATTCATTTTATTAAATAGAGATTTCTAACCTCCAGAACTGCATTGCCCAAATAATTTTCTTTTTTTGCATTTCATATCTAAGACAAATTTTTGAGCATAAAAAGATTTAATCATGTTATTAGCTGATATATAGAGGGCTGGAAAAAAATTATGATAAGGTACAAAAAATTAATTAATTTCCATGTCTTGATTTCATTATTAGGGTACTTCTGAATGTGATGTATTCATTTTTATTAAATTCATTATTTCAATATGAAACAGAAAAGGTTTTTGGTGTTCCCTATGTAATTTAATTAACCTCTTCCAATAAAGAAATATTTGTAAAAACATTTTTGAAATTTCCAAAGGCAAATTGAAAAATTCAATTGGACAAAAAAAAAAAACAACAGTAAAACCCAAAAAATATTTTTATTAATCTCATCTTTCAAAAACAAAAAAATACTATTTTTAAATGTTATTAATTAATGCTCTTTTACTAATTACTATTTACAATTTATTATTATTTTTTTATTGTAGCCTTAATTTATTTTGCACTGTCTGTCTGGGATTCAATATCAGATTTATGAGAATAAGCCCTTGAATACCTTGGAAAAAAAAAAATTATAAAAACAAAAATTGTCAAAAATGTAAAAACCTTCAGTTGTCTCCCTTTTCACTAAATTATTCTTTCCTTTCACCATAAATCAGTTTTTGTATTATTATTATCTTCCTTAGTTTTATAAATAAATTAATAAATCCCTGTGGAATTTGAATGTAACAGTGGGCCAGAACATCCAGACTGAAAATTAATCATCCTGTGATAATTCGAACTAAATTTCTCATCCCTATCAAAATTACATATTAATAATATTTTATCATTTGAACAAAAAAATGGTTCACTGAAATAGTGAAATTTCTGAATTTAAGGAAGAAAGAAAGTTTTCTGAGGATCAAAATGATTTACTACTCTCATACGTTACTTTATATTTCAAACAAAACTGACATTGTTATGTATTTTGATTCAATACAATAATTATGGTGAAGTTTAATAAATAATAAATACTGATTAAAAAACATGATAATGCTTTTTTCCCATTTAGACAATTTCTGCCTGTATCCTGATCAGGAACTTATCAGTAACTTTTTTTTTTTTTTGGTAGTCTTGAAAGTTAACAGACATTGGCTTTTACAAATATAGAAGAAAACTAAATCTGTGTTTAAAATTGGAAACTGTTTTTGATTGAAATGTCAAAATACTGATAAGTTCAAACTCAACAAAGCTATATTTTTTTTCTTTTTAATAATAGGTACATTTTTTCTTAAAAATTTGTCAACACAAAGTTTAAAATCAGTTAAATAGGCTACAAATGTGTTGTAAAAATTGATCTTTCAAAAAATTAAATTCAGAATTTACATTTTTTATTGTTTTGTGAAATTATTTTTACTATGAATTTTTTTAAAATTCAACATTCAGTATACAAATGCATAAAAGTGAACATTAAACAGTTAATGGTCAGAAAATTAATATGAACTGTTTCCATGCAGGAAACTATTGACCAAACAGTTTGTAAATTTTATTACAAAATAAAATATCCTTTTTACCATAAACCTAATGATGTTCATCTCAGTTATATGTTTTTGCTGTTGACATCTTTTTATGTGTTTTTGTTATTTGAAAGCTGTCTGCAATTTTGTCGCACAAGTCAATATGGATTGATAAAGGATTCAATTTAGTTGAATTAATTTATAACAATTGGTCAAAGAAAATGGTTGTTAATGAGAGGTAAAGCATACATTATGATAGAATCAAAACAAGTTACTATTTTTTAAAGCTATATGTAAGGGTATAATAATTCTAGTTTCTATGTAGAATTCTTAAAATAATGTACCAGGTACCTTCACTAATTTTTGAGACCTAAGTTTTAATTTAAAATAGGTGCCTCTACTAAATCACTGAAAAAAACAGCATAGTATGAAGAAAAAGATCCCAAACTTAATTAAAGCAAACGTTTTCCATCAAAATGTTTATTTTATTTATTATGATGAGGAAAGATCAAAGTATCTAATATATTTTAATCCTTTCTCACATGTTTGAATTTTTTTTTAAATTCTTGTTTTTAATTTTCTTAGCATTTAGGCAAATCATTATGAGAGTTTGGAAAACGTAATATTATATAACTCACTTTTTCCCAGTGACAAACACATGAATTTGGAAATTCTTGCAAAAATCAAATAACTGTCTGATTTTAATAAAACTTTCAGAATTTATCCACAAATGAATGAAATTATTTTTGAAATTATTATTTTAAAAAATATTGGTAAAAATAATTTTTTTACATCTGTTACCTACCTCCACATAAATTCATAAAATTTCAAGAAATTAAATTCTGTAGGCAAAAATTTATTTATTAAATGTAGGACTCATTAGGGAATGTAAATCATGTATTATTTTTTAAAACTATTCAGTCCCTTTTACTGAAAATCTGCTCTAAATAGCAAAAAAAAAAAAAATGCCATAAAATTATGATTTTGTTTAATTAGATAAGCTTTTAATTGCTTCAATAAATAATATAAATTTTACACATTGGTCTGAAGAAAAAAATATTTTTTCGATTGATAATGAAATTTTAAAAGAATTGTTTTCATTTTTGTTTTTTTAATTATAATAATTTATAAAGTTTCAAAAATAATTTTAAAATATTTCCAAGACTTGTAGACGTTAGGTTGGTAAGTTATAAAGTGGAGATTATATTTACTAACCAAAAACTGAAAAGTTTAATACAAATTACCTAGCCATCGTATTTTTAAAATAATTTTCAATTTATTTATTTTTGTAAATTTTAGGTTTATTTTGTATAGTAATTTTTATGTGCACATTAAAAATCATGTGTTTCAGGGTTTCTTCCCATAACCAGAAAAAAATTTGTACAATTATGTCATTTGTGATCACCATGCACTTATCTTATCCCTCATCTATCAACACATTTCAAATATGGCGGACATGTCAAAAAGTACAAATCTGTGATTAAGAAATAGTTTTATTCTAAATTTAAAGGCAATAAATAAGTAATACATGTGCCCATCAGATTAATTTAATGGTAAATTTGTTAGTTTTCAAAAAAATTTGCAAGATTTTTAAAACTGAGAATTAACTTTATCTTACAAACATGTCGATTGCTAAAAAATGGCTGAAAAATTGAAAAATTAAGAAACAAATTTTTTAACTTTAGGTTCTAATCAATATAATTTCGGTTTGAAATAAACCAGAGTATTTTGTTTACTGGAAATAGTAAATTTAATCATTTAGCTTTCAATTAAAACTAAAATAAAAGTTTGATAAACGTTTTCTATAATTTTTCTTTATCCTAATACAGAATTAGTTTGTAGTTCAAGTTGAATAGACCAGTACAAAATGATAACAAAAATAAGTTAGGAATTTCTTGTGCATGTGTTCCTTATGATTGCTTTATAAATATAAATATCCCATTTGTAATTATTTACATTGTTTGAACTGTTATCCTCATCTGTTTATTGAATATATTTACATTATTGGCCATACACACACCAACTTTCTTCAGGTGATTGGAATTTCAATCCAAACCCTTCATTTTGATCACTCGTATATTGCTCTTGTGTCATGTGTTATACCACTTCCAGATGCCTTAGTTATCTTCCTTTAATTCAATTCTCTTATGTTTTTGTTCACAAATGCTGTAGCCAGATATTAAACTTTCAAATCTTTGGGTTAATTCACTGGATCTAACCAAAAGCCAGGTGTTTTATTTGTAATTCATATATTCTTATATCCATTCACTGATATCAGTTGATTTTAAAACATCAAGTAAAAAAATGGTCTCCAAAAGTACTACTACTAAGTAAGTTGTATTCCTTTTAAAAATCCTATATCTGAAGTGTGTTGAATGTGTCTCAGCCTGATCCACTGTACAAAATCTAATCAAATGATCTTACATAAGAATTATTTGAAGAATGACTTGTAAGGTGTTGTGGGATCTCCCCTTTGTATATGATAATGGAGTTGACTTGAGTATACATATACACCTGCCATAGTGAGATATGGCAGCTGCCATAGAGTTATAGAGTGATCCGTTAGAGTTATCATAGAGTACCGGAACTGATACGTAAGTTACTGAGAGATACTGAAGTTAACCAGAGATTACAGTGTCAGAAGTCAGAATAGCTCTGAGCTCCACTCAGCTAGAATAGTATATACGGATATACTATTTCCGATGACTTCACTTCAAGACTTGGTATATGTTTATTTCTTACTAATAGTATTCCTGGATTTACTAACCTGCATTCAAATTTGTATATTACGTTCAATATAACCTAATTTTCTATCTCAATATCTGTTTTTGTTGTTTATTATTTTGTGCAGTTCCTCACCCGGAATCCATAACATGAGCAATGAGGGTAAGCAACATTCTAAGAGTTAATTATTCTTTTTTCTGACTTTCCTATACTACTTTACCCAGATGGTTCTTTCTCTTTCCTTTTTGAGCCTTTTATGAAAAAGTACCAGTCTGTTTTTGTTGTAAGGATCAGATCATTGCCATGGATGTCATACAATATGTTCTGATTTTATGTTCTGATTAATTAATTACAAAGAAAATTATGAAAAAAAATGTTGGCAATGCACATAACTATAAGCTCTATGTTGATCTACAAGACATTGGCTGAGTGACCATATATTTCCTCTTGAAGCCATGTCCTAATGTTTTATCACCAATTCAATTTTGGTATATTTTGATATTTATGTCCTTCATTTTATTCTCTCTACTTCTATGTGTCATTCTTTTCAAAATAGAAGCTTCAGGGAGACGATTAATTTTTTGCAATACAGACTGTCAAAAATTGAAAAAGAGAAAATATACTAAAAGATCAGAACCAGTAACTGCTTAGATCTGCCATTTTCAAACTCTAAAATAAAAATCAAGAAAGTCTAGTGATATTGGTGAGATATTGTTGGGATGCCATGTGTTAGTAGCAGTGGTTCTTTAGACTGTCAACAACTAGAAATCAGGAAATATATTAAAAGGCTCCACAATCATTGCCTGAAATTGCATGGATTTGGCATTGCTATTCTGTGAAAGAAAATTAAGAAAGTCAAGTGATATGTTGTGGTATTGCTGGGATGCCCTGGCTTAGTAGCAATGATGCTTCAGACTGTCAATAACTGAAAAAGAGAAAATATATTAAGAGGCTTTGAGACCAGAGCCAGGAGCTGCATGGATCTGTTATTCCCATTCTGTGATAGAAAACACCAAACAACTATTGCTGGGGTACCCTGGATTAATGGCAATGATGCTTTTATAGGAAATCATGTTTGACCCCAGAGTTATGGTTGAAAAAAGCTTTTTGCAGCAGTATTTGTGTGAATTTATTTAGAAATAATACTCTCACTTTGTGGGTTCAAAGATAAGACAGCATATCACTAAACCTAGTGGGTCAGACTAAGGAAAGAAAATGGAAATAAAATAATGGGAAACATACAAAAACAAAAGAAGACAAAAGAGAAACCCAACTCATTTATCTTTAAATTGATATTTATGTCCTTTATTTTATTTGAGAGATTCATGTTTTGTTCCAAAGCATTGAAGAATGAGAGATTTCTTGTAATTCATACCATCTGGTCATAGTAAAGTATTCTCTCCCTTCCATCTTTATTCACCCTTCCAAATTCTATCATGGTTCACTAAAATGGATCAGTGAGAAAATTCCTATGACTCTTATCTTGTCAAGTCAGTGCCTGATGTTTTTACTCAATTTCTCTTTCTTTGACTCAGAGAGATTTTCATTCCAAGGTCTTTTCAAAATAGAAGCTTCAGGAGGACAACTAATTCTTTTGGAATAAAATTTCTTTCTCCTGGGGCACTGAGTTATCATTTCTGTCTTGAGTATCTATCATGTTCGATTTTTCTAACTTTCTTTGCCCTCCATCCTTCCCACCTTTTTTTTTCACTTACACCTTCCTTTATAACAATCATCCCTACCTCCTATTTTCTTTCTATTGTTTCTTTTTTTTTTCTTTTAATACTGATTTGACTATTACTTCCTCAGAAAACACTGCTCACTATTCTCATTACATTCTGTCACCTTTGAATAATGCTTGTGGTCATCTGATTTGAATTGGTCATTAACTTTAGCCTATTGTTGACCGAGCTATTTAAAGATGATTCATAACACTAGCAACTTAAATGTAGAAGTAATAGTAGTTATAGTTGTAGTTAGTTCAGCTTTTGTAATTTTCCTGAAATCAAAATGAAGTGAGAATAGAAAAGAGATAAGAAAAGAAATGGAGACTGAAAAAGGAGGTGATAAAAAAAGAAAGCAAAATAGAAAAGAAAATAAATAAAACCATTGGTTGATATATCTCCATTCAGGAAAACCAACCAGATACTTGCTCACCAATTCAGCAAATCGAAAATCTTCAATAAATCTTTGGTTCACTATTTTGAACTATTAGAATTAATTGCATGGGCTAAGCTTGCCCCAGTTGACCTAGATTAATTTGGATTAAGTGTAAACACAATCACCTCCTGCTGGGAAGATCTTTAAAGTTGATGAAATTGTAGGAATGTTTTTATTCTTTATTTGGTTGCATGTTTGTTTTTACATTACATTTTTTTTTGTTTTCAAACTATTAAGTTCTTGCAAGTAGGATTTACTTGACAGTCTTGATATTCTTAGAACCATATTGTTTTTGCTGTTCAAAAAAAATAAATAAAGGAAAAAGAATTCTTCAGCCATCTTTTTTCTTAAAAGTATAATCATAGTCATTAAGCACCAATAAAGGAGATCCTTTTTTTCATTGGCTAACATGAAATCTTTACATCATGGCCAACAATGTAAATTGTTAAACTGAGTCTGAAACCCTGAAGCAGTTGAGTTACCAATGACAATAAGAAAGATAAAATAAAAATAAAATGTTTCTTTCAATTTTTTTTAGTTGCAAGTGGCAATAGGAAATATCCTGCTTTTTACAAATGAAAATTGATGCACTTTCAGTGAAGAAATTATTTCTCGCTCAAGTGTCTTGAACTCAATTCTATACTGGATATTGAACAAAAAATCATAGGCAAAGATACCACATCAATTTTTTCTTAATGAAAAATTAATGTAATTTGAATGCAAAAAAGAATTCTAATTTGCACTTCCATTATTATATGTAGCATCTAACTTAATCAAATAATAAAATCTTTGAGCCAATATATAAGATTGTGTGTCTGTTAAATTTAAGTAAACTTGCATTAATTAATAAACCTTTGTCCATTTCTTATATTGATTGGTCAAAACAGTGTTCAATTTTTTAACTAAAAATATTAATAAGTCAGAAATAATTTCTGTTTTTGGAAAGTAATTATAATGACAAATATATCAACTGAACTAATCATTCTTTAAATATATTATAACCGGTGATGAAAAATAGGTTACGTATAGTGTAAAAACAGTGGATTGTTAATTTCTTGCAACCTACCACAAAAGTGGATCTTCATAGAAGAAAGATAAAGTTGTGCATGTGGTGAGATTTGTGAAGTAATATTCATTTAGAGTTTTTAGAATGAAAAGAAGCATAAAATGCGTATTTATACATCCAGCAGCTGCAACTTGTCCATAAAAGTTTGGTTGAAAATCTCCTTGGGCTTGTCAATTAGAAAACTGTTGTTCATCTTCATGACAACACAAGGCAGCATACCACAAGAATAACAGGTAAAAATTTTATGACTCGGGTAGTTTCTTCTACCCTAGTCACTCATATTCACTTGACCTTCGAACTGAATCTTTCCTTTTCCAATCAAGTATTGGTGAGTAAAAGTTTTTTTTAATGAAAACCAGATTGGAGAGTTTGTCATAATTTTTATACATTTTTTACTTAAATTATATCAAAGTGCTGCTTGATAAGAAGCAGCAAGCCATTGCAAATAATATAGAATATATAATTGAATAAAATGTAATTATACTTTATTTTTTTAAGAATAAATCAATAAACAAAAACAAATTATTTATCACTCATAAGACCTTTTTTCATGTTTTCTTTTTAACTTTATTAAATATATATTTAATATTTTCTTACATTTTCTTACATTTTCTGCCGTCTTTTCAGCAACTTCATAATTTCATTCTATCTGAACTTATTTTTCTCGGCAGACAACTGTTCACTGTCTTTTGCCTTATTCCAAGGAATTTAATTTTCTTTCTTATCATTAATAGAATTATGTTGAGGCTGGAATATATAGCAATTTGACATTGTGATAACTGCTGAATGTGAGAGATTAATAAAAACATCACAGTCAAACTGGCACTAAATGAGCAAAAAAATCCCTCTCCTCAAAATTAGACTTGGTTAAAAAAAATGAACTATCATTTAGTTGCATTTTTGAAAATTTGAGCTTAATTGTATCATGAACCAAAATGAGAAGTGTTATCAATAAGTTCAAAAAGAGCTAAAACTTATACAATAAGATTGGCGGAGGTTAGAAGCAAAATATTTTTAAAATTCTGGAAAAAAACCAATGGGAGATCTATAGAAAAACCTAGAACAACTGCCAAGACACAAGTGAATAACTTAACCAGATCTGGACATGAAGTCTCAAATGAGACAGTCACTCGAGCACTGCACAAGAATGAATTGAAAGATTGCAGACAAAGAAAAATCTCCACTTCTACAAAAAAGAAATCAAACCAGATTGAAAGATGGTGTATACAGGAAGCATGTCATTGGGTTAGCTCTTTGAGAAATGTTGCAAATAATCAAACTGGTGCCAATGATTTTCATTGTTTCAACTGGGATATTTTAACTATGTTGTCTATTTCCTATTTATGATATTAATGGTCATCAAGTAATGTCTTGATGTGATTGTTATCAACACCAAATATTTCTACTGAATTGTGGAGCAGTATGACATTTTGCAAAATACTTGTAACATGCCCACTCATTTACAGTTTGTCAATGAGTTAACCATGCATGATACATGCTCAGATGATTGTAACTTTTCGATTCATGACTGACTAGGCAGATAATTTTCCAACAGTAGGCTGCCATTTCTTTTTCAGCTTCTCCATTGCACAAACACATGTAAGTTACTTACACGCAACATATGTGTATATACATTACATATCCTGCATGCAAAGTGAAACATAGAGTGTGTGATGGGCAGAGAATCTGCTCTTTCTTTATAATCAAGATTGACTGATTCATTTTTTTAGACCTTATCAACCTGTTGCAGGTTATATAAAGGTAGAAAATATTTTTACATTGTAAAATTTTTTTTGAGATAATAATGGTTTAATAATATAAACCTTACTAATTAACCCATAGCTAGAGGTAGAAGAGTTGGATTCATACCTTTCCAAGAGTAATTGTGCATAAGTGAATATACTGAACCCAGTGGTTAACAATTACAAGACATTATCTATTGCACCACCTGCACATCCAAACTGAGTGCACCTGGTATTTCCATGCAGTCACCTCTCTAGATACTGACTAGGCTCAACTTTACTTAACTTGTTTCAACATGATCTGGCCATGAGTCTTTTTTATGGTGTCAGAAGACCATGTAGCAATGTTTTACAGAAAAAAAATGAAATCAATGAAAGAAGTTTTAATTTCAGCTGCTTTTGTTCTCACCACCCTAATGCCCTTGAGGAAGGCATGAATTCACATCTCTCTGCATTGTCTCTTTGTCAGATAGCTTGATAAAATTTCTCCTAAATGGCAGACTTGTTTGATTACTGCCACTGATGATAATCACAGGCAGTACAATCTTTGAAAGACTCTTCCTCTTTTCCCTTAAGATTTAGAGCAGCAAGACACATTTCATTTTGCTGTGACAGCTACAAGGCATATAAGTACTTCAGAGATACAAACTGAAGATTGTATTGAACTGTTCAGAACTTCAACTGTGTTTCTTTTTTATCCTTCTACAACATGTCCCCTTAATACATTTATTAATTGTTGTTTGTTTGAATTACATGTTTTGTGTCCCTTTTTTTACCAAGACTCACTAAAGTCCACCAAATATTGTTTGGAGAAGAAATCTACCAGGAGGAATAAAATGATAATAATTTTCATTTTCACAACACCATAATATTAAAAGACTGTAACAAAGCACTTGAAGAAAGTATTCTCATGTCACCTTACTGCCCAATGCAAGAGTTAAAGTAAGTAGCTGTAGCACTTATTGTAAACCTTGACTGGATTATGAAAATGAAATGATTAAAAATAAAATCAGCATAAGGATTTTATAAACACTTTGTTAACTGTTTCGCTACTATGTTATTCGTGACTTAAAAATGAGAGCTTACCCTTACTATTATTAGAACATTTTCCCTATATGAGACAATGAAAGTGTTTTCTTTTTTTTTCCAATTATAATTCTCAGTCAGTCTTTCCACCTCCCAGCTTTGTAAACATTTTGGGAGAGTATGCCATTGTCATAAAAAGAGCATTGCCATCTGGTATTGCCAGTGCAAGGAAGATAAATCTGGTTCCGCAAAAAGTTCATGAAAGAAACGAAAAAATCAACATATTATAAAGTAAGATGAGATTGTATTTACAATGTGTAAGTTTCTGTTAAAGGAAATTGAATTTCCAGAATAATTTTTTTTTTAAAGCAATGGCTATCTGAGAAATATTGTGCAATTTTCAGACTGAAGGAAAGAAGCAGCCCCAAATACAAAATATTGATTAAAAAAATATATTTGTTATGTTTGTGACATTGAGCATTGTTTTTACTTGAAGGGTCAGAGAATAAAAAAAGAATTTCTAAAAGAAAAGTTTCACATTGAATAAACTTGAGATTCATTCATTTTATAGATGATAACAGTAGATTGTGAAATAAGTTTGAAAGATTAATCTGTAGACAGATATAGAACAATAACTGTACTTAAAAACATTAATCATGATTCATATATATTTGCTAATAGTTATTTTTTATGCTTAATTTAGTTTGGTACAAGGCCAGCCATTAAGGACAAGTAGTGATTGGATTCCAAGTAGACAGAACATACAACCCTGAAAATCAGAACTTAATTTTGTTTTTTGTTTGTTTGTTTTTTTAAATGGGTTTCAACACCAGTACCAACTGGAAATATACTGCTGTCTTAAAAAGAAAACAGACTCTTATTTCAGAAAATATGTATTATATACAATAAATCATGGCTGCATACATTTGTACATACATATATATATATATATATATATGGCAAATATGAACACACACACAAAATCCTATATATATAAATATATATCCAAATGAATAAGAACCAAGAAAATAATTGCAACATTCAAAACATTAATTTAAAACAGTGCTCAATATAAAAATAGAATATTTATTATTAATTATTATGTTAGAACATGTAAAATCTACAAGTTTTTATATGTCCTAACATAACAATAATATATATATATATATATATATATATATATAATTTTTCTAATTTTTCCTTTTTAAATCCATTTATTGTTTATTTTGTTTATTTTTTTCTCTTTTATTCTCCCCCACTTTATCCTTAGTTAAGATTTTGTCTGTGTTTATATTGTATATGTCTATATTATTTATGTCTGGTTTAAAGAATATAATGTTCCCTTCTCTTGTTAAAAATGGTCTTTATAATAGTCTAAGTGAATTTAACTTTTACTTTAATATTTTTAAGGTCTAAATTGCAAAAATAATTTTTAATAAAAATTTTGTAAAGAAAATTTTTGTATGATTTCTAAAATGAATTTATTTTTCTTTTTAAATTCATATATATGTTTATTTATTTTTTTGTCTTTCATTTCCCCCTCTTTATCCTTTGTGAATTCATATTATATTTGTCTATATTTTATGTTTGGTTAGAAGCATACAATGTTCCCTTGTTAAAAATTTCTTTAGAATAGTTTAAGTGAATTTAACTTTTTACTTTTTTTTTTACTAAGGTCTAAATTGGGAAATATAATTTTCAATAAATATTTTGCAAAGTAAATTTTTGAAAGATTTTTAAAAGAATTTTATTATTTTCTAAAAAAATTTATGTTAGCTAAAATTTGTGACTTATGAGTTTTTTTTCACTTTCTCTTTATTTTTTCTCCTCCCCTTCTTTTTTGACTTATTTAAATCTGTATTTGTTAATTCCTACCTTTTTTTTTTTCTGCGTATGTATATATTCCTTCCTAAATAATGATTGTGTGATTAATTCTGTCTGTGTATGTGTTATGTCGCCAAGTATAAATGAATAACTCAACAACAGAATCAGAATATAAGTTGTATTCCGCAGAAAGATGGTTAGTATGTACAGAAGTGATTAGTAATATTTACAATAGAAAGACACAAGAGTAACTCATTAGAGACTCTCAAGTGACTCTCTACGACTCATTATTTAGTCGTCCCTCCCAGTAAGGGCAACATATGACACATGGTCAGTTTATATCTGGGATTTCCGGGCTATATGGCCCGGCCAAAAAATGTCTGTCTATTTTTGCCCAGTCGTGCTTCTACCCTTTGGCGGAACCACAACTGGGTTATTGCTCTCTGCTCGGAAGCAGAGAGCGCCCTCTACTCAAAGGCAGAGAGCTGACAGTGTCGTAGAGTCGTCAGTAACTCTGTACGACTCTCCCTGGGGAGAATCCACCATTGCTATATATAGCAATGGGAACAGTCCATTTGTAGTCAAATAGGAGCGGCGCCCTAACATTATGAATCTCTTTCCTTCTTTTTTGCATGTGTATAATTTCTTGTTTATTGTTTTATATATGTATGTATACTCGGGGAGCCGAGTTCGAATTCCAGTTGAATCCATTGTATTCACTTACGCGCAAATACCCTTGGGAAAGGTATTAATCCGTTTCTTCCTTCCAGTTATGGGTTAAATAGCAGGACAGACTGGATTCTATAGCCTTGGTCGGCAACCAGACTACCGCAGAAAGCAATGGCAACCTACTGCGGGATAATCTTCTGCCCAGTCAGTCATGTCTCTTTCGAGACATGATCGCCTAAGCATGTATCACGTATGGCACTTAACTGACTGACTGATGTATGTATTCCTTACTCTGTAGTATTATGTGTGTGATTTGATGTATCTATTCTCAATTTATTTTTGGTTGAAAAATTCCTTTGCTATAAAGGTTTTTTTCAAAATATTCTGAGTGAAATTAACATTTTTTTATTCATCAATGGTCTGAATGAGACAATTGCAAAAAGTTTTCTTTACAATGTTGAATCTGTATTTATAACCATTTATGTGTTGAGTTTTCTTCTCAATATATATATATATATATATATATATATATAATCATATAATTATGAATTAAATGTACATTGCAACATGGAAATTACTATGTTAGAAATGTTGGAAATTTCTATGATAGAATCTTGTCATCAGGCAATGTTGAATGTTGGTTATATGATTATATTAAGCGCTACAATATTTATTGTATTGGGCACTGTTTATAGAAAAACATAAATGCCATGGGACTCAAAATTGTAAAACCTTGGATCCTCTTCACCTGGATTTATATATATATATATATATATATATATATATAAGTCAATTCATTCTAAACAAGGTGATTATACCATGAAGACACAAAGGGTTATTTGATGTGAAAAAGAATGAATGAACTTTAGAAGGGACCAGAAACCCAATCCTAAACATGAAACAATGCATAATGTTCTACTCCTGTTCAAAAGAACAGAGAGGAGTGTGAACCACAAATATATAGGGTGCAAAGATAAATTGTTATTTAAATTATGCAGAAAGGAAAATAACACTGATATTTCATTTTAAGAGATATATTTACCAAAATTACACAAAAATGTTTTTAAATACTAAAGAGTAAATTTATTAAATAAAGTTGTCATTGGATTCAATCACAGCCTCCAGACAACTTCAGAATCTTCTGCAACTCTTCTGGACAGTGTCCTTGTTTAAGTTGATAAATGCTGCTTCAGTTCATCTTTGGTGTTCCAAGGAGTTTTGTTGATTTCTCACTCAACTCCACTCCATTCGTAATAATCAAGAGTGTTGCAGTCTTGCAAATAAGGTGACCAGATGTAAGGGATGATTTGGTTGCAGAAATCGTATGACAGCTATGACTCCTGCTTGGGTGGCATTAGGCAGAGTCTTGTTGCCAGATTTAGGGTCTTCCAGCAACCACCTCCTTGGACCAGGGCAGCACCTCCTTTAAGTACTTGGTGTACACCTCCATGTTCAGTCTCAGTCTCTGCTAGAAGATGAATGGAAGCATAATGTCACCATAACTAGCGATCTCTCCAAATACCATGAGGTTGATTGGATATATTATCCAAATGTTTTTAAATCCTCTGTACTGTCCTTTCATTGACACCAAAACACTCTGAAATGTTCATATTAGAGCTTCTGGCATGAATGCTAAGCATTACAGAATGCCGTTGCCAAATTTCTGGCAAAGTGAATTTTGTCATATTGTTCTATTTCTCACAGACAGTGCCCAACTAACCTTACTATACCATGCACTTGGCAAAAATAAACAAAGCGAATGTGCAAAATTCAAAATATAAGATGGCATCAAAGAGGGAGATAACTCATGACTACCAAAAGAGGCACTACTACGCAAAGAATGGAGCTCATATACCCCAGTGATTGTAATAAAGGGTTCGGTTCGAAATTCCTAGCACCTGAAGAAGGCTGGAGCATACAACGGCCGAAGCATAGTACAAATGCAACAAAGATAAGGACAATAGTCCGAATAATGTAAATACTGTAAGATGGCATCAATTTAACCATTGCACCCTGTATGTATGCATGTATGTAGATATCATTGTTTCCAAGTTAAAGGATGTCACTTTCAAAGATGCTTTGAGATTTACATTTAACCAAATGAATTTTTCAGGTAGTGGTTAGATAGGCTTCAAGGAAGTTATTTTTGAGAAGAGGGCTGACACTCTGGGAATGATAGTGACCAAGCATCGGGAATGGTTTAGTGATAACTGATAAAATTAATGCTCTTAATGAAAAGAGAATAGCCCACAAAAATCTTCTCAGCTCTTCATCTTCAAACAGGTCATATCAAGCTGCTAATTTTGTTAATGTCAGAAGTGTTCAGCAGATGTTGCACCAAATTAAGAATAAGTGTGGGTTGGATCTATCTGAGCAGGTGCAGTTGGCCATCAGTAGAAAAGACATTAAGGCATTCTGTGGCTTGCTACACCAGGATTTTAGTCTGAAGCCTTCCTTGATCACACTTCTCTTGGCTAAGGATGGCACCACCTTACTGAAGACCCCTGGTAAAATAATCTCTTATAACTCTTCTGTTGTGGATGATACTGCTGTGGATAGTTTTTCTTAGTGAGATTTGGATATTGAACCATCTCTCATAGAAGTTATTGGCTACATCAAGCAGATCAACACTGGTAAAGCACCTGGCCTTGATGGTATTCCAGTTGAATTGCTGATTCATGGTGATGTGAACATTCCCAGAGCAGTACACATTCTGATTATGTCTGTCTGGAACAATAATCCAATTACTCAGGACTGGATTAATGCCATTTTGATCACACTATATAAAGGGAAAGGCAAGAAGACACTTTGTGGTAGCTATTGTAAAATCTCACTGCTTGAAGTTGTTTGAAAAGTGTTTGCACGATTGCTCTTGAATCAGTTAGAGAAATATGTTTGCAATGAGATGAGTGCTAGTCTGGCTTTCATGCTGGGCGTGGGACTATTGACATGATTTTCTCAGCCAGGAAGCTCATTGAGAAATATAAAGAGCAATGTCTGCCTCTTTGTCAGGTATTTGTAGACTTGACCAAGGCTTTTGATATCATCAATTGTGAAGTTATCTGGAAGGTGTTTGGCAAGTATGGTTACACACTGGCATTTATTGATAAGTTCAAACAATTACATAAATCATGTACATTTTAATGGTCAGCTATCAGAAGAAATTGTGATTGACAATGAAGTGAAGCAAGGGCACATATCTGCCCAACTAAGTTTTCACTGTATTTGACTGCTGTCTTGTATTATGCTTTCCATGATTGTGACATTGGAGCCTGTTCCCACTGGTAAAGTGCTCAACTTGAGAAAATTCCAACCCAGCATTCTGTATGCTGATGATGCTGATCTTTTGCTCATTCAGCTGCTGACATGCTTTTTACTGTGATCGTTTTGCTGATGCATGTACTTGCTTTGCTTTGACAACCAACATTGATAAAACTAAGGCAATGTATACATCTGCACCTGGTGAGGTCTCTGTAGAGCCTGCCATTTTTGTTAGAGGGAAAAATTTTGAAGTTGTCAAGCATTTTGTTTACTTGGGCAGTGCCCTCTCAAATGATGGCTCTCTAGATGTTGAAATCAGAAAAAGGATCAGCAAGGCTTCAGGTTCTTTTGGCAAGCTAGAAGACAGGGTTTGGTCTGATAGTGATCTTACTCTTAAAACCAAACTTTCTGTTGATGAGACCTGTGCATTAACCACTCTTTTGTATTTCTCAAAGACTTGGACTCTATATTGGTTGCAAATCAAGCTGCTTGAAAGATTTCACCAACATTGTCTCAGGCACATTCTTGAGATCAAATGGGAGAGTCATACCCCTGACACTGCTGTCTTGTCCAAGTTAAACACAGTAAGTATATTGTTAATGGTGATGAGAAGGTAGATGCATTAGGCTGACCACTTGGTATGAATGGACAATTCCAGGTTTCTTAAACAGCTGTTCTACAGGGAAATGTTATCTGGAGAAAAACCTCAGTGTAGGCCAACTGGGGGACATTGACTTTGAGCAATGGAGGGTTTGATCTTTGGAAGTGCCAAGTTGTATGAGGAGAGCAGAGTTTCTCATGCTAAACTTAGGAAAGTCAGCAGGAGGCATGAACATCTGCTGGCTGATTTTAGCCCTGTTAGGACTCGTGAGCTGTGTGGTGGGTCTCTGTTGTTCAAGGCAGGACTGGTGAATCATATGAAGTATCATCAGAACACTAAACCTGGAATCATTCCTGTTGCTCCCCTTGCTGTTCCAACTCTTGAATCCCCTATTTACTCATGTCCATCTTGCCCCAAAATTTGGTAGACTCAAGAAAACACCTCAGGATCACTTGGAATGCCACAGCTGTCACAAACTATGCAGGTTAGTCATTTAAGATCACACAACAGAGATGAGCAGAAAGAGGGAATGGTTTGTGTTTGACAAAACCTCAATCATTATGTATATATATATATATATATATATATATATATATATATATATATATATATATATATATCTTTCTCCAAGGTATGAATCCATCTTTTCCTCTCCCACCAGCTATGGGTATATAGCAGGAGAGACTGAGTTCTATATCCTTGGACAGCAAATAGTCTAGCAGAAGGCCAACACTGAAATAAAAACCGTCAAGACTCCTTTGTGGACCTTGTGGCATACTGTGCACCAGTTCTCTGTATTTGGCTCTTCTGAAAAGTGTGTTTGGTTCTTAACATATATATATTACATAAATATGAAAAGATTGGGAAATAGCAGCAGAAAAATCAAATGAATCTGAAGAGTGAAACAGTACAAGAATGTCTTCACGAAATTTCAAAGTTGACATGACTGAAATGACATCACTCAGCTAAGTGACAAGTTTCTCCACATTAATCCTATTTACACTCTATCCTTACCTTGATATTGAGCTCTTTATGACAAAACATCTGCTTGCCTAAAATGAAGAAAACAGCAATTTTGGCACTAAATATTGTTACAATTTAACACTGTAAATATATAGCTGTGTTTTTTTAAGGCATGATTGTAATTAATCTTGCACAAAACAAGTTGGGGCCTGCCTGATAAAGAATTTCTCATGATGATTTGAGACAAGGCTTTACAAGACTGGATGCCTTTTCTGATGCCCAACTCAGACACTCACAGTAGTCTCAGTACACTCAGTGTTTTTATGAAGACATCACTCACAATAAAAGAAAAAATAGCATTATATACATATATAAAAATGAGAAAAAAGGAGAGAAAGAGAGAAAAAAGGGGAAAAAGGAGAAAAAATGCATGCCTAACCAGCAGCCATAGCAACTGCCAGCCAAGGAGAGTAGAAAGAAAGGGACAGATACTTAAATTGAAAAAAGGAAAAGAAAAAAGGGGGAAAAAGAAATAGAGAAAATAGATAACATGATATAATATTTGGCTTTGAGAAAAGTTTAAAATAATATTGTCTTACTGTTGTTAGGATTAAATTAATTTAAATTCTACTAATAAAATAAAATGGAATAAAAGGGATAAATGGAAAAAGAAATATTGTATTAGTGAGGGGTATAAAAAGGAAATTTTGCTAAATAATATATAAGTTTTTTTTTAAAAATATATATTAATACACAAAAAAAAGAAAAGAAAATTGCCTAAGATAAAGAGATCAATTGTTATAGGGAATTCTAAAGGTATAGATAATTATATTGTATATCATAGATTTCCTTAAGCCTTCTTAATATATCAATAAAGCAATTGATATGAGGGAAGTACTAAAATGATAGATTTTTGTTGATTATGTTGATAGTGTTAGTTGTTATCCTGTTAGTCTTGCAATAAAATAAAGAACCTTGTTTAAATAATATAAAATTAACTTCATTGATATTTCTTTAAATGTCCAGATGATGGCGGACTTCTGGATGGAGCGGTCTGAGGTCGAGACAATTTATTACAGTACATTTAATATCATGGTCCTCCTTCGAGACTTTGCATAGCTGTCTGGCTCACTCTCTCCAAAAGGTTGCCAACCCTTGATATGGTCTAACTATTGTTGGAATTAATTTAATTTAATTTAAATTGTACTACTGGAATAAAATGGAAGAAAGGAAAAATAAATATTTTATTGGTGGAGTTATAAAATGTAAGTTTCTTAAAAAAAAAGAAAAATTTTCTTATAAAAAGAAAAATTTTCTTAAAAAAAGAAAAATTTTCTTAAAAAAAGGAAAATTATTTGAAATTAAAATAATATATATTAATGCACAAAAAAAGAAAAAAAATTACCTAAGATAAAGAGATCAACTGTTATAGGGAATTCTGAAGGTATAGATAATTATAGTGTAGATCATAGATTTCCTTAAGCCTTCTTAATATATCAATAAAGCAATTGATATGATAGATGAAAACATTTTCAAAAATTATATATATATATATATATATATACATTCACCCATATATATATGTATAGACACATACACCTACATATAAATATCAAGCAAATAAAAAAAGAAATATAGAAATCAAATAAATTTAGGATAAAGGACTTTAAAATAAAAGATATATACATATGCACACACACACACACACACACACACACACACACACACACACATATATATATATATATATATATATATATATATACATATCCATGTATATACATACACACAGCTACACACATATACATATACCCACATACCCATACCTGTATAGAAATAACCAAACATAAGAGATTATTGCTGATAAGAGAGAAAGTATATATATAATTATAAGAAAGTGACAGAACACATATATTAAAAACCACTGTTCAACCATTTACTTTTATAATAACAAAAAACAAACAAAGGAAAAGCTTAAAATCCAACTTGCTGTTAAAAATTATTGTCTCCCCATTTAAATAATTTATGGTCTCTTTACGCATCTTATCCAGACAAAATTAAAAAGGGATATGTCTTGACATTCCTGCTTCCTTTTACGACCCAGATATTCAACTCCATAGTTACCTAATTCTCATTTGTGATTGAACAATACTGACACACCTAAAAAGCATATTCTCTAACTACCACTCCCTAATTTTCTAAATAACCATGAATTCATCCTATATTTTCAAAATAAATCTTTTTCACCATTTATTTTAACATATCACCTGAAGAAGAAAAATATAAACATACATGAAAATTTTTGTGTAATGATATAATGCTTTTATAAAGCATTGTAATAACAAAATTACAATTACACTCTCACACCCAGATTGAGCCATCTGGAAGAATGGTAGACTTTGAAAAAACAGTAGCTACTCTAGCATCTATGCATCACTCATTCAGTAATGAATTATTGCACTCTGGCTACTGGTGTATGATACATCATATGTAAAAATGTCTGCCTCTTTCTACCAAGCATCCATAGCTCAGAGGTAGAATCGCTGACTGACACCAATTTGGTCGGGTTTCAATCCTGGGTTAAAAGCAATAACCATACTGATGAGCTGTGATACAACAAAACAGATCTGTCTGTGGATGACTATATATATATGTGTGTGTGTGTGTGTGTGTGTGTGTGTGTGTGTGTGTGTGTGTGTGTGTGTATATGAATAGAATAAGTAAAGAACCAGTAGGGAAAAAGTGTCTTTAATCTAACATGTTTCACTTTAACAAGCTTCTTCAGACATTTATTAAAGACAAATGATTTAAAAATCTGAGACTATGTTGATTGTGGTATAGTTTATCATCATATACATGTCACATGTGATAAAGAAATAGATGAATATTAGATGTAGATAAAAAGCATGTGTCTGTGCATGTGCCAGTGTGTAATAAGAATATTAGATGTTTATCATAAATGTAAGTATATATAAGTGAAAATAATGTTTGTTAAGTGTATTTAAACTAGATAAATTAAGCATGTGTATATGTTGGTAATATTAGTAATGTGTGAATGAAAGTGATGAAGTACATTTTCGTTCAAAATACAGAACAAGTATTGTAGATACATGTCAAGTGATGGAACAATTTTTTTTTTAAATAGAATGAGGAAATCAACTATGAATGTATGTGTTGAGAGAAATCATGGGTGAATGTGTGCGTTTATGAGTCAGTAAAGTTAATATGTGAAATGAGGCTTACATGTGTCAAGTGATGGAAAACACACATTTGTGTTTTTTTATTTATATATTTTTTTCCAATAGGAGTAGATAGGATCTACTATAACTTGGTTCATACTTCTTCTCTTGAACAGTATTAGAAGCTCATCCTTTTTTTCTTGTCTAGGAAAAGGTTCCATGTTCTTTTCATATCCACAGGCCTGCACAGTGGTGCTTTGGGGTGTGTGCAGATAGTGAGAATATCTCTTCGTATGGAAAGTAGCAGGTTATCAGTTTTTTGGTTTCTATTTCCTGCTGGTAGTTAGGAGCCTGAACTCTTGCACACCATCTTCAGAGGCTGCTCTGATCAACTGTCACATAATATTGATGTTCATGTTGCACATGAATGGATATCTCTGCAAGTGCTTCCAGTGGGCAACCCTGGGGCCACACTATGCTTCAGTCTGCGCCAGTTTCTATCCTACATATGCTGCATTTGATGACTGTCTGCTACTAATACTTCAGGTCTCTCCTTATTAATACAAGCCAAATCATGACAATCCACAACCAAAGATGTAAAACTAAACCATTTAAGCTAAAAACCCTTAAACCCCTCAACATTTATTTCTCCAACACCCTCTTGGTCCAACTCAGTACTACTTCATAAAATCATTTGATGTAGGCATCTGTATTGAGTCTGAGTTCCCCACAAACAAATTCTTGAGTTTTTTTCTTATCAGAATGATCAGAGGGATTTTTCTGGGCTGTTGTACCTCTGTAACCACTATTATACTCATCCAACTCCTTTTAATTCCTCTGCATTTTCCTCAGAGTGACACTCCAACACTTTGAAATGTTTGTATTGGAGCTTCTGGCATGAATACCAAGAAGTAAATCATGCCATTTCCAAATTTGTGGCAGAGTGCTCTTTTTCACACAGATGGTGCCCAACTGATTCGACTATACTGTGGAGTCAACTAAATAAAAAATAAACAATATGTATGCACAAAATAAAAAATATAAAAGGTTGACAATTTGCTATATATATATATATATGGTTGAATTCCATGAAGCCTGGTTTAGAAGCTTTTACTTTGGAAAGCGTTTTTTTTACTCTAAAATAATGATTTTTAGATTCAAATTTATATTTATTTCAAGTTAATACAACTTAATCTAATCTCACTTTCACACAAAATCTCCTATTCTCTCAGCTAATTGGTTAACTAGCAAAACTGACTCCTTAACATTGGGCACTAACCAAATTAAAATAAAGAAAACTTTAAATTCAACCCATGTAGAAAGAACTCCACTATAATTCTCAAGAATGCATGGTGAGTCACAGATAAATAAATGATCTCCTACATTCAAATGGAATGTGGCATTTTTTTATAAAAATATAAACTCAGTCCCTGGATGGATCATGAGAACAATAAGGATGCTTCAAATCAGAAAGAGACATTTGAAATTTCTAATTCCCATAATGAAGAAAGGTTCTGAAAATTTGACTCTCACAGGACATACTGAAGACAAGAGAGATAGAGGAAAGCATCTAGAAACCTACTTAATGAATTTCTGTTAACGGATGATAGAACAGAGTGGGAGAATGGTGGTAAAATGACAAACAATGCTAAGAGCAGCAAAGGATTGGAAGTTGTGGTGTGCCATGATCACCCATGTCCTGAATCTCATGGTGGCATTGTTTTCTTGTCATCAGTCAGTTTGATGGAATAGAACAAAATGGGTGTTTTTTTTTTTCAGTTCTCTTGTAATAATCAATCTCTTTTAATGGATAAGTTTTAGAGAAAATGGAAACAAAAATGTTACTTATAATTTACATCCAGAAGAGATAGATAAAAGTACTAAAGCACATATCAAGGAAAAAGAGCTTAGAAAATTTGATACTAACAGGACAGCTTGAAGGCAAACAATTCAGAAGAAAATAATGCATAGCCTACCTAACAACCTGGATCAAATGAATGGAGGAACAAGCTTTAAAAGAAAAACAAAATTTATTAAGAGTTACAAAGGACAGGAAATTGTGGAGAACCATGATCTCTTATATTTTGAATGGACACGGCATATAGAAGAAGGCAAGACTAAATTTATTAAGAGTTACAAAGGACAGAAATTGTGGAGAGCCATGATCTCTTATATTTTGAATGGATGCGGCATATAGAAGAAGGCAAGACTAAATTTATTAAGAGTTACAAAGGACAGGAAATTGTGGAGAACCATGATCTCTTATATTTTGAATGGACGTGGCATATAGAAGAAGGCAAGACTAAATTTATTAAGAGTTACAAAGGACAGGAAATTGTGGAGAGCCATGATCTCTTATATTTTGAATGGACGTGGCATATAGAAGGCAAGACTAAATTTATTAAGAGCTACAAAGGACCGGAAATTGTGGAGAGCCATGATAACCAAATATTGTCAAATGTAAAATTGTATTAATTGCTTAAATTGCAGTTATGCTTCAGATCCTCTTTTTCACCACATCCAACACCCTAACTCTGTTTACCCTGCCCCCACTGCATTTGATATATCTTTAAAGAAAGACAAAGATAAGAATCAAAAACCTGATAAACATCTTCTCCAAAAAGGAAAAGTGAATAGATTTTAGTATTCAGATCATTTGAATTCAGGGAACACTTACTCCCTGAAAGATTTTGTTTGTCAGGAAAATTTTATTGCATGAAATGTGCTTTTGTGTTGTTAAACATGAATACATTTCTTTAGAGAATCATTTACTTCTCTTGTATATATTTCCATGACAGAATTTTATGTGCTTAATGGAGATCATTGACTAAATATCACACTTTAGTATAGATCACTTAACACTTCTGCTGTTGTGGCCATACTTTTATGCCATTATGAAACTTGCATTGCCTACTATCAATACATAGGCATATGTTTTAAAGGTATACTTATACATCTTTAGAAAAGCTTACATTACCTGCTATCAATATATATATGTTTTCAAGGCACTGTGAACTGTCAGTCCTTAGTATTTCTATTTGTGTCATAAAGTAATTATCACTATTTCTAGACTAGTGTAGACATATAGTAGCATAAAGTCAGAATGGGACGATTGGCTATGGCTGTTTTGGTGCAAGATTTTATGCACCAAGCTTTTGGATGCTAGAAAAAAATGTTGATTGATTCATCATCATTCAAAGGTAGAAATTTAAAAAGAAAAAAAAGACTTCAACTTTATTAAAAAATAAAAACATTATTTGGTAATTATGAGCAAAGGCTCCTCAAATACTCAATAGTAATAATGTTTTCAGATCTAAATATATTTTCATGTATTCTTTTACTGGCATCTTTACTTTTCAGCCTTTTTTTTCCTAGTATTCAAAAACCTGGTGCCAAACAGCTGTGCTACATTGTACCAAATTGGCATAAAGTACAACTAGTTTTGTGGTGTATGTATTTCTATAATTCGTTGGGGTGTTGTTTCTTTTTTTTATAATTATATCACCCCAAGCAAGGCAGTTTACTGCCACTGGTGTACAGGGGATTACATAGAAGGAAAGTTATGAGAAAAAGTGACAGGTTATAGTGGGTGTCAGGAAGTGGGTAAGAGAAGGACGAGAATACTGATGAGAATGGTGTGGACGGAGAAAGGAGCATAAGAGAGAGGATGCAAGTTACTGAGATAGGAGATGACGATTGACTTTATATTTAATTCTTGGAGATTGTATCTGTCGGAGAAGTAAGTATATGGAAAAGAATTCCACAGGCTGGAAGTGTGAGAAAAGAAGCTGCTAGCTTAGTCTTTGCTGTAAAGCACTCAATCGAAACCAAAATTCACTGTCAGTGAGAAATCATTGTCACAGTCTTTTTTGGTCATTTTTTCTGAGAGTGAAAATGCAAATATAGAAGGATATACATTAATTTTTCACAGATCGCACAAAATCCATTTGATACAATATAAAACAGATTTATTTCAACTGCTAGGAAAATTTGATTTATTTGGGAATCATATTAGAATAATATGGAGCGTTTACTAGAGACAGAAAATGAATTGAGAATGTACACAAAAAAGAAAAGGGTCATAAGACAAAGATGCATTTTCTGAATTTATTCAACCTTTACAGAAACTTGATCAAAAGAGAACAAGAAGATCTGCTAGGATTTATTATTGTTAGACACAATGATATCAGATATACACCATTTTGAGAGCAGACGCAGAAGGAAATTTTATAATAAATCCTATAAAATAGGGAAAGAAAGAACTATCTATCAATTTTTTATTTTTTATTTTTTTACAATCGTGTTCATTCTGTACAAGGCCTAAGAACCACTTGAGGCAGATGGTTATAGGCACAGTTTATGGGGTTATGTAGGGAAGATAATAGTTAACCCTAGACAAGTTAAGATTGTAGGGATAGGGAAGCATCCTCTTGGAAGTCAGTTCCACAAAGCAACACTTTAAGCTGATTAAGTGGAATCTCCATCTCACCAGTGAAAGAGGAAGGGAATATGGGTAGTTTGCTGCAATGTGTGTAGCATGGTAAGTCTTAGGGATGAAGGTTAGAACTGGTAGAACTAAGGAATGTAATTCATCTGAACACTTTCCATGAGAATTGTGATAGAGTAGCAAGAATCTTGTACCATTTCATCTGTGAAAAGGATTGCAGGGCAGAATTTTAAGAAGGCAGAATGTATGGCCATTAGTAAATGGGGCAACCCAAGATGAGAACAATTAATTGGGGATGTGCAAAATTCATCAAGTACAGAAACTGTTTTAAGGTAGTGTTTTAAGAGATGACAGAAAAAGTGAAACTGCAGATGCCACATTTTTAAAGATCCAAAGGTGCATTGAAATATGAAAAAGTAGTTTCAAAACACAAATCAAAATATTGAAAATTAGGCAAATTTTCTTAGAGACAGAAAAGTAGTGCTGAACTGTTATATAATCTAAATACTTCAAAATAGAAAGGAATGCTGAACTTTTCTCACAGATTAAGAGAATACTTGGTGAAACAGAGATGTGGTTTTGTACAAAGATGCTGAGAATACATAGAATGAAACATGTGATCAATGCAGATGTTTTTAGAATAATGGAAATGAAAAGGACACTTGAACCTAGAACCAGAAAGAGACAGCTGAAATTTCTGAGACACATAATGAAGAAAGACAGTTTGGAAAATTTAACACACAGGACCTATTGAAAGCAAGAGGAGTAGAAATGTTGAATAACCTACCTAACAAGCTTGTGAACATGAATAGAATAGAAACTGGGAGGGATAGGGAGACACTATGTAGATCTACAAAGGGTAGGAAATTGGGAAGAGTTATGATACTTCACGTCTAAGATAGGTGGAACATAATGAAGTTATATAATTCCTTTTAGGCAATATATTAAAAGTAGAACTAGTATTAATTTGTTTGAGATTTTTGGAAATGTTATCTTAGGTATTGTTTAGTATTGTTATTGAAAATGGCAATAATTCTATGCCCCACACCAACACCAACTCTGTATCTTGTTTATTATATATATATATATATATATATATACTTAGTAGTATATTTAATTTCTTTATTTAGCATTCAGTACTTAGGACAAACTTCTTTTCATCACGTTTTCTCTATCCCTCTCATTGTCCCTTCCTCTCAACCCATTGTGTCCAGATAAATTGATATTATTTCTGTATCATTTTGTAGACAGGAGGATAGACCATTTGGAACAATAGATGATTTGCCATTGGTTGTTAGTCCTTTTGCTGGTAGAAGCCAAGCACTTTATCCGTTTCTTACTTTCTGCTTTCCTCTTTAGAGAAGATGTTTGTAAGCTTTTGTATTTCTTTAAAAAGATATGAAAGGAATGGGTGGATGAAGTAACGGCAGGGTCGAGATTGTGGAGGAGGAGAAGAAGGAAGGAAGGGGATTCATTGTAGCTCCGAATCACCTCCTTGCCACACGAATCACCTCCTCACCACACGTTTGCCTTCACTCCACCAAACTGTCAAAACAAAAGAACTTACAAAGCAAAGAAAAAGCATTCAGACTCATAAAGGAAATTGAAACAAATCTGTGTAATGAATAAGATGTGCTAATAATCTACTAATAATTCCATCCTAGACAGCAAGAAACAACAGGAACAGGCACATCATTGCATTATGCATACAATAATTGTACCACTTGGATATTTCAATACATTCGACTAGTTATACTGAAAAAGAGAAATTAGAATTCAAAATGTGAAATTAATAAACTCTAAACACAACAGGTATCTCTGTGTATTGATCAGTTATAACAAATTTAGCATAGGAGATATGGAAATAAACATAGGAGATGGTGCGCAAAGATTAGTTTTAGCCAACACCATAAGGTGTTACATATCTGAAATATTGAGTGAAGTACTTGAATCATGTTCTTAAACAGCCTCATTATATCAAGATTCTTATGTGCATGTCATGCCTGACATCCAATTTGTTCAGAAATATCTACACTATCATCTGTATGCAACCATTTTTCTCAGATCAATGATTAAAAATGCCTTCTAGTGCTTTATTCCTGTAGGTCTTAAAGACAATTATTCTTTGTCAGACTGACACTATAGAATCAGAAACAAAGAATTATACTGAATAACAAAAATGACATTACTTGAATTCTTCTAACAGCTGCAACAAATAAAATGGGTAGCACAATTAGCAGGGAAATTAATGATATAATCAAGATTTTGAATTTCTTTTTCCACACTTAAACAAAAGGTTAGGAAGAAAACTTCCATCAATACTAAAAAGAGCAATAACAGTGGACTTTAATACATCACTCAATAAATCTCAGGCCTAACTTATAAAAACAACAACTTTCATGCAAAATTCCACTTTATTCATCAATATGGTCTCCTCCTCTGGTGATACACTGATTCCAATGCTTCTCTAACAATTTGATGCCTTTTTTGTAGAATGATTTGTCTTTGGTCTAAAAATATGTCTCAGTTTTTTATATCACTTCTTCATCGGAGCCAAATCTCTTTCCCTGGAGAATTCTTTTGAGGTCTGCAAACAGCCAGTGTTTGCTGGGGACCAGATCTGGAGAATAGGGTTGATGTGGAAGCAATTTGAAATGCAATTCATGTAGTTTTATTATCGTTGTGATCGACTTGTGACACGGTGTGTTGTCTTGGTGAAAGATCACTTTTTTCTTCATTTGTAGCCATTTTTTGGCAATTTCTTCTGACAAATACACCATAATGTTATATAATATTCACTATTAATGGTTCTTTTAAAACCTTACCTGCTGCTGTTTGCATCTTTGGTCATTTTATTTGGCTTTTACCTGCTGCTGTCCACTCATCTAACTGCCAATTTGACTCCAGAGTGAAGTGGTGGATCCATGTTTCATCCATTATCACATATTTATGCAAAAACACCTTCTTACTGCGTTGAAACAGTCGCTACCAATGCTCTGAATTGTCAATGCATTATTGTTTTTGATCAAGTGTGAGCAAACATGGCACCCACTTTGAACACAGCTTTCTCATTGACAAATGTTCTTGCAAAATGGTAAATACACTGCTTTTTGATATGTTCAACACCTCTGCTATCTCATGCAATTTAAATTTATGATTGGCCAAAACGAGTTTGTGGATCTTTTGGTGTTTTCCAGGACAACTGCCAATTTTGGGTGACTGAGCATTCAGCATCATTTGTGTCTGTACAATTGTGTTTAAAGTCAGCATACTACCTCTTAGCTGTTGTTTCCAATTAAACAGAGTCTGAATAACATTTATGAAGCCATTGCTTAGCTTGAACAGAATTTTTTCTCATCAAAAAGCAATGCTTTATCAACACACAAAATTCAGATTTTTTTCATTTTTTTTAAAAATTTGCAACAGTAGCTTCATTTAAATAACTGTAATTTGTAAGCTAATTATCCAATTAGACCCAAATTTTGTCACATGCCATTTGAAGATGAGTACTTCATAAAAATCATATGGATTTTTTATTTGTGGTGCCATCTAAATTTTTAGCCCAGGACTTATCGAGTAATGTGTTAGAAGTCTCTTTTCCTGTAAAAATGTTTTTCAGAAAAAGATTATTGAAATTTCAGACAACAGTATGCTGCTTTATCAATGAATGCCAAATAGGTATGCCAACTGCCCTGCAAAATGTGGGATTATTATACATTTTGATATTGAAAGATGTGTCCAGCATTTTGATAATCAATGATTTTTTTTATAATTGATTAATTTCTTTTAATCAATTCTCCCTATCCAAAGCAGGAAAGGTGTAATATAACAATCCCGCCCCACCCGAAGAAAGGCTGATACAAGCCGTGTTGTTTCCGGTCGGTGAAAAGTAACGGATGTCACTTTGACCCTATTTCCGGCAGATGCGGAAATAACTCAGAGGCAAACAGACAGGTGACTCTGAGAATTACGTAGGCGTCGCGTGATCAAGGCAAAGCTGGAAGAAACAAGTCCCGGTTTTGGAAGATATATAAAGACCGCGAAAACACGGATTCGCCAGTCAGAAGAAGTGAGAGCAGAAGTAGCAGCAGAACCACAGAACACGAAGGAAGGCAGTTCACAGCTGCCCCCAATAGCATGCTGCTATTGTGGGGTACGCATTCGTCAACCCCTGGAAGCGCGCTCTCACTCTCTGTTCACTAGGCCACACGGTTCATCGTCATCAATAAAAATATAACTCATATTTTTATATATATGCATGTTTGTTGTTTATTGATATACAACAGACTGGTCATTTGGTGCTTAAGGGACTTGCTGTTTTGAAACAACAAAACAGATTGATACGAGCTAGATACCACGGCAACAGAATTACTGCCACCAGATAGAAAGAAGACGAAAATAGAGGCAGCGGATGAATATAGACCATAGCCATCAACGAAAGGTAAGTGACTCTTTGATATGATAGTGTGTGTGTTCTCTGCTCGTGTTTGTAGTAGGTCTCGTTTAAAAAAAAAAAAAAAATGCATACTTTTGCCGATCTGACCGTAGAAATGAGAAATATGGATTGTTCGGTAGAACGGAGGGGGTGCAGGACTATATGCAGAGAGTAGTACGCCTAGCGGGAGCGCATAGGTTGGGGTTGCGGGAGGAATAAAGTTGAGATATTTACCTATCTGTAAGTATAAAACATCTGAGTTAATGATTTTTTTTTTTGTTAATATTTTACCATATATGTGAAGTGAGTTTACTGGTATGTTGCTTAATTAATCTTACTTTTATTGAGTAAGTGAAATGTAAAATCATGTAAAGGAAGTTTCTTCTACTCTTTAAAGTGGATAATTGGATTAACTTGTTGATAACAATGTTTTCTTTGGTTTGTGCAGTGTTAGGTTTTCTTTTTTTTTTGGATTTCTTTTCAATGACTGTACACTACAAAATGATTTACATTTCTATGTTTGTGAATTATGCTTTTGTGCAGGTTCCCATCAATTCAACATCCTCTGTGAATTTTCATTTATGTGACTTGGGAAATATCTTTTGAAGATATATTAATTTCGGAAAACTTTATATTGACACGGATAGACCTGCAGATTCCACAGTTGATCGGAACAAAAAGAAAGATACAAACGTGGAAAATTATTAATAGTATCTAAAGCATAAAGTAAATTATTCGTCTCTGGTTCAGTGGTTTGGTCCCCAATTACGCAGAAATTTCCCAATTTTTCAGTGGACACCATGCCGGTAGAATTGCGCGATATGGAGGAGATTCCTATCCGCAAACTAGGAAATACCTTGGAACAGATAGATATGGAGAGATTTAGTGAAGGAGGTGAAGAACTCCCGAAGAAGTTGACGATAGGAGTCATTGCTGGCGTGGTCGGTGTAATAATAATCCTGGGAATAATAGCCAGGAAGCGGATTTTTAAGTGTAAAAGAAGCAACAGTGCTTCGGAAAAGGAAATTGAGTTATCCGTTGTGAATAGTACTCCGGGGTCAACGGGTGTTCGACACTCAAAAATGTCTCTGCGTTAAACAGAGAGATGTCAACAAATCAGATATGCTTGGTTTCGAATCCAGAGGAAGTAGTTCAGGGAATGGAAAGCATTGTACAAACTAAGGAACTACGAGTCACGGGTCCATTTTTTTTAGACTAAATTAATATCCTCCACAAGTAAATTGCATGCGGATTAACGTTGGAATCAGGGTAATTTTCTTCATTTTCTATTGAACATTTACGGTCAGACTATGAATGATATATACGGCAAATAATGACCATTTTTTTCTGTGTTCAAACATAGTATGTTTGAAATTAAATTAAATTAAATGAGGTTACATGTGTAACAATAAACTCGAGCAGAAGCACGCATGGTGTTGGTCAAAGGTCATTTACTCGATGTTAGTTTGGAAACTGGGGCGTGGTTACTGCCTATAATCATGTGGATTATGCATCGAAGAGTCTACGCTTATGGACAGAGTCGAGAAAGAAAATGAACATTTTTAAGAACTTTGCCCAATTCTGTGAAAATGGATATTAAAAAAAGAAAGAGAAAAAAAAAGAGAGAAAGGAAAAAAAAAAAGGAGGAAAAAAGAAAGAAAAAAAAAAGAACAACGAAACATCGAGCTGGTAGAACAATTTTCAAGATGGATACGAACATTGTTGGGTTGCCGATGTAGGCTCCCCTATTTTTTTTTTTTTGTTGTTTTGTTTGTTTCGACACATGTTTTATACAATTGTCGGGCTTGTGTGGCATGGGGAGGAGAGTGAGGGTGTTGCGCTTAAAATGTTCTTAGGTGAACATTTTGGAAAATGGGTGGGCGGAATGTAATATAACAATTCCGCCCCACCCGAAGAAAGGCTGATACAAGCCGTGTTGTTTCCGGTCGGTGAAAAGTAACGGATGTCACTTTGACCCTATTTCCGACAGATGCGGAAATAACTCAGAGGCAAACAGACAGGTGACTCTGAGAATTACGTAGGCGTCGCGTGGGCGTCGCGTGATCAAGGCAAAGCCGGAAGAAACAAGTCCCGGTTTTGGAAGATATATAAAGACCGCGAAAACACGGATTCGCCAGTCAGAAGAAGTGAGAGCAGAAGTAGCAGCAGAACCACAGAACACAAAGGAAGGCAGTTCACAGCTGCCCCCAATAGCATGCTGCTATTGTGGGGTACGCATTCGTCAACCCCTGGAAGCGTGCTCTCACTCTCTGTTCACTAGGCCACACGGTTCATCGTCATCAATAAAAATATAACTCATATTTTTATATATATGCGTGTTTGTTGTTTATTGATATACAACAAAGGCACCAAGAAACAAATGGCTACAACTTGTAAAA
Organism: Ascarosepion bandense; assembly: GCA_037127315.1. Classification (NCBI taxonomy): domain Eukaryota; kingdom Metazoa; phylum Mollusca; class Cephalopoda; order Sepiida; family Sepiidae; genus Ascarosepion; species Ascarosepion bandense. The sequence goes on from JBBBDQ010000188.1 coordinate 7,963,534, forward strand.
GAATTAAAAACAGGTACATTATTAAGGAGCCACAACAGTCAAAGAGTAATCAGGAAGGTAACAACTGACATTGTATTTAAATTTTTGAAGATCAAAGCTGGCTGGAAAGTATAGAGCTGGAAGAGTGTTATACAAGCAATACATTCAATATGTACAAGCAATACGTAGAATTTATGATTACATATTGCCATTTCAACTGTAAATTGATGAGACCTAATTGCTAATCTAGTACTACACTTAAATTTATAAAGTCTAGGTACTATAGAGAAGAGCTCATCCAAACAATTACCATGAAACTATTTATAGAAAAGGCTCAGGAAAGCAACTGTCCAGTGGTGAGAAAGTGACTGAAGCTGAGACAACAGGCCAGGACCAATAATATTGCTGATTCTTATTTGAATCTCTACATATATAACAGGAGCACCAAACCATATGTGGCAATAATATTCAAAGCATGGTCAAATAATAGAGTTATGTATATTTAAGATTGATTCTGGAGAGAAAATTGTCTAGCATGACATAGTGATCCAACTTTCTTAGCAGCTGACCTAACAATCAATTAAATAGCTTTTCCACTTCATATCAGCCCAAGAAGGTGCAAGTTATTGTTCTGGAGGTTAGCATCAGCCATTCTGATGGCAGGCAAAAGGGCATCTCTCAGATGATTAATTGAGAGCAGCCTTGTTTTGGAGGGGTTAAAATTAACAAGCCATTCTTTGCTGCAGTTAACAATAGACTGTAGGTAATTTTTTTAGCTCAATTGCCAATTTGACTTTACTGAACTGATCAGATTTATGATCAAGATCAATAAATAGTTGTGTCATCAGCATAGATACCAAGTTGGGAGCTGATTCCATCGGGAAGTTTATTGATGAAAATTAAAAATGAAGTGAGATCATAGCTAGAGCCCTGGGGGACATCTGCATTAGTACAAAAGGACCTAGAAGAGTGGCCATTCAGGAAAACTTTCATTTTGTGATTTGATAAGGAAGACTGAATCACTCAAATATTTGTCAAGAGACACCATAACCTTTGAACTTATGAATAATACTGGTATACCAGACCCTGTTAAACACTTTCAAGATGCACAAAGAAACAGCCAAAGCTTCCCTAGACTGATCTAAATCTTAATAGATTTTTCATAAATAATTGTTAATACATCAGCAGTTGATCAAAAGAAATGAAAGCCATATTGCTTGTTTGCAGCTTATTAACTATTTGTAGGTTATTTAAAGCTAGAAAATATTTTTAGATCTTAAGAATATTTTTTAAAGATAATGATGTTTTATCCTTACTAATTAAAACCATAGCTATGGGTAAAAGACATGGATTTATACTTATGTGGATTCTTTTTCAAAATTATGCATAATTTTTACTTTAAAATAAAAAAGAGGATGTATTCATTTAGTAAACATGAATGGCCAGAATACATGCAAAATCTTGCCTTCCTGCCTCCAGTATCTTTCCTCCCTTCCCTATATCCCTCTTTCAGTTTTACAAATCATATCATTCAAAAAATATCAGACTGATTTAATTCAGCTTTGTTTGTATGGCTGTGAAACTGTTTCTAAAGCAGTCAGTGTACTCCATAGTTAGAAACTTGTCCACAAAGTTCACATCTCCCTTACTAGGAAAACCCATGACTCTTGTCCTGTATTTTCATTTTCAGCATTTGGTGATCCTAATGCTGAATTTTTCCTGTACAGAAACTGCTATTCACCATCACTATTACTGGTCCTTGTTTATTTCTGTTGTGGAGTTGTGGCAAAACTTCACTGCAAAGTTGTAATGACTATGTAGTCTGGAAGCAAGACACGGAACACAAGAGGTAGGTTCAAAACAGTGTATTAGTATAACAAGGAACAAGATATTCAAAGAAAGTGTTAATAAGAAGTAATAGGGAAATAAATAAGTCTGAAGGTATTATTACGCTGCTTATTGCCTGACTAGTAACCGTCGTTAACTACTTCTGTTAACTACCTTTGTTAACTGCTCTTAACTGCTTTTGTTAACTGCTGTACTAGATTCTCTTTAACTGCCCCTTGGAAGTCACACAGGTAATTACATATAATAAGAGGAAGAGTCCATTCCTCATAGGAGGGCATCATAATGAATTCTATCTCCAGCACATATACAAAGACTGACAGACCCATGAACTGGTAAGAAAGATATTAGGATAATCTAGAACTTATACTGGAGATATGGAGACAAACCACCTCTATGCTGAATAGAAGATGAATTCAGTAAATATATGAAAATATAAAGGGGTGAAAAACAAGAATGCATCTCCCCACTAGACTTTTAAAACATGAAAAAGTACTAAACTGTTATGTAGTATCAGCCCTCCTATATGGGAGTTAATTTCAGACAACCTTCTCACAAAAAAAAGAAAGAAATAAGGAACACTATAGATTGAATAGTTGAATAACAAGGATTTTAAATGAAAATAAAAACGAAAGTTACACTCATACTCAAAATCAGAAATGGAATCATAATTTCTAGGAAAAATAATGATGAAAGAGGTCTTGGAGAATTTGTAACTCACAAGACATTAAAGGCAAAAAAGAAAGTTGAATGTAGCAATTAATATACCTAAAGAGCTTGGGTATACAAATGAGAAAGAACGAAAAGTAGTAGGGATGTTGAAAAGACAAACCTTACTAAGAGCAAAAAAGATAGGAAGTTGTGGAGAACCTGAAAGGAGATGACACATAGAAGTCTCATGAGATCAGAAGTGGATGTTTATGGCTTGACTGACTCGTGGACTGTGCTTCAACCACTTGCTTGACTTATCAAGAATTTTTGGTTTGAAGTTTTTCCACTCTTCACTTGAATCCCTTTTAAGCCTTGTTAAACTATTATGTCAGAGAGAATCTGACAGTAAAATTCTCAAGTGATCAGTCCTAGATTATAGTTTATCTTAGAATTAATTTCATGCAACTCACAAAACATCTGTTGATTAATTCCTCTTATTTTTGATCATCGTCTCCTGACACACAGCGCTCAAGTTTTTCTCTTCACTTCACTTGTACAGTTATCAGTCTGTTAAGCACTGTACAAAGTTATAGAATTTCTACCAGCCAAGTAAATATTAGTACGTTACTGCAAGTGTTTGTATATTGGCTCCAGAGACAAAAAAAATACCTATAATGAACACTAGTTTCTTCAGTTTAATGTATTATACAGTCCCAGTTCTGTCGCTGTTTGTCTTGTAACTGTTTTCAAAGGTGTTTCATAAAAATATGTTCCTCTGTTCACTGTAAATTGTACTTGAAGAAAATTTCTTCAACGATTACCTAGTATGGATGAACTTCTTTCAACAAAGCCACAAACAGGTGATACTTTATCAAGTGATCACAAAAATAAAGAAGGTATTTTATTATTGAATGATATATCAAAAAACAAAGTAAGGAAAAAGCAAGAAATAAAAGAATTGAGAATAAAATTTTCATTATAAAAAAAAGAAATAATTCGCTGTCTGTCACACACCATCTGCATATGACTTTGCATGCATCTATACAATATACATGAACTAGCCAGTGTTGTGTTTTGGTTACATTATGTTGAAACGCTGGTTCCTGTAAAATCACAAAAGTTAAGCAACGTCAAGCCTGGTGAGTACCTAGCTAATTAAATGCTTGGGAAATACTTTAAGCTTAGATGCATGGGTAGTGAAATAGATAATGGCTTGGAATTGTAAAATAAAGAGCTAAGTTCCAATAACCATTCAATTTGTTGTATTCACTTACACACAACTTTGAGAAAGATATGGATCCACCTCTTCTCTCTTCTAGCTATAAATTAAACAGTATATCTTGCATCAATAGACCTGCAAAAATAATTCTTACAATTCAAAAATATTTTCTGGCTTTAAATAACCTGAAAAGGGTTGATAAAGATTCAATAAACCAAATGTGCTGCATGTGAGTGACTTACGTATTTGGGCAGTCTAATGTACATGCAAGCTCATTCACATACAATCTGAGCGTGAAAAAAAATACATTCCCATCTTATTCAGCCTGAATAACCTCTACCCTAAGGTTGGCAATAAAATCATAAATTTGGAGACAAGATAAAAGCAAAAGCACTTTCCTTGAAATTTTTGGAAATTATTTCATAATAAATAAGAATATATTTTCTCATATCTTTTATTAAATTAAACTTGCACACATGAAAATCTACATAGATACACATTTTGAATTAAACTGAAATGGACATTTGTGTGACAAAGGCTCATTTTGCTTTCTGTCTGGTAACAAATTATGTGTAAAGGAAGAGTGAAGTCATTTTTTAACTGCTACTGTATTTGTGCATTTTTTGCACAACAGATTTATTCACAAGCATATATATGCACATGAATAATATTAAATCATAAATAATAATAATAATGGCAATTATATATGCACATATTAAGTCCTAAATAACAATAATAACAATAATATATGCACATATATTATTCAGTCCTAAATAATAATAATAACAATAATATATGCACATATATTATTCAGTCCTAAATAATAATAATAGCAATAATATATGCACATATATTATTCAGTCCTAAATAACAATAATAACAATAATATATGCATATATATTATTCAATCCTAAATAATAATAATGACAATAATATATGCACATATATTATTCAGTCCTAAATAAGAATAATAACAATAATATATGCACATATCTTATACAAATCTACCATCCGCCTGTGTATTGCTGCCATATCTGGTTGGGTGCCCCTGCTGCTCTCCTTGGGCTTCTTGACAAAATACAAAGGAGGATCTGTAATGTGGTTGATACTGACTTGGTAGACCGGCTGCAACCACTCTCTCACCAGCCTGATGTGGCTTCCCTGTGCCTCTTCTACAAGTACTTTCATGGCTTCTGCTCCGATGAGCTTAGATCACTGGTGCTGCCTAAGCACAAATTTACACGAGATACTAGATTAGCAACTAGGTCCCACCCTTTTACAGTTAAACAGATAAAATGTAACCGTAAATTCTACTCCAACAGCTTATTTTCTCGTGCTTCCTGCCTGTGGAACTCCCTTCCACAAGTCTGCTTTCCCAACAGCTACAATCTCCAGGTGTTTAAATGTAGGGTCAATAGACACCTCCTATCACACTAACTCACAATTATTCTCAGAACACTCTCATCTACCCAACCCTCATTCTCGGTATCCTTACCCACCTATCACCCACCCTCTGACATTTCCTATATTTAACCATTCTCAGTATTCCTACCTGCCTATCACCCACCCTCTGACATTTCCTATATTTAATCATCCTTTTTCCACTCTATGTAGCCCCCTGCGCAGTAGTGGCAGTGACATGCCTTGCTCGGGGTGAAACGCTTATATAAAAAAAAAAAATATATTATTCAGTCCTAAATAATAATAATAATAACAATCATATATACTCAAGTTAGATACATTTTTCTATCAATTTATTATTTAAAATAAACAACAAATTTACATTCAAAATTTGATAATTTTACCATCCATGAAGCAAGCCAGGAACAATTTTTTATTATTACAGTAATTAAAAAAAAAAAAGTTAAATAACACAATGAAGAAGTTACAAGGAAGTGCTGAAAAGCTTTCAACCCAATCCACTTCTCAAAATCAGATCAAATGACCATGTAGTGAGCAGAACGTGAAAGTGGATGTTAACAATTATGTCGCTGAAATAAATGAGAAAAGTTTTCATGTACAGGAGGATTGTGCATATTTCATGAGTTGGAAAAGAAAAAAATAGAGAATTAAAATATTTCAGCCAATAAGAAGGCTTCATGCTAAAAAACAAAACTTTGTCTCTGGAGCTATCCTACACTCATCTCAGAATCCAAAATTGCATTTTCAAAGCATGCAGGCCAGCACAATTGTCCTCCTCTCATTTGGCCTTGTGCTGCACTAAGTAAAGTCAAATGAATATTATTAACTTGTACTGACTAACCAAATAATCATATAGCTCAAAAAATAAATTAATTTCCTGCAACCCATTGAACACTGGTACTTGACTATTTACCAATACATTATCCTTTGAGATTTTTGGTACATTTTACTTTTTCAGAACTGCCTTTGTCCCAGAATAAATCATTAGTGCAAAGCAACAAATAGCCAATACAAGTTGCTCCTATGATCAGCCTCATTCTGTTCACATGTTAAGCTGTGTAATTCTTTTTAGATACCAATATATTTTGTACTGGTAAACTGTAAATTAATTAAGTTTTAAGTTTTTAGAATAAATTAGTATTTTGGTTATATTGTATTAAGCATTTAGCCTGTTTTTATGTGCATTTTTATACTTATAAATATACAAAATGCTTAAACTTGACCTAGGTATAATTTACTTTTACATGTTGAAATCATCTTTATCTTTTGTGTTTTTATGTTTATTATCATTAAAATTATCATTTTCATTTTTTTCCTTGTCAAAGCCACAGTGGGTGTTCCTGCCATTACCGTATCGTTTTTAAGGTCTATCTCAGCATCTTGTCTAATTTACTCAACTAATCTCAATGTCTGACAGGCTTAAGTTCCATATTTCTTCACTCTTCGGAAACGAGTAGGAACTGCTATTATCATCTTTATGCCTGACTGCTGTTCTATAATACAGACTCCTTTGTTTATATTGCCACCACCCCCTGTTCTAAGATGACACATTCTGGGCAACTGCAAAGAGCTAACAATATGTTGGCTGCCAACTTTTTTCTATTATTCTTTGAAATGTGGGCGATGAAACATTTTCCATTATGGAAATTCATATCAGCTGAATTCTCCTCAGTTTTCAGATCCCTCCGTAGGATGTCTGATTAGGATTTAAGGTATTAAACGAAGGTAGCATGTTAACAAATCAACTGGCATTCAGACAAGTGCATAATAACAACAGCAGCATGTAAAAGAGATGCATGAATTGATTGACGGACTGTGAGACAGATGCATTGAACAATAAGCATACAAAAAGAAATGCTTTTTGTTACCAAAGTCATCTTGCCAAATAAAGACAATGAAATTATTATTAATTTTTGCTTATTTCATTTGCGATTTGCTGATAATCATTCTATAAACATAAGCAATATTGTTTGGAAATTTAAATATAGCCCTGCTGATTCCAATCTCTATTGGGATGACTGCAAAACATTTTTAAAATATCATCTTTTAATATTTAAAAGAAGAAAAATGATGATTTAATAATAAAAAGAAAATTTTATATATCAAAAAAACATTTTTATTATATGCAAATATATATATATATATATATATATATATAGTCATCCACAGACAGATCTGTTTTGCTGTATCACAGCTCATCAGTATGGTTAGGCTCTGATCGCCCCCTAACCCAGGATTGAAACCTGACCAAATTGACGTCAGTTGGCGATTCTACTTCTGAGCTTTGGGCGTTTGGTAGAGGAACATGGACTTTAGTGTGTTATATACAATGTAAGATACACAAGTAGTTGAGAGCATTCTTATTCATTACTGAATGAAGGATGCATAGATGCTTGAGTAGCTACTGTTTTTTCAAAGTCTACCATTGCTCCATAGTTTTCAATCAGGGTGTGAGAGTGTAAATAGTCATCCACAGACAGATCTGTTTTGGTGTATCACAGCTCATCAATATGGTTAGACATCTGATTGCTTATAGCCAGGATTGAAACCCAGCCAATGTATATTGTTAGTATCTGTTGATCCCATAGAAAGATGGGGAATTAGAGGAGGCAAAATGAGGGAATTCATCTATTTAGATTGATGGGGTGGGGCTGTTGGTTTCTGTCTAAAAGGGAATTACTGCAAAACACTTGCCCCTCCTCAATTTATAGGCCGAATGAAATAAATGCATGCTGGGATTTTTTTCCTTGCCAATATAATAGTCCAGTTCTTGGTTTCATCTGAGAAAGTTGGGGTCTGTCTTGTTTTGAAGTCAGAACTTTTGTTTGTTCAAACTTGCTTTTTTGTATCCAAAAACTCAATTCTTAGTTTGTGAACTTACCATATTATTGTTGCTTTGCCTTACATATATTGTTGGCTTGCTTTTTATTATAGTATTTTTATTGTTATTACAAACTTTGTCAATTCTGTTTGTTAGACTGTTACATATTTTTGCATTTCACCATGTACCTGCATTTCATAGATTATTCAAAGACATTTGATAAAGTATGCTACAAAGATCTGTTGGAATGGCTTAGAAATCTTGATATATTTGGGAAGGATAATAGAATAATCAAAAACCTATAATGGCAGCAAACTGCTTGCAAATGGATAAAGAAAGAGTTCAACAAATATGCAAATATACAAATATATAGGGGTGTAAGACAAGGGTGTGTTTTCTCACCAAACTTATTCAACCTATACAGTAAGGCAATTCTAGTAGTACTGCCAGTTCTGCTGCTACTCACTCCATAAACACTCTCATGAAATTCAAAAACAAATTCCTTATTCACAAGATTCAACCTTTCCAAGGCAGCTGCCTTACTGATTAGGCTACAGAAATCAGTTGATTACAGTAATTTAATAACTAGCCATATACATTTAATTGAACATGTACAGGTACATGGTGAAATGCAAAAATATGTAACAGTCTAACAAACAGAATTGACAAAGTTTGTAATAACAATAAAAATACTATAATAAAAAGCAAGCCAACAATATATGTAAGGCAAAGCAACAATAATATGGTAAGTTCACAAACTAAGAATTGAGTTTTTGGATACAAAAAAGCAAGTTTGAACAAACAAAAGTTCTGACTTCAAAACAAGACAGACCCCAACTTTCTCAGATGAAACCAAGAACTGGACTATTATATTGGCAAGGAAAAAAATCCCAGCATGCATTTATTTCATTCGGCCTATAAATTGAGAAGGGACAAGTGTTTTGCAGTAATTCCCTTTTAGAAGAGAAACCAACAGCCCCACCCCATCAATCTAAATAGATGAATTCCCTCATTTTGCCTCCTCTAATTCCCCATCTTTCTATGGGATCAACAGATACTAACAATATACATTGGCTGGGTTTCAATCCTGGCTATAAGCAATCAGATGTCTAACCATATTGATGAGCTGTGATACCAGTACAGAAAGTTGGTATAAAGTACAAATTTCAGCTGAGGCTGTTTCATTTGCTTTTTACAAACATACCTTTATAAAAGTACAAATCCATTTCTTCTTCCCCCAGCTACAGGTTAATAGAGAATACTTGACTCTCTAGCTTTGGTTGGGAACCAGTCTAAGAGAAAGAAAACTCTGAATCCAAAATAAAGTTAGTTGTTGAGCAAGAAATTCCACTCTATATAAAACAGGAAAACCTTACTTATTGTGGAAATTATAACAGCAACAGATGCTGTTGTTGTTATAATTTCAAATGTTATAATGGTGAGATTATGCACTTTATCATGTAAAAGAGGAATCTACAAAATTTATATAGAATTTTAATTCCTTATTTTCACTGAATGAGTGATTGATTTGTTTTTAAAGGCTTAACTTATTGTGGGTTATTTAAAGCCAAAACATTAGGATTGTAAGGATAATAATTATTATTTTCTTTTTCAGAGAATATTACATTACTTTTCATGAAGGCCTCAAAATATCACCATCTTTGTTTATACAATAATGATATTAATCACAATATAATTTAGATTTCTTAGCTTATTCTTTATGTGCTGTGTCCCCTCAGGAAGCAGATGATCATGGCTTTCCACAACTTCCTGTCCTCTTGTATCTCTAAATGAACTTTGTTTTTCTGTTATTTCTCTTAAACCCTATTCTGTCATTTATTTACTCAAGCTCATTAAGTATGTTATACGCTATTTTCCTCTGCCCCTCTTGCCTACAATCTGTCCTGTGTGTATCAGATTTTCCAAGCCTTATTTACCAATTATGTGCCCCAGGAACCCCATCTGTTTCTTTCTAATGCTCTGTGTAACTTTCCTCTTTGTTTCAATTATCTTTAAAACTTTGTTACTGTTCACATGTTCAGTCCATGGTATCATCAGCATCCTTCTGTAGAACCACATTTCTGTTGCTTCAAGTCTCATCTTCATCTTTGAGAGAGATTGTCCAACATTCAATGCCATACAGGAGGACAGATATCACTTAACAGATGAGTATGTTTTTAATTGTTTCTAATGAAGTTTATCTATTTCTTAATGCTGATTAACTTTTGTGATGCTTTTCAGTGTTACACTTTCCATCCTCTCTTAAAAGACTTTTCAGATATTTAAATTTCTGCACTTGTTTGATTTTGGTATCTTTAATTTGCAATTCACACTTTGGACACATTCTTTTGCTAACAACTATGCATTCTGTCTTCTTGCAATTGATGCTTGATCCTTTCTTTTTGCTTTTCATCACTACTTTCTCTAACAGTTTTTGTAGTTTTATTTCCATGTCTGCTATCAACACTGTGTAATCTGCATATCTTATGTTGTTAAGATTGTGGCCACCAATAATGAAAATTTGGCAGTTCTACTAATTTTCTCAGAATCACTTTGCTGTATAGGTTGAAAAAGTTTGGTGAGATGTATCCTTACCTACTTTCTATTTTTGTATATTTACTGAACTCTTTTTCTATTCCTGTACAAGTAGTTTACTGCCATTTTAAGTTTTTGATTATTCTATAATCTTTCCCAAATATATCAAGGTTTCTGAGCTGTTCCAACAGATCTTAGAACTTGATACTTTATCAAATGTCTTTCAGTAACCTATAAAACACAGGAACACCTCCTTTTGCATTAGTATTGCTCTATCATGAAATCAGTAGAAAAGCTCAACTGCAATAAGGTATATTTCATTTGTTTTTTTTAGGTGGGGGAATAAAGTTCACTTTAAACAGGTAATAAAAACACTAAGACACAAGAAGTTACCAAGTGTGAAAGAATAGAGAAAAAATTCAATAAGGAGAAAGTGAAATAAATGTCTCTTTCTGACTATGTGTAAATGCACTTTTTGCCTTCATTTTCCTTAAAACTTTCTTGTTGCTCACTTATTTGGCCCATGGTTTCTCAGCTTTCTTCTGCAAAACTACATATTTGTTATCCAAAGTTTCTTCATCTGTGAGGAGACTGTCCAGCATTTACTGTCCTAGAAGAGGATGCATATTGCATAACACTTTAGGATTCTTTTATTTCTTTCTACATACATACTCTACTATGCAAGAAAGTGAAAACTTAAGTGGAATGACTATATCGAATCCATTGCTAAATCCGCTGCTATGAAAGTTGGTTCTCTGTGCAGAGCCAGAAAGTTTTTTCCATCTGAGTTCATCCTGCACATATATAAATCTACCATCTGCCTGTGTATTGAATACTGCTGCCACATCTAGTCAAGTGCCCCTGCTATTCTCCTCAGGGTTCTTGACAAAATCCATCAGTGAATCTGTAATGTGATTGAAAAGGACTTGGCAGCCCAGCTGCAGTCAATCTCTCACTGGTGTGATGTGGCTTCCCTGTGCCACTTCTATAAATACTTTCATGGCTTCTGCTCCAATGCACTTAGATCTCTGGTGCACCTGAGATATGAATTTACATGAGCTATTAGATTAGCAACTAGGTCCCACCCTCTTACAGTGAAACCGATAAAATGTAACCATGATTTCTACTCTGGCAGCTTCTTTTCTCACACTTCTTGCCTGTGGAATTCTCTTCCATATACTTGCTTCTCTGACAGCTACAATTTCCAGGAATTTAAATGTAAGGTCACTAGATATCTCCTATCACACTAACTCGCATCCATTCTCTCAAACTCTCTTCTCATTTACCCCACCCCCATTCTCAGTATCTTCATCCATCTATCACTCTCCATCCGACATTTCCTGTAACTAACCACTCTTTCTCATCACTTTCCCTTATGTAACACCCTGCGCAATAGTGGAAGTAGAATGCCTTGCTTGGGGTGAAATGATTAAAAAAAAAAGTATCTTTTTGCATAGGAGGATAAAAAACACAAGATAATATCATGCTCAACAATTTAGTTCTTGATAATGTTATAGCATCTGAATGCAGTAGTGAAGGGTGACTTGGATCCAAGACATGCTATCACAAATATTTTGCCATATGCAGCACATTTGTAATTTAAACATAAAGTTTATGCCAAGATTACGACTTTTCACTTTTCCAGTCACCAATCAATACCATTTTCTGATACCTGTCATCAAGCAATAAGAAACTTATTTAAACATTAAAATAAAAATATCTACATCTTGTTAAAACAGAAGCTGTTAATTGGATAAATTGTGAGCAAGATCAAATCAAAATTACATTTTTTTTTCTTGAAAAGCAGTGAAAAACAACTGTCTCATTTTCTTATGTAGCTGTTGAAGTAGTAAGTAGCTTGTAGAGTTGTTGACAGACAAAAAGGAAGTGACAAAATATTATGGTAGGCTGTATGTGTATGACAAAATGTTTGCTACTGCATAGTTTGGATACAAATCACCCTTCAACACTGGTGTATGGTAACACAGAACAAATAAAACAACAGTACCACTAGTCAGGTGAAAAAAATATGACAAGAATTGTAAATATATTCTTTTGTATTACCAATACGTGGATGTGCATTGTGGTCCAGTGGATACCGACTCAGAACGAGAAATCGAAGAGCTGAATTTGAATTCCAGTTGAATTCGTTGCAATCATATACACACAAATATCCTTGGGAAAGGTATTTATCGGTCTCTTCCCTCCAGCTATGGGTCAGATAACAGGACAGATTGGGTTCTATAGCCTTGGTTGGTAACCAGTCTACCGCAGAAAGCAATGGCAACCTACTGTGGGATAATCTTCTGCCCAGTTAGTCATGTCTCCAAAGAGACATGATCGCCCAAGTATGTATCATGTATGGCACTTAACTATACCAGTACAATGGATATGTGCTGGTATATCTCTAAATGTAGATGAGGGAGGCAGCTTTGTAGGAAAAGTAGCGTTGGTAAGACTTACAGTTGATATGTTTGTTCGATCAGTTGACCAAGATCACAGTAGTGACAGAGAGAAGCTGAGAGAGGATTAGTGAAGCTATAAATCTGACTCAGTTGTTCATGGGTGGCTTGCTTAAAGCAAATGTGGTTGCTCCCAAACTCATCTTTTTTTCTTTTAGCTTAATGGGTATGATGTGATGCTCAGAGCCCCTGTACAGAAGATGACTTTCTAAAAAAATTTAATTTTGTTTGCATAGTATTCACATTCAGTTAATATGTAGTGTGAATCAGAAAGAAATCTAATTTGATGTGAAATATATAACAATACCAAGATTCTTAGTAAGAAGAAAAGTCTCATTATTTTAGCTCACTAGACTGAAAATGAATGCTTTGAATGAAAAAGTCAACATATAGAAGGCTTCTCAGGTAGCATATAGTCTTTAACATCATCTATCCTAACCTTTTTTATTTAGTTTGTACAAATGATATTGAGAAAGATATGAATCCATCTCTCCCCATTAATAAATTATATAGGAAGGTAGAATGGGATTTCTTGTCTTGTGTGGCTGCCAAAAACTATAAATACAAAACTATGGAGAAAGCAACAGGAAACCACTCAACTATCTTATCCAAGAGTTATTTGCATATTGCAGATAATAAAAGGAAAGGATTTTTTATTTTTTATACTCAGTTTACTCCATGCAAGGGAGTCACTAAAACACAAGGGGTTACTGGGTTTGAAAGAATAAGAAAATAGTAAAAGAATAATTAAAAAAACCTCAGCTAATGTTTGACTTTGAATTTGAATTTTCAAAAAACCATATTTCTGTTGCTACAAGTCTCTTCTTCATCTTTGAGAAGACCATCCAGGACTCACTGCCATACAAAAAAACAGATATCAAGTAACAGTTTAGTACTCTTTTCTTTGTTTCTAGTAAAGATTTTTTTTTTGATTTCTTAGCACTTGGTTTAGCTTTTGGAATGCATCTCTGGCTATCTCAATACGCCTTCAGATTTCAGGTCATGCTTTCTGTCCTCTGTTAAAACACTTCCCAGATATTTAAATTTCCACACTTGTTTGATTTTGGCATCTACAATTTGTAATTCGCACTTTGGGCTCGTCCTTTTTCTAACAACCATGACTTTTGTCTTGCAGTTGATTTTTAAACTTTTCTTCTTACTTTACTTATAGTTTCTTTTCTATATCTGCTATCATCTGTCATCTGCATATCTTATGTTTTAAGATTATGGCTGCCAATAATGAATCCTGGTAGGACTTCAAGTTCTCTCAGAATCGCTTTACTATAGTGGTTGATTAAGTCTGGTGAGAAGACACATCCCTGTCTTATTTCTCTTTCTATTTTTATTATTGTTAAATGAATATAATTTGTAGCCTATGCAATTCAGATTATGCATCTGTTTCAGAAGATGATACTTGAAACATGACCAAAATAAATTAGTAGGAACAACAGTTACTACTCTTGTCCTGGTAAAAGTTTTGCTAAAGAATTCAGAGTTTGTAGTAATGATGGTAGATTTAGAAGAAAAGTACATGTAATACAAGGCTCAAGAGCCACTGAAAATAGTGTACTGAAAGAAGTTGTTTTATATATATATATATAATCTTTTAAGTAAAATTTTAAGTATGATGATCTTCTGAGTAAAATTTTTAAGTATAATAATCTTTTAAGTAAAATTTTCAATCAGAGCACTCTAAAAGTTTGTTATACTTGCACTAATAATTTAGAAAAAATATTGAAATTATATAACATTAACATTAGCAATTCTACTACACATCTTAATTTGCCCCATAGTAAAAACTTATGCAATTGTAGAAATCCTAACCAATGCCCCTTATCTAACAAGTGTTTAACTAAATCACTTGTGTATATGTGCTCTATCTCATCAGTAGAAAATTCTAGTGTTACTAAAGTTTATATTGGTAATACAATGAACCATTTTAAAAACTGTTTTTACAATCATCTCTCATCTTTTACTAATAAGGACAAATGAAATATGACATCACTTTCTAAATATTTTTGGAAGTTAAAAGAGGGAAATAAAACACCTAAAGTTAAATGGAAAATTCTCAAACAAGCTAGAATCTCTAGATTGATGAATGAACTATGTTTCCTCTGTCTGCAAGCAAAAATGGAAATTATAAAGTACATTAAAAGACATGAAACTACAGAAAATTATATTATATTAAAGAATTAACCTTACAATCCTGCTAATATTACTAAATGCAAGGTAGGAAAATATAGCAATTGTAAATATTTTATAGTACAAAACTTACTATTTTGATAATTTACTTTAAATATATGATCTCCCTTATGTTATTTTATCTTTATTTTCTATTGTGATCTATTTATTGCCTTAATTATTTTTTATTACACTCAATAGTTACTGTTAGCAGTTTTAGTCTTGTACTAGCTTATGTTTATATTTACATTTTTATTTATTTCCTATTATCTATTTTTATTTATTATTCTTATTTTTTATTTTTTATTTCTATATTTTTAATTATTGTTTTGATATTTTATTATTATTTTTATTATTTTGTTATATATTTAATATTTTATATTTTTATATGTTTTTTATTTATTTTATTTATTTATTGATTTTAATTTTGATATCAATTTTAATTTAATTCATATTAATTTTTTAAAATTTAAATTTTAAGTTTTAAACTTTAATTTTAATTTATTTTATCTTTCCAATTATATATTGGGTTTAATGAATTTATATCTTCATCGTATGTTTTTTAAATATTCTTTATTTTATGTTTTATGAATAATTTTTTGTTTGTGTGTGTGATTTCATCATTTTTTTTTTAAAATGCCAAAAGATTTAACTTGAAATAATGTTACCAATGTCTAGGTCTGTTTGCAATTTACTTCTGGTTTAAGTTTAAAATTTCTCTTTCTTGTCCATTTCAATTGTCTCTCGCCTTTCTTCCCTTTCTACATTTTCTCAATTTTTCCTCTTTATTTTCCCCTTCACTTTCTACTCCTTCTGTATCTTTCTTTTTCCTTTTTCTTTTCCTTTTCTTCATAGAATTCCATTTTTTTAATGCCAAAAGATTTGAGCCCAGACACTGTGTAACCACTATCAATATCTGAATGCATGCAATTCACTTCACTTATCTAATTTTTCATGCGATCTTATAATTTTTTTTCTTTTTAAACCATAATTTATATGAAAATTGTCCAAATGTTTAGTTTTTCCAAGCACTTTTGGTGATACTTTTAGGATGAATTTTATTTTATGTGTATTTCAATATATGTAGTGTTTATGTATGTGTGCAGAGTCATGTGTGTTTTATATATCTGAACATGATAAGCACATTGTTGCTGTGTTCATATTTGATATCATTAAGTGTTTGACTTTTTTTTTAATAATAATGCTTCCATAATTTTAACCTTTTTTTGCTATTATATTTGTATTATCAACGAGTATATTACGGATAGAATTTAGTTGGTCTGCATGTGTGTCTAAATGACATCAAATTGAACTATGATTTGAGAGATGCAATGTGAGTATTCTCATCAAATGGGTGGTAGTGTGTCTGATGTAATTAATATGTGGTCCGTGTGTGTGTCTCTGTCTATTTGTCTCTCTCTCTATATATAGATGTTTATCTTGCTTTTTCTTTTTTTCTCTCTTTTAGTGTATATATATATTTATATATATATATAGTGCCTGTGTCTGACTTTGTTCTTTTATTCTTTAGTCAGTCAGCTAAGTGCCATACATGATACATGCTTTGGGTGATCATGTCTCGAAAGAGATATGACTGACTGGGCAGAAGATTATCCCACAGTAGGCTGCCATTGCTTTCTGTGGTAGACTGGTTACCAGCCAAGGCTATAGAACCCAATCTATCCTATTATTTAACCCATAACTGGAGGGAAGAGATGGATTAATACCTTTCCCAAGAGTATTTGTGCACAAGGGAATGCAAGGAATTCAAATGGAATTTGAACTTGGCACACTGATTTGTTGTTATGAGTTGATATCGACAATGCACATTTGCTCTAAATACATTGTTTCCTGTATGCCATGATTGAAGGCCTCCCTCCATTTTTGCATTTCATTTATTTCAATTCCATTCTGTGACCACACCATGATACCTGCAATGAAACAGGCATTCTGCCATAAAACTAATCTTGGCCTAATCAATTAACAGACTTCAACTATATGAAATGCAAAACATCTCAGTAAGTTTTAATGTAAATCCATGAAGCATAATTTCTCATGCCATATTTTAAAATTATACAAACATAAACTGGTTGAATCTTTGTAAGCATTTCCTTGCCTCTTTTAATAATTTTTTAAAAATCATTTCACCCCAAGCAAGGCAAGACTGTCACTGATGTGCAGGGGATTACAGTGAGAGAAAAAACAGGGTACAGAGGATTCCTAAGAAAGGATAAACTTTTGGAGATTTGACCTATCAGAGAAGTAAGTATAGAAGAGAGTTCCAAAGGTTGGGAGTGTGCTAGAGTAAAATTTGTGGTTACATTTGACTATTTTGATGGCAAAATGTGGAACCTAAATGCCAATCTAGTAGCATGCATAAATTCATATTGTTGGGCACCAGAGAAAGATGTTCATCAAAAGTTAAAAAGTTTAAAACTTTAAAAGTTATTCAATTTCTAATATTCATATAAATAGCAATTGAATTTACTTAATTTTTTCTATTTTTTAATTTTTATCTATTTGTTTATTTTTTTTAATTGTTATTATTTTTTAAAAAACTTATTATCTTCATGCTTCTATGGTTAACAGAGAATATAAGTGTGTATGTGATCATGAGAGCAAATCATGTTCTCATAATTAACCAGAGTACCTTGGTTAATTTATGAAATAACATGTCCAGTCAAATCTGCATAGATGCAGATCTTTTATCTATGCAGATTTGGCTAGACAAGCAATCATGATTTTCTAGTCTTTTCATAAAAACATGTTTAACCAAATAATAATATAAATGCAATAGTCTCATAATCCTTTGCATGGATTCTTGCAACTCTTGTCCAATGAGGTCTGTTTGATTAAACACTTTAGTCAAAACCTAATAGAGATCTTGTTTAAGGTATCTATATGACAGTCTCAGACTAACTTATGATTTTGAACTCATAGTTGTCTTTTTCCTAGACTGATTGCCAATCACACCTACAGAGCCCAGTTTTACCTGATGTTTAACCCATAGCTGGTGGAGAAGAGCTAGATTCCTACCCTCTTCAAGAGAATGTAATGAACATGAGTGGAATTTGAACATGGCTCTCCAACTTTTCATTCTGAGCTACTATCTATTACAGCTTCTACACATTTTCTGAATGAGTATTTTGTTTCATTGCCCGGTTAGTTCAAGGCATAGCTGAATCATGTCTCTTTACATATTTCTTTTCTTTATTGCCTATTAATTGTCAAGTATTTTTGGAAAGAGAGTAGAGTAGTTTCTCTGTTGACTTATCCATGATTTTCAAATCCAGAGTTCTCATGCTCTTAGCTTGGTTGCCACTATTCAACCAATACCTAGGAGAAATGAGAAAGATTCATTATTTCCCAAGGGCATCAATGTATAAATATATACTATTTTATTTTGTCTCCATAATTTTCTTCAAACCCAAATGTTTTCAGTGAACAACAAAAACTAAAGGAATCGGTCTTGCCATTTCAATACTTTACTCTGAACGTATTGGTACAGCAAAACCAATATATATATATCTTTGTATCTAAGTAGCAATCTTTCATCTATGCAGATTTGGTTGAAGAACAGTGAAAGTCATTTATAATTTTTAATTTTTCTAAAGTTTAGATTATTTCTCTGGATTCTAGCGAAATTTAAATATGAATTTTCCACTATCTTCTGTGTGCTTTCATTGATCATTGTATCTCAACACAGCAACTCATAATAAATGTTTAAAATGTCTTCCAGTTGCTTCTGCATATATATACACTCATCAGATCATTGACTGGTGGATCTTTTTAAATACTCCCACACGATATCGAATGGTTTCACAGACCCACATGACACATTGATGAAGTGTCTGCATTATTAATTGCTACTGCATAAACCAATTGTTTGACGTCACCTCACAGATAATAATCCAAAGGAGTGAGGTTAGGGGAACTTGCAAGTCATGGAACCGACCTTTCCTTACCTAACCAACTTTCATAGTAGATGTCAACCAGTACATTGTGAACAGTGTCACTGGAACCTCATCATTCATAAACCACATGCATGTTGGTATGAGCAGGCATACATCCTCTAGCAGGTCTAGAAGTGTGTTTGAAATAAAGTCCCTGTAGACAGCTCCTGTAAGACATTCTGTGAGAACATCTAGACCTGCCATTTAAACCCACACATTGATTGTAAACTGATGCTGTTGTCTAGCCTGTATTGTACTATGGGGATTCTAATCTACAAATGTTGTTTATGTAAATTTTGTTATTCTGTCTCTTCCAAATGTTGCTTGATCCAAACAAGGCTGAAGAAACAAACAATGGATTGGAAGTTTGTATAATTAACTATTGTCAAAAATTCTCCTGTGGTGAGTGATCAGAGTGTGAAAACTTTGCACATGATGTAAACAATATGGATACTGGAGTGTTATATACTTCTATTGTTGCTGGAAAACAACAATTGTCTTGACAGACAATGAGAAACATATATGTACAAAAATATAAACTTATATTTTTATTCTTTGTTGGTAATGATTGTGTGGAGAAGGAGGGTAACCAGAGAGAATCCCACACATGCAGGAGTTGTCAGGGAATTGTTATTGGGAATTGTTGAGAGTTTTCTGTTCTCTCTCTGTGTTCTGACGTCTCTTAACTTCAGCCAGAAACACCAGACATATAACCCGAAATTCTTACGCATTTTTGTTTTTTCAAGTTGTCACTTGACATTAATTAAATCTTTGTAAACCTATTGCTTTTCAAGCCTTTGTTGTTACACTCTGCTGCCATCATCCACGGCCAGAATATATTTTTGTTAATCATTTTGTCAAGGTTCCCGACTGAAATTCTAGAAATCGAGAAGCTGAGTTTGAATTCCAGTCATATTCTATGCATTCACTTATGCACAAATAACCTTGGGAAATGTATTAATCCGTCTCTTCCCTCCAGTTATGGGTTAAATAACAGGACAGATTGGGTTCTGTAGCTTTGGTCGGCAACCAGTCTACTGCAGAAAGCAATGACAACCTACTGCGGGATAATCTTCTGCCTAGTCAGTCATGTCACCCAAGCGTGTATCACGTATGGCACTTAACTGACTGAATGTATTACAGAAGTACCCTCCATGTGGTGCTATGAGATGCATGACATGTTAGGGCCACTTGACATATGTTGATACTGGGATTGTCTCTGAAAACTCTTAGAATGTGTTCTTTGTGCTTGGTGTATGAGCAGATCTCAATCAGATCCTCAATCCATAATTTGTGGTGCCATGAATCATGTCTCAGCAACATGATAGACAGCAGCAAATGTTGGATGACTCTGCTACCATCAGTCTGGAAATGCAATCTGATACAGCTGTGCAGCTTTGTGTCCTTTACCATTCATATGTCCATATATAAAAATTATACACTCCTGTCTATCTGTTTGTAAAAAAAATATTTCTTTTTAAAGATTTTTAAGTGGTCTTAAAATTTTGATCAGGAGTGTATCTGTTTACTTTGCCATTCTTTTCAATTAATTAATCTACTACACATGTTAAATGTTGTAGACTGACTAACTGCAAATGTACTCAAATGACAAATGTTACCTAGTCTACAACACAGCACCCTCTATTATAAACTTACTTGAAAATTAATAATTAATCCCCAAAGTTTGTAAAAGTATTTTTGATACACCCTATATATATATATATATATATATATATATATATATATATATGCTGATTTATATAATTGTTGGATAAACGTTTTATTGCACAACATTTAATAACACATCCCTGTCCACCTTTAAAATAGAGGAAAATATTTATTGACAACACCAATATACTACACTATGGAAATAATAAATGAAAACCTCAAAATCTGGAGACCTTCTATATCAAAAGCAACCAACTAACACTCGACAATTTATTATGAATATAGCAACAACATATTAAATTGCATATAACATTTATAAACTAATGATGCATTTTACATTTCTACCAATTCTAAGTCAGCTTCCTTATATTGAAATGCTTGTTTTGTAAAAAATTCCATGGTGACAACAGATAAATTTTTAAATTCTAAAATAACTATAAGAGAGTGCATTTAAGTGTATTTTTGAAAATCACTACAACAATGGAATGCAGGTTTTATAGCTGTTACAATAGCATGTTTGTTGTTGCATTTTACCCCTGAATATGATCTTAGAAAGTTCAAAAGTTTTTGGGTTGAAAAAAAAAACAAACTGATGAACTTCCTCTGAATGTCATGAAACTGATTAGACAACTAGAAAGAATCAGTAAAAATAAGTAAGCATATAGCCATATTATTCAATGAAACATGTTTAAATGAAGATATGCTACCTAAATGTACATTATATATATATATAATTTTATCAGTTATTCATCCTGTTTTATTTATTTTATGTAATTTAATTCTTTTCTGAGTTTTTCCATTTATTATCGGCAAAACAATCTTCCTTTTTGTCAGACATTTCTTTATCTTTTCAGTACATTTGTCATGCAAATACCACTTATTAGGCTATTTATGTATTTTATTTCTCTATTTAAAACAATATTTTTGTTTATTTTGCCTGTAGTTAAATGTCCTTTATTTCGTGTATTTGTCAGTTTATCAACTGCCAAAGATAATTATTGTCTAAAATTCCAAGGTAAGTCATTATTCCACAAGTGGGTTCAAAGAATGATCTTATTCTTTTTGCTTTTATCAGTATGTTTCAACACACTAATTTTTCTATTCACTTGTCTAACATTTATAATCTTCTAGGAGCAATGGGTTTGGACTATTCATAGTTCTGGATCTGGGTGTTAAAAATTTCTGTAGGTAATGAAATGCAGAACTACTGATAACAGATGCCTCCTCCTCACACTGATTCAGAATGAATTATCTACCAGAGGAAAACTAGAAATTAGATTGACTGAAATTTCATGGAAAAGCCAGTAAAGATATTTGTGAAATAACCAAACAGATAATCTTCTATTTACATTATTAACATTGAGACTAATATCCTCATATTTGTTGTTATCAGCATAACATTTAAGCCATTGTCCCTTCTGGCTTTCTTCAGGTATCTGTTGATCCCAGAAACCATCAAGGAATTTTTAACTAAACCCTTTATTTGATCTAAATTTCAATTGAAAATTCCTTGAATGTTATCCAGATTGATAGACAGTTGAAGAAGGCTACAAAGAATAAAACTCGAAGCATTGTGATAAAAACCACAAAAATGATGGCATTAGCTCAATTGTGAATAATATATATTTTCTTTATTTAAAAAATATATCAAATCTGAATTAACAAAAAATGATGAATACATTGAGCATGCTTTAAAACTCGTATGCTTATTTACCATTATAAGTTTCTGAACAAACCTGGTTTTCATTATAGATTTGTAAAAGTCTTCTTCAAACATGCTTCCTCTAAAACTACCACCCTAGTATTCAAATGAATCCTTTAGAATGGCATGTTTTATATTTCCAAACAATTAAATCACTGGTGCCCCCTAGATGTGAATTTGCATGAGATACTAGATTGGCAACTAGGTCCCACCCTTTTACAGTGACACCAATGAAATGTAACCGCAATTTCTACTCCAACATTTTCTTTCCTCGCACTTCCTGCCTGTGGAATTCCTTACCGCATACTTGCTTCCCCGACGGCTACAACCTCCAGGAGTTTAAATGTAAGGTCAATAGACACCTCCTAACACATTAACTCACACCCACTCTCTCCAGCTCTCTCCCTATGTACATCCTAAGTCGTCTATCACCCTCCTTCTGACATTTCCTATACCCAATCCCTCTATGTAACCCCCTGCTCTATAGTAGCAATGGAATGCCTTGCTTGGGGTGACACGATTAAAAAAAAAAAAAAAAAAAAAAAAAAATTTCAGCAAAAACCAAACAGGCAGCCCTCATTCATCCCTGAATACTCTGCAGTCACAACTCACTGCAACTACTACTTCAGAATCTAACACAAGGAGCACTGTAGTTTGACCCTTACTTCTTGCAAAACTGCTCACAATTCCTGTGAGAGAATGTTCTAGAAAATGCAAACTGCAGCTATATGTGAGCTGTCTAAGCCAAGGTTGAAAAGGAACAAATTGGATCTTGCAAATTTTGGAAGATCACCAACCAACCAAATGATAGGCAAAGCAAAGTGGCTATGCCCACTATTATAAATTGCCCCAAAAACATATCCTCCGCAACAGATAAGGATACGCTCTCCATCACAATATTTGCCTTGAACTCAATGTTAAATGACAAAGACCACCTCATCCGCAACTTCCCACATGTCACTGAGCACAATTTCAGTAACCTACACATTTCAATAAAAGAAGTCTCTAGACTTATCAAAAACCTCGAAACTCCTAAAACTGCATCTGGCCTGGATAAAATTCCAGCAGTTGTCCTTAAGAATATCAACCCAATTATTCCTGATACTAGCAAACTTATTTATTTATTCTGCTTGAAGAAGAAAACTTTTACAAACATGTGAAAAGTGTATGTCAGAACTTCAAGAATGTGGACAACTGATATTATCCCACAAAGACTATAGCTTTAGATATCTTGAAGGCCTTCAACGGGGCGTGGCACAAAGGTTTGTTAAACAAGCTCTCTATAATACTCAAATCATTTGTAAATATCTATGCCAATGATACAACAATATACAAGTGCACTTCTAAAAGTTTTGTTGATCAGAAATTGGCAGCTGGCCTTTCTTCTAATCTAACACTAACATCTTATTGGGGGAAAACTAGCTGGTTACATTCAATACCTCTAAAATCAAAATCATTGCATTCCATCACCACTGATCAGACCCCAAAATACCACTAGTCACAATGAACATGTATCTCCTTCAGGAGGCCACATGCCTACAGAAGATATTAGGCCTAAGATTTACACCCTCTCTGAAGTGGAATTCCTATGTGATCCATCGCTGAAACTAATTGCTTGACCTAATCCAGTCATTCCTCTCAGATCACACAATGAAGGTAGTATTGAATGGACATGCCTCCCAAAACTATCACACAAACATGGGTGTTCCTCAAGGTTCTATTCTAGGTCCCGTGCTTTTCTTTATCTACATTAACGATCTCCCCGATATAATAAGATCCCAAGTAGGCATATACGCTGATGACACTACAGTTTACACTCATCTCAATCCAAAAATCTGCCAGAGCTGAAAAAGCAAACCTCGCTGCTGAGCTTAAAAAGGACCTTCAATCCATGGTGGACTGGGGTAAGAAATGGCTCATGAATTTCAATGCTTCCAAAATGAAGCTGATATCTATTAACTACCAGAGACAATTGCTCCTAACCTGCATTAGCATGGATTAGTCTAGTCTCCCTGAAAGTAAAACACCACACCAATCTGGGTTAACTCTCATATCAGACCTCAAGAGGAATAACTTTAAAGAATCCATAGCTAAATCCACAGCTAAGAAGATCGGTTTGCTGTGCAGGTCCAGGAAGTTTTTCCCATTTGAAACAATCCTGTGCATATACAAATCTACCATCTGCCCATGCATTGAATGCTGCAGCCATATCTGGTTGGGTGCTCCTACTAACCACCTAGGTGTCTTTGACAAAATCCAATAGAGAATCTGTAATGTGATTGATTCCAACTTGGCAGCTCGGATACAGTCACTTTCTTACTGGTGCAATGTGGCTTCTCTGTGACTCTTCATACTCTCATGGCTTTTGCTCAGATGAACTTAGCTCACTGGTACCCCCTATACATGAATTTACTTGAGCCACAAGATTAGCAACAAGGTCCAACTCTTTTACTGTGAAACCAATAAATTGTAAATGTAAATTCTACTCCAGCAGCTTCTTTTCTCGTACTTCCCACCTGTGGAATTCCCTTCCATTTACTTGCTTTCCAGACAACTACAATCTTCAAGAATTCAAATGTAAAGTCAGTCATCATCTCCTATGTCACTAACTTGCATCCTCTCTCTCTCATACTCCTTTCTTCATCCACTCATCTTTCATCAGTATTAATATCCTTCTCCTACCCTTTTTACCTCCTATGTAACCCTTGCTCAACAGTGGCAGTAAAATACCTTACTTGGGGGCGACACGATTAAAAAAAGAAATGATCAGCTCTCTATACTGCTTCAGTAAGTAGTTGACTCTTATGTGATCCTCTACCTTTATAAAAGCCAGATGAGACTAAAAATGGAGTGCTGTTGTTAGATTTGGGCAGGAGTTGCCTAGACCTCACTTTCCAGTCTTGATAGAGTTTGAAAGCATCACTGAGTTCTGTTGGCGAAGAATTATTTTCCACACTACAAACTCTCTCTTACAGGCAGGATGTGATGAGTCTCTTGCTGGTTTATCTCTTCTACCATGGAAAGTGCTCAGACAAACTGCATCACCTGATTCCATCAGGTCTGAGATACATGGCTTGGACCTGTCATGCTATTTATTTATTTGCTGTTCAAGTCTAGAGGCAGCTGTTATCTTCCCCTCCTATCCATATAAACTACTCCTTAATGTAACCCTCAATTTCAACTGGCCTCCAGAGTAAACTATACTGTAAAAAAATTCAATGTTTGTAAAAGAAAAATATATTCATTATAGGTTTTTAAAAATACTGTAATAATTTCTATATTAAAGGTTTTTAAAAACTAAGTATTAATTGTAGATTTGTAAAAAAAAATTCTATATTACAGATTTTTAAAAAACCAGTATCAATTGTAGATTTGTAAAAAAAGAAAAAAAACTTCTATATTATAGGTTTTAAAAATCCAATATAAATCGTAGATTTGTAAAAAAATTATATTTTTAAGCTTTTAAAAAGCTCATATTAATTATAGATTGGTAAAAAAAAGAAAATTCTATATTATAGGTTTTTAAAAATCCAGTATTAATTGTAGGTTTTTAAAAAAAGAAAAAAATCCTATATTATAGCTTATTAAAAAACCAATATTAATTGTAGATTTTAACAAATTTCCATATTATAGGTTTTTAAAAATCCAGTATTAATTGTAGATTTGTAAAAAGAAAAAAGAAAAAAAATTCTGTTTTATATTTAGAATTATTTGTAGATTTGTAAAACAAAATTCTATATTATAGGTTTTTTTAAAACCCAGTATCAATTGTAGATTTGTGAAAAAAAGAAAAAAATTCTATATTATAGATTTTATACTTCTAAAAATAACAATTTTTGAAAAGATTTTTTATCTTATTAATTATAATTACTAATACTATAAATTTTTTTTTAGTGGATATACATGTTTGAGTTGCTATCCCTATTTTTATTCAATTATACAGTGAAATTAATAAGTTGAAAAATTCCACTAAAGAAAAATAGTACCTCCAGCAGGAATCAAACCTGCATCCATTTGTTAGCTCATGGAAACCACTTCTTAAGCCAGTGTGCCTCTTCAGCTATGATGTCAGATTGACTGATCAGTCAGAATTGCTTATTAAGGAAAGCGTGATTTTTGAAACTTATAAGTATTACCTGTTAGCTTCAGTTTTGTACTTAAAATGTAACCAAAAATAATTTTAAAATATTTTTATCCAATATTATCTTGGCTTGTTTGTATTCTGTGATACACACAAACATATAAGTGCCCACAAGTAAGTATACATACCAATGCTAAAAAAGCATTTATTTCACACAAAATATTTATTTCTCACCATAATCTCTTTCCTTGTCAGTGGTCAATGGTCAGTAAGCTTAATTCAATGATTAATATTCATAATACAAATTAAAAAATTTCAGATCAAAATTTATCTAATTATTATATATCAAGCTATGATTTATTGATGTATCTTTGTATAGGCATATACCTATATAGGTACATTAATGTGTCCCTTGCTCAATGAAGAAAAAATATTTATTTCAAATAAAAATATTGATTTTTCAACATAATACATTTCCATGTCAGTGCACTTAATCCTGTTTTTTGTTAATCACATAGATTGAACAATATACAGTGAAAAATTCAGATCAAAATTCAGCTGATAAATTTGTGAAATGACATGAAATTGCAAGAACATAGACCCGACTTATTGTAAAAGAACAAAACTTTAATAAATTTAAAGCAACTTTTAGAACCATTTTTTGCACTGTTGTTTGGGTCAAGAATATGCAAACTCCATCCACATGTTGAAGAGTAAATTGCTACTAAAATTTTTGTCTCTGGTCTTATAATTTTGATCATGTGTAAATTGCCTCATTTTATAAAAATGTAAATTTCTAAATAAAATGTTTGGAATGTAGCTTTTTGATTCCATAACCTTTTAGATTGTAGTATTTGTAACCTTAAGTGGTAGGAATTTAAAATCTATCTGTAAAAAAATATTTATTTTTAAAGATTTTTAAGTGGTCTTAAATTTTTGATCAGGAGTGTATAATTCACTCCAACAGGAATTCAGAAATTCTGTAGTGCAAATGAATTTACACCAGGATGTCTAATATCTAACAGTGTTTATATGACAATCTGAGGGTAGTGCAGATGATTCTAAAAGGATTGGATGAATTTAATAGTGGTTACAAAGGTGTTTGGAATGATCTCTAGTTATGGCAATATTATGCCACCTTTCATCTTCTCATAGGGCCTCAGACTCAACACAGAGGCCTACATCAAGTGCCATGAGAAGATAGCGCTGTCCTAGGTAAAGAGAATGGCTGCTGAAAGACCCTATTTCTGCCAACAGGACACTGCACCATACCACACAGACAAAAGAAGCTAGTCATGGCTGTGAGACATTTTTGTGACCCCATCATCTCTTACATTTAGCCAACTAACTCCCTAGACTGCAACCTACTTTACTATTATGTTTGGAGCACTATTGAATAAGATACAAAAAAACTCTTTGTAATAGAAATGATAGAAATAATTATTTAAGGAAAAGTTTTGCCAGTAATATACTTTTAAAAAATATCACCAGCAATACATTTTTGGAGAAACAATACATATACCAGCAATACATCTGTCATCAAAAACCCTCTTTACAAAAATATTCCAGTGAAATCTGATCTACAAATTAATTTCTTACAAAGAATACATTATTCTATTCAAACAAATCTATTATAAAAATATTGTCAGCATTGACTAGCCCATTAAGGTTAATATGCCATAAACCAAACCAAACCTGGATTGATATCTACCATTTTGTGTCTCCTGTAAACCACATTATCTCAGTCATTTTGACTCTCATATAAATGTCTGTCATTTTCACTCTTATTAAAGCTGAATTTCTGTCTACCTTTTTGTCTTTTCTGCAAACAGAACATATATCCTGAATTTTTAATTTGGTGCAACCAAGACTTACATCTACCTATCTATTTATTATCAAAATGACAGAATTTGTAATTTAAGAAGCTGGAGAAGTTTGATGTTATGTTAAACAAAACAAACTAAAACTGATTTTAGTGTTTATAAAATATTTTTATCTATTGATCATCATGTCCTGCTATAAATGATTGTTAGCTGTCAAGAAAAGAACTGAACATTTTTACTTTTTAAAAATCGTCTTTGCTAAAAAATATATCACTCAAAGCAATAACATTTAAAAAAAAATTGTTGCTTTAATTATTAATTAACTTGATTTTTAAAAACTATTATCTGCTTCTTGCTTAAAACACTAAAAAATACAGCTGTTTATCTGTTCCCTCAAGTCAATCATCATGTATAACCCTCACCTCTGTCTACAGTTTATCTGAACCCATTAAAATTTACCTGATGTCATTTATGTTCAATTATGTAAAGTAAACAAATTGTTTTCTTCATGCATATAATTTTTGGTAATTATTTATTTATTTATAAATTGATTTTTTATGAGCAAACTGAGATAGATAAAATTACTGGTTTACACTTAGGCTCAATTATGTAAATTCAATGAATGTTTTCTCTGTATGTGTAATTTTTGGTAATTATTTATAAATGTACCTTTTAAAAGAATTAGTACTTTTTAACAAAAACTTATGGAATTATTTTAGTCAGTTTCTTACTTCACTGAGAGAATTTAAATTTATCAGTGACCCTAAAAAACTTCCGAAATGTCCAACATTTTGATGCTGAAGGATATGTCTAGACAAAATGATTAGGAACTTGTCTTTCAGGGAGTTTAAGGACACTTTAGTTGGGAACCTGTCCACAAGAACTGTGGCCTTTTGGATGGAAAACTTTGCTACATTTTAGGGAGTGGGGAATCCTAAGAGAATAATTTAATTGGTTTGGATTCTTACAATAGTAGTCTTTTTTTTTATTAACTGTAATGATTAAATTGTTTGATTCTGTCATGGATTTCTTATATCAACAAAAAGTGTTAAAAAAACAATATAAAGTGAATATGAAGGTTTACTTAATGTGTTGCATTTTTTTTATAATATTTTAAACTATTATGGTGCACAATAATGTTTTTTGTAATTCTATAATAAATCAGGAATGAGTGCTCAAAATTTTAGTGTCAGACAGAAAAATGTTTAGAAACACTATAGAAATAAAAAAATATGGCCTACTAAAGGGAAGAAGAACTCAAAAAGTCAATAATCAACCAACTAGAGTTGGTGTCTTGAAAAAAGACACCATAAAGTAGGCTATGGAAGGCTACTCCAAGTTCACTCCCAAAAATAAGTTGGAAAATGTAAAACAGGAAATTAAATAGACAAATATCAAAATTAGTATGTGTAAATAAATAGATAAACAATGCAAACTTTGGAAGCAACAAACACAGAATCATATATGGTATTTCCTCAATTATCCAGACTTTATCTGGATGTGAAATGAAGAGAAAAATTGAAATCATCCAAACATTTTTCTATTATCTGGACTAAACACATTCTAATATTTCATCTCAGACAAGTGTTTAGAGAATTTAGAAAGCCATACTCAATGTTTGATAAAAATACTAATAAAATCTTTCGGTTAATTCTTTTTAATTTTGTCATTATTTTCATATAAAGAAAGTACATATGAATTATCCCAATGACCTGGTTATTGTTAAACAGATAACTGTGCTCGAAAATCTTGAAGAAAAGAAGGCTGATAATGATATTGCCCATGTTGAAGTTCAACAACCATAATGCCCAATTTCAGACACTTGAGAGCAACACTCCTTGGCCTCATTTTTTTTCAACCGACCTGAAGTGGGACAAATATATTGGATCTATAGCTGCATCTACTGCTAGGAAGGCTGGGTAACTGTGTCAGATCAGAAATTTTTCTTGTCAGAATACATCTTGTAATATTCGTTTATTTTTGCATTGAATACTGTTGCCATATCTAGTCAGGTGCTCCTGCTATTCATTTTGAGGTTTTTGACAAAATGCAATGAAATTGGTCTTAACTCAGTAACTTGATTTCTGTCACTTTCTCACCAACATAACATGTCTTTTCTACAAACATTTTCATGGCAATTGCTCTAATGAACTTCTTCCCTGGTGCCCCATCCATGTGAATTTAACCATGCCATCTAGGTCCTTCTCATTTACCACTGAAATAGTTAAATGCAACTGTCACTTCTACTTGAATAGTTTCTTTTCTTGCACTTCCTACCTGTGGAACTCTCCTCTATTTACTTGCTTCCCTGATATCTATAATCTTCAAAAATTTAAATGCAACATCAATTCCCATCTACTATCTTCTTGAATCCCACTCATCTTTTATCCTTTCTTCAATGCCCCTTGCACCCAGTCTTTTCTCTCACTGCAACTCCATGTGTGCTAGTGGCAGTCCTGCCTTACTATGGGTGAAATGATTAAAAACTAAATAAAACTGACACAATGACTGTGTTTGACAAATATTGAAGTTGGTGACTTATTCAATCAGAAACTATTCTTACAAAAACGTGTACATTTAGCTTTGGGATTTAATAGCATAAAAAATGTGATACTCAAGAGAAATGTAGAAAAAATGATTTTTTTCATAAAAAAATAAACTGGACAAAACTTTAAGTACAATGCATTTGGAAATGTTATTTGATGATATAAAGGTTAAATTTCTTTCATATAATGACTTCTTTTCTTTATTCTTTTTCAATAACTTAGGTATTCTACTATCTGAAATTTTGAATTATCCAAACATATTGTGTCTGGATAAATGAGACAGTATTCTATGCCAGCAGAGAGAGAAATAAAGAGTTGAACTAATAAAAGACAAGAAGAAATATGTTCTGAGATACTAGCAGCTGCCATACGGAGTTCTAATGAAACTAAAAAGGGAAGTTATCCAATGTAACCACAAAGGATAAATAATTTTAAAACCATAAAAACATTTTAATTTAATTCAATTTTTTATGCCTTTGACCATAATGGAATCTTTATTTTAGTTGTCAGTCTACAGCTGTAGATTGACAGTACAGATCAGTAATAAATGATATATTAATATATTACGTATAGTAGTGTAAAAACATACAATGGAGTGACGAGTTTAATTAACATGAAAGTAAATACAATTAAATGAATTGATAATAATGATGGTAGATAATGTTTCATCTAAGGAAAATGAAGAGATAATGTTTCAGATTAAAATTTCTGAAATATTCTGTTGATTTTTAAAACTCACTTTCATGGGTCTAAAGTAAATTAATAAAAAAATTATCAAGTAACACATTTACAGCAAATGAAGTTTAGAATCTATTTAGAATAAAACAACAATCACAAAAGGATAAAATAATAATATGGGACAAAGTTTTGCTGGGATTCCGTACAGATATAAACAGACTGAGATAGATAGATATGAACAGGTGGACATAGATAACACATCACTCAATAAATCCAAGTTCTAACTAATAAAACAACAACTTCTAGGCAAAATTCAACTTTATTCATCAACATAGTCTCCTTCTAGGGTGATACACTGATTCCAATGCTTCTTTAATAATTCAGTGCCTATTTCATTGAATGATTAGTCTTTGGCCTCAAAATACACCTCAGTTTCCAATATCACTTCTTCATTGGAGCCAAATCTCTTTCCCTGGAGCATTCTTTTGAGATCTGCAAACAGGCAGTAGTTGCTGGGGGCCAGATCTGGAGAATAGGTGGATGCAGAAGCAATTCAAAGTGCAATTCATGTAGTTTTACCATCGTTGCAATCAACTTGTTCTATAAAATATTCACTATTGATGGTTCTTCCTTTCTCAAGGTAATCAATGAACAAAATACCTTGTACATCCTAAAATAAAACCTTGCCTGCTGATGTTTGTATCTTTGGTCACTTTGAATGGTTTTTACCTGCTGCTGTTCACTCAGCTGACTTCTGATTTGATTCCAGAATAAAGTTGTGAATCCATGTTTCATTCATTGTCACATATTTATGAAAAACTCCTTCTTGTTGCATTGAAACAGTTGCAAACAACACTCTGGATCAATGCATTATTGTTTTTGATGATGGTGAGCAAATGGGGCACTCACTTTGAACACAGTGACAAATATTCATGCAGAATCGTGAGTATACTACCTTCTGATAGGTTCAAGTCCTCTACTTTTTGGGTGTTTTTTGAAACAACTGCCAATTTTGCAAGACTTGAGCATTCAGCATCATTTGTGTCCATATAACCGCATTTAAAGTCAGCATACCGCCTCTTAACCATTGTTTCTGATGGAGTCTGAATAACACTTATCAAGCCATTGCTTTGCTTGAACAGTATTTTTTCCCATCAGAAAGCAATGCTTTAACAACACATGAAATTTAGATTTTTTCATTGTTTTGAAAATTTGCAACAGTAGCTTCACTCAAATAACTGTAATTTGTAAACTAATAATCCAATTGGGCCCAAATTTTGTCACATGCCATTTGCAGTTCAGTACTTCATAAAAATCATGTTTTTTTTATTATTGATGCCATCTACATATCAGGCTTGGGACTTATTGAGTGATGTGTTAGAAATGAACTCTGAGATAGATAGATAGATAGATAGATATCAAGGCTGTGATAGACAGATAGAGATCCTGACTGTTATAGATAGATAGATAGTAAAAATATACTCAATTATAATCTGACATTAAGAACAGAATGGTTAAATTAAATGAAGACAAGAGGAAAACTGTATTTTAAATCGCCTACGCGTTTTGTCCTGTGATGGACTTTTTCAAGGCAAAAAGACGAAATGAGCTTTATTCTAAATTACGTATCTATAAACAAACAGTGTTGGTAACCACAAAGACGCTCACCAATCATTTCAAAAGATCAACAGAATATTTTTGTTTTTAGATAGATAGATAGATAGATAGATAGATAGATAGATATGAACAGAATAAGATAAACAGATAAATATGAAGAGACAGATGGATACACACAGAGATTGACAGATATACACAGACTGAGTTAGATATCAATATACCAAGACAAAAATTATAGATAGATATAAACATACTGAGATAAATAGATATGGACAGACATAGATGGATATGAACAGACCTAGTTTATTTAATTGTGTAAGTAAATTTTTCACTCTCATAAATTTCAGAGCAGTTTATTGTCACTGTTCTGTCACAAGAATATGCCTGTTAAAATGTTTTAACACTAAAAATACAAAAATAAAAGAAACTAGTTTACTTTTCAGAGTCTTTGGTGGATCTGTAGATAAAATTTAATGTGAAGTAAGCATTTAAATTCTGAGACTTTTGTATTACTAATGCAGCATACCCTAAGAGAGAGCAAAATAATTTCATGTATTATTATTCAGGTAAACATAAAAGACTAAGTCCTTCAGCTTTGCTTGTATATTGAAAAGATTGTTCTCTATTGCAAAAATAAATCCTTCTGCATCAAACTCTCTCTCTCAAGTGTTCTTGAACCTTCCTTCAACTGCAGAGAACTGAAGAGATTTGTCTGCGTATCAACACAAAAACTTTGAAGTAGAACTCAAGGAAAACAACCGGTACAACAATGAAAGGGTAAGAAGAAAAGAAAGGAGATAAGAAAGGATGAATGACTAAAACGAAAAAAAAAATGAATAGATGAAGGGTTGATATTAAAATGCTAGGGTGGAGTAGAGAATAAAGAAGGGTTTGGGTAGAGGAACAGCAATTTCAAATAGAGAGAGTGAGATCTTGTAAGGTAACAAAACCAGTGAGGGGCAAAGGGAAGAATGACAAAATAAAAGGAGTTAAAAAAAAGTTATAGGATTTGATAGGGAAAAGAAAAGTGTAGGAATTGAAGAGATGTTGAAAAGCAAGAAGTAGATGAGACATAATCTTAGAGGAGATGGAGAAAGTAAAATAAAAGAAGGGAGCAAGAAGCTAGAAAGAAAGAAAACTAAAAAGGAAAGACCAAGATAAAAGCAGGAAGTAAGAAGAGAAAATGAAGGTGATGAGAAGGAATTTTCTAAAAGAGAAAGAAAGAGAATGAAACAAGGTTCCAAGAAAAAGAAAAGGTGTATATGACAAATGAAAATGAAGGTTCCGAAATAGAGAGAAAAAAAAGAAAAATACAGGAAGTGTGACGAGAACAAGGATTGTTTGAAAAGAGAGAAAAAAAACAAAGAAAGATAAAAGCTGAAAATGAGAAGAGAACTTGCAGTTTCCAGAAGAAAAAAAAAAGAATGATAAAAGCAAGAAGTGAGAAGAAAAAAGAAAAATTATGAAAAAGAAAAAATAGAGGTAAAGGAAACTTTTTTAGGGAAGAAGAAAGGCAAGAAGTGAAATTCATGAGGTTATGTACAAAAAAGAATGGTGAAGCCTAAACTTGAAGAAGTCAAGATTGTAATAATTTGGAAAATATCCTTCCAGGAATCTCTTCCACAAAGCAGCAGTTCTTGAGAAGTAGCTCTCTCAGTAAAATTTATATCTTACAATTGAAATATAAACTGAATGTATCCATGTTTAATAATTTGGTAATAATAATATCAGAGTAAATAGTCTTAATGAATAAAATTGAACTTTATTCTAAAAATGTCACCATACATATTGTATCCTTTATTCCAACAAACAACAGTTTTTTTTTTCATTTTTAAGACTTCATATTACTTTCACTAGATGACTACAAAACTGATGCTAAGTCTGGTGAGCTTTAGAATGTCCAGTTAAAGTCAAGCAAAATTTAATTACCTCAGTTAAGAAAAGCACATCTCATGTCTGAATCCCTTGAAGACAGTAACTGCTAATTTTACTTTTTTATCTTTTTTTATACCAATGTTTACCTAATTCAAGGCAAAAGAGCTACTCAAGGTAGAATATTTCTGTGTGGTGCTTTATTAACATAATTCCATGGTCAAACATAGTCACAAGTGAATGTAATGAAGTATTCCAATAGATCAAATAGTCAGGTGGATCTTTTCAAAGTGAAGATTTCATTTTGGGAAATTTCAGCAGAGGACAAGTTTGTCAATCCAAAGAGAGATACATTTTTTATTATAATACAGACACCACAAAAGTAATTATGCAACCAAAACAAATAAATGAATATGTGAATTTCAGCAATTAACAAACTGTGCCATACAAGCTGCTGTTTTGTCTGTGGGAAAGAGATTATTAGGTGGTAAATAATTAACCTCTCATAAGTCACTGCAGATGCTTTTGAACTTTATCAAGATACGAAGACAACTCCAGCCTAGATATGGTAGTGATACTCTTTTTTTCAGCTTAATCTGGCTCTTGTAAAGATAGAGTATAGTAGTAGGTTGGTTGCTTTTGTTTAATGACATATCAACAACCATTTGGGTTATTTAATGCTTAAATCTACAGATTTTGTATAAAACTTTCATTTTCATTTTAGATAATAATGGTTTAGTGATACAGGTTTTAATAATTAACCTATATCTGAGGGGTAGAAGAAGTGGATTCTTACCTTTTCTAAGGGTATTTGCATGTAAGTGAATATAATAAACGCAACGGTTATTGGAACTCATTTCTCTGATTAACAATTCTGAGTCATTATCCATTACACCACTTGCACATCCAAGCTAACAGCCCCAAGTGGTTCCCCATATAGGTACTGAACAGGCTCAACATTGCTTAACTTTGGTGATAGCACAGGAATTGGTGTTTCAACATGATGTTGCCATAAGCCAGAGTATAGAAGCTGGGAGTCATATATTTACTGGAGTGATACAATGAACCAACCGATTTTCCTACATCGTTAGCAATTAAATACATGAGTTTCACTTGAGGTCTGGGAAAAGCTCGAGTTCCAATAGATGTTCAAGATAATGATCCTCCTTGAGAGAAGACCAATACATCCCGATCATGCATGAATGGAAAATAGTTTCAGATCATTGTGATAATAATTATTTTTGTCATTGTTGATGACAAAGTTTTCCTGAATTCATATTCTCTTGGTGTCAGTTTAAAATGATGTCATGAGTGCATAAGTTTTCCTGATACATTCTTTTTTCTATATATTGTGAATCAGTCAGTTAAGTGCCATACGTGATACACGCTTGGGCGATCATGTCTCGAAAGAGACATGACTGACTGGGCAGAAGATTATCCCGCAGTAGGTTGCCATTGCTTTCTGCGGTAGACTGGTTGCCGACCAAGGCTATAGAACCCAATCTGTCCTGCTATTTAATCCATAACTGGAAGGAAGAGACGGATTAATACCTTTCCCAAGGGTATTTGCGCATAAGTGAATGCAATGAATTCAGCTGGAATTTGAACTCGGCTCCCCGATTTCTCGTCCCGAGCCAATATCCAATGCACCACAACGCACATATACTTTGCTTAAAATTCATATTTCTTAATGCCTCAGTTTAAATTGATACCAGGATAATATAGGTTAAGATATACAAAGTTTACTTTACTAAAATATTTCAAAATGCCAAATGGAATAGAACTTTTTGTAATTCACTGATCATCCAAGTAGGAAAAGCCTTTCTGCCTTGAAAATTAGCAGTCAAAATCCTGACATTTACTTGGTTAATTCTATTTAATTTTTGGAAAAATACATATATATCATAGGTCTTCTTCTTTATGAGGCATGTTCCCTCAGAACGTAAGTAACCATTGCCCTCCACAACTTCCTGTTTTATGTAGGTCTTGATAAACTTTGTTTATATTTTCTAAACTCTGTTCTTGCATGCATTTCCTCAAGCTCATCAAGTATGTCATGCACTGCTTTTCCTGTCTCTTGTTCCCCACTATCTGTCTTATATTTTCTAAGCCCTTTTTCCTCATTATGTGCCCCAGAAACATTAAATGTCTTTAAAGAACTACAAGAAAACAGGATGTAGGGTCATCAGCAAACAGAAGAGCCCAAAATGCCAATTACAGATTGGGAATACTAAAATCAAGCAGGTACAAAAATTTAAGTACTTGGGAAGTGTTCTAACAGTAGATGGAAAGTACGATACAGAGATCTGAAAACAAATTGTCATGGCAAAAGACACTTCCAGAAGCTGAGCAGAGTATTAATAGATAGGAAAATTTCAATAAAAACAAAGAAGAGAATATTGGATTGTAATGTGATGTCTGTGATGGCAGGGAATGCTGGACGATATCAACAAAGATGAAGGAAAAACTTGAAGCTATTGAAATGTGGTTCTACAAAAGGATGCTGCAGATATCAAGGATCAAGCATGTGAGCAATGATGAGGTATTGGAAAGGATGAAAATGAAAAAGAAATTAATACTGAGCATCAAGAAAAGACAGCTTAAGTTCCTGGAATGTGATGAGGAAGGAAGGCTTGGAGAATCTGATACTCACAGGTCAGATAGAGGGAAAAGGAGACAAATGAAAGCAGTGGGTAACATGTCTGATGGGTTTGAGCAGGTAGATAGTAGAGTGGGGTTTGGCTGGAGTAACAAGAGAAAGCAGGCTAAGAGCCACCTTGACATGGCACATAGAAAAAGAAATATAAGTTTCCTTTTTATTTTTATTTTCTTTAAAATGTCACCATTGCTCACATATTTGGTCTATGGTATTCTCAACTTTCTTCTGTAGAACTACATTTTTGTTGCTTCAAATCTCTTTTTCATCTTTGTAGAAATTTTCTAGCATTCATTGCTATATAGGAGGACTGATATCATGTAACATTTTAGTACTGCTTTCTCTGTTTCTAATAAATTTTTTCAGTTTCTTAATACTCTGCTTAGGTTTTGGAAAGCATTTTTGACTGTCTTAATACATCTTTGGATTTCAGTGTCACATTTTCTGTTAGAAATGTTCCCATATATTTAAATTTTTGTACTTGCTTGATTTTGGTATCCCCAACTTGTAATTTGGTAATTTTGGGCTCATCCTTTTGCTAGCAAACATGCATTCCATTTTTTTGTAAGGCTGAAAAAATACAAATATACAGGCAGATAAACAGACACACACACAAACATCTTGCCTTTTATATATATATATATATATATATTATCGATTTTCTGCACTATTGTAAGAACTGCAACTTTGAAACTTCTGAATATCGTTTCTTATGTCTTTGTCTATGAGTGTATCAAATTTGAATAAAATCGGACCACTCCTTCTATAACCTGATTTTTTCGATCCTCGATTTTTGTTATTTATTGGGGGTACCTTGACACAAAACCTAGCTAAGAACACCTGCAGACACTTATAGTACAACTGAAAATTTTCAAGAAAATCGGTTCAGCTATTTCGAAGTCTATAGGTAATGGACACACACACAACACACACAGGCACACATACATACACACAGAGAGACAAAGTTCCATTTATAAATAAGTTTAGATTAGATAGGATGATGTGTGGAAGGCCATCATTGCCTACATCCTGAAGAACATGGCACATAAAAGAAGATATTAATTATGTAATTTGAAAGACCCATACTGGCAAGACTATTACAGATAACATTTGTATTTGGTACAAAAGAGTACGCCATAATAATTTTTCTCTTTCTTTTAGCACTTTCAATTATTGTTAACTTATCTTTTTTAGATTGTTATATTGCTTCTGAATATATCTAAGCATATATCTGGTAATGTGGTTAGAACATTTACTTTCTGAACACTGAAGCCTGGGTTTGAATTTCACCATGGTCGATTTGTCAGGAAGATAACTTCTTGAGTTATTGGTCAGGAGGAAGTGATCCCAATGTGCAGCATCATTAGAATATGTCTGAAAACATCCCACAAGTTGACCCAAGCCTTGTGATTGAAATTGGGTAAACTGTTGATGACTCTGCTAGCACAAAGTCACAAATCATCGTGACCGAGGGTTTGAGCAAATTGACTTTGTTCAGACTTCTGATCATACCAGATAGTGCTCTCTCTCCCAGAAAATGTAACTAGATCTGCTGAACATAGTTGCAGTATAAACCACAGTTGGGTACTGTGGGTGCTAAATACAAACGTCTGCAATAGGGATTATCTAGTTGCCTTGGAAGATGGGCATCCTTTGATATAAGTGACCGGCCATCATCATCATCTAATCATGGCTCTGTACAAATTTCATTTTATAGTGATATATAAATGACTGCCTAATTAGCATAGCTGAGGCACAAAGATTATATAAATGCCCAAGCAGTAAGGAGAGAGGCAGAATAGGATTCGCAGAATTAACGGTTAATACTGATAATTGAGAAAATACAAAGGAAATCACACTTCATAAAACTTATTTTTTTCATTAATTTATATGACATCTTGGGAAAGATAGGAGAGTAGTTCCTTTCTCCATGGTTTCGAATTCATAGTTGAATGGTTGCAAAGTCAAGATTAGAGAGAGAGAGAGAGAGAGAGAGAGAGAGAGAGAGAGAGAGAGCTGTCTACCTTGATACTGATACACAGCTAGAGAAAAGGTTTTAATCTTATTATTATCTGTCATTTTTAGGGTTTCAAAAATTGTTTTTTTCTCCAGCTTTAATTTTATTGAGCAGCACAGTGTAAGGGTTGTCTAGAATGAGTTTGAGGAGAATGGATTATTCTTATATCTTATTTCAAAGTTTGTTAAATTGTGTGTGCAAACACATGTAAGTCACTCATGCCCAACATAGACATGTGCATATGTATTATGTATGCTCGTTTAGACAGCTTGTAATGGATAGAAAATCAACTCTTCTATTATGATATTAATTATTATTGTTATTATTATTTAGAGTCTGTGATATAGATTATTATTATTATTATTATTATTAATCTATTTGTGGTGCAGAACAACAAATCAGGGAGCTGAGTTCAAATTCCAGTTGAATCCCTTGCATTCACTTACACACAAATACCATTGGGAAAGGTATTAATCCGTCTCTTCCCTCCAGTTATGGGTTAAATAATAGGACAGACTGGGTTCTACAGCCTTGGCTGGCAACCAGTCTACTCCAGAAAGCAATGGCAACCTACTGTGGGATAATCTTCTGCCCAGTCAGCCATGTCTCTTTCAAGACATGATCGCCCAAAGCGTGTATCACGTATGGCACTTAACTGATGATATAGACTATATTATAGTCAAATTATGATATAGATTATTATTATTATATTATTATTATCATTATTATTATTAGTCTAATGATTATATAGATTATTACTATTATAGTCTTATAATGATTTTGATTATTATTGTTAATTTTAGTTTAATTGTAATATAGATTATTATTATCATTATTACAGTCTAGATTATTCATATTATAGTCTAATATGATATTGATTGTTATTGTTATTTTCAGTTTAATTATGATATAGATTATTATTATTAGTCTAATTATGAAAGAGATTATTATTATTATTGTTATTATAGTTTAATTCTTTTATTATAGTTTAATTCTTCCATCATAATTATCTGCATTATTTACCTAACCATTATAATTATCCTCTTCCAGCTTTTAATTATTATCAGCATCAATTCTTTATTATTATTATTATTATTATTATTATTATAATAGAAAAAATGTTACCTCAAGTAGACAAGTACTTGTCTAAGAAGCAATCATGAAAAGAAATTCGCATCTTGTACAAACAGCAGTGGTAAGTTTCAAGATACTCAATGCTCTGTGCATTTCTCTGCTCTTCATCAAAACGCCCGCTATTTTTGCAAAACTCCCTCAGCACATGTATATGGCCTTGAAGAGGCCATATCTCACTTTGTCTTTTACTTTTCTTTTATTTGCGTCATCACTTCAAAACCACATAAGCCCAAGTATTTTTTTTTCATTCCACTTTTTAGGCACCCAATCTTTACTACTTTCATTTTTCCCTAGCTCTTGTCTCATTGCATTCTCTCTCTCTCTCTTTCTCTCTATCTCTCTCTTTCTCTCTCTCTCCCAATTTTTCTCTTTTTCTCGCATCTTCATTTTCATTGCCCCCCCCCCCCACCTTCATTTTCTCTTTCTCTTCCTACCTGTTTTCTATTGAGGATGAGGAAGCTTATCCAGAAACAGTTTCTGCCACTCTTCTTTGTTCTCTTTTCTAAAGCATTCACAAGACTGACCTTTGTGTCTCCATTTTACTCCCTTCTCTATCAAAACAAAAGGTTTGTATGAAATTGATGGCAACAATGTTTTCTTATCAAAGCATGAAGATCCCTGGCCTCTTCCATTGGAGATATTCTTTCAGAACATTGAGTAGAGCTTCCCATAATACTTCTTTTTCCAGGGAACAAACTGGTATCATAAATAACAATCATGATACAGACAATAACAAAGGTAATAATTATTCAGAAATGATGACGGTAGTGGTGGTAGTCAACCTCCTCCTCTTCATCATCATCATCATCATCATCCAGGCTAAGTTGTTGCTAACAAGAAGAGGAAAATCATCTCATAGTGACAATAGCCATTTCATAAAACCAAAGAATGACATTAAAAGAGAGTAATGAAAATGAATATGTGCACTTTTAGAAAATTGCGGTATATGGGATGTAGCAACCATATCCCTAATCCCTGCATATTAGTTCCAAAAATGTGTGTAAAATTATGGAACAAGTAAACATTCATGTAAGAATTGAAGAAAGGTAGATAATATCACTGTTGGGATTAGTGTGAATATAAACAGAAGCAGTGAGAAGTTTGTTAGTAAACTTCAAAAAACAAAATCCAGAAATGTCCATTATTATAATAGATAATAAGGACTGATGAAAAAATTTAGAAAAAGAATTATTCTCACAAAGAAAAAAGATTTGTTAATTAT
Organism: Ascarosepion bandense; assembly: GCA_037127315.1. Taxonomy (NCBI): domain Eukaryota; kingdom Metazoa; phylum Mollusca; class Cephalopoda; order Sepiida; family Sepiidae; genus Ascarosepion; species Ascarosepion bandense. The sequence goes on from JBBBDQ010000188.1 coordinate 8,005,618, forward strand.
TTGCTAGATATAACACAAGAGGTATATATATATATATATTTGTTTCAGTTGAGTTAGAGTTTTGTTTAACAGCATAGCAACCTCTGTGGGTTATTTAATGTCAAAAAGGTGGGGTTTTAAGGTTTTTTTATTTTAATGTTCAGTTATAGTGAGAAGGTTGATTTAGTCAGATTTTAATGAAAATTTTTTGTTTTCTTTTTTATTTTAGAAAACTGAAAATGTCTTTTAGTTGTTTATTGAAAAATGTTTTGCTGAAAAAATCTTTTCATTTAAAAGTGTGTTATGTTAATATTTTTTTCTTAAAAAATGCATTGTTGGTAATATTTTTCTTCAAAAGTATATATTTTTCTATAAAAGTCTTTTTTTTATGTATATATTTCTATAAAAGTCTGTTTTTATATTTTCATAGTGTTTTGACCCCAGTTTGGGAGCTAACTATTTGCCCATAGCTGGGACCCTAACAGGGGCTACCACATTGAGTCAGGGTGGACCTGAAAACAACAGCAATTAAGAGGTGGTTAAATGCTCTAAATAACCTTCCAGTCAGATGCAGTTTCTGGTCATGCCCAGGACCATATAGATATATATATATATATTAAAAACAGAAATAGGGGTTGTTCCAATGAGAAAAATCGGTATAGAAGAGAAAAAAGTGCGAGAAGCCATGAACATTTCATTTGAAGTGTATATTTATTGTTATTATTATTAATCATATTACTTGCTTTTTGTATGATACTTTGTCAATATGTACACTCACAAGTTTATTCACCTGAAGAGAGTCAAATTTGGCCTCGAAACATGTCTAGAGACACAAATACTATTATAGACACTTAATATATCATACAACATGCAAGTAATAATCATAATAATAACAATAAATCTGCACTTTAAACAGAACATTCACAGCTTCTCACAATTTTTTACATATTATCCTATGTCTCTGGCACAACTTGGAGTTTTATGCATTATGCAATCATGTATATATTTATTAATTTACATCACTATATATATATATATATATATATATATATATATATATATATGTCAGATTTCTGTAATGCCCAAGAGTTATGCCCAAAATGTAGAATAATATGTATATTTATTAAAATATAAATATATATATGTGTGTGTGTGTGTGTGTGTGTGTGTGTGTGTGTGTGTGTGTGTGTGTGTGTGTTAAACCTAAAAACACATACACTCAAATATATATGTGTGCATGTGGTTGTGTAATTTTTTACAATTTACACTGAGCTAGGTGATGATAACATTAAGAAGCAACTAGAAGTGAAAGACAATGAAAAGACTTTACAAAGAACTGGGAAGAAGGGATAAACATCTGCTCCTGTTCAAATATATTCCTGCATATATATATATTGTTTTTCTTTAATCCGAAGTGGAAGAGTAGGAAGGTAAATTCCAAGAATCTGATCCGAATCAATATTAAAAATTTTTAACATTAAAAAGTGATGCAGGCAGAGAGCTCAATGTATTAAGAATACAGAGCCAATATAAATTAGAGAAAATTTTCAAAATTCAAAGGTGTCGAATATACATTTCGACATAGGATCTCTAATAGAGACTCTACATCAACGACATTGTTTTTTCCAAATGAAGAAGGCCCTGGGTTAGAGTGTGGAGGGGTTTTAGGTTAACAATGGTCACAATGTGGAAAAGGACAGAGCTGTTAGTCGCTGGGGGTGGGTACAGGGTGTTGAAATGGTATATTTAGGAAGGGGAGGAATAGGAGTTCATATTTTATAAAGATAGACAACTAATTGAGTTAAATTACTTTTTAAAGTTAAGATTTTGGGCTGTTTGAAGAGGTATATTTAGGCGAGAAGGAATATAAGATTTTAAAAATTTTTATTTAAGTTTATTTGATTAAACCTTTTAGGTAGAAGTGAGCTAAATGCCAATTACAGGAAGTTATCAGTTTGAAAATTATTAGAGAAAAAATATTTGAGAAAAAAATATTAGAGAAAAAAAAATATATATATACTTATATGTGTTAACCAAGGAAAAAGGGGTTTAGTAAAAGAATCCATATTTTCTAAAGATAGGCAATTAAAGAAGCTTGGGATAGGAAGGTACGGGGGTTAAAATACTTTTTAAGGTTAACGTTAGGGTAAAATTAAGATTAAAACTTAAATTGAATCCTTTTAATTTATATTCTAACATCTAGTCAATGGGGATTTAAATTCTACATTTAAGTATTTGAAAAATTTACCTTGTGGCAGCAAAATCTCATCATGAATTATATATATATATACATATATATATATATATATATATATTAAATAAGTTTTAAACATAATCTTCAGGCAATGTTCCACTTTTATATTTATATAAGCTCTATCACTGTTATTGAGCACTTTAACCCATAGATATAGCATACCTTAAAAATATACTTTCATCATATATATATATATATATTAACCACATTTATAGTTAGTCAATGTCAAATATTGAAAAAAATGATCAGTAAAACTGGTCAATACTGTGTAGAGCATAAATAAACAACCAACTTTCTACCTTCCAGTCAGGAAACATTAGGCTTGGTCATATTTTTATAATTATAAATTATAAACTTAAGTTCGTAAGGAATTTAAATTTTATAAACTTTTATATTTGTATGTGTATAAGAAAATTTGAAAAATTCCTTTTTGACATGCCTTTGTGTCAATTTCATACTGATATATATAAGTGTATGAGTTGAGATAAGTGTATGAGTTGAGATAAGTGTATGAGTTGAGTGTGAGTGTATGAGTTGAGTGTGAGGTAACTGAATGACAAAATCTTCTGGGTGATATTCTTTGCCCCAAGAACGAACTTTTTCAAATTAATTACGGTTTTTATTGAAAAAATCAATCATGCATAAAAATTGGGAAGAAAATATGATTTCTATATATAAACTGACTTTTACAAAGAAGATGATAATATTTGTACAACTCAGAGTAGGGAACATGTAAGTGAACATTGGATATATTAAATGCATATAAATATATTATTTCCTATACATCATTTATTTTTATTTGAAACAGTAAAATAAACAAAGAAAAGAGTACTGACCTGTTATTTAATATCTTCTTCTATATGCCATGTCCCTTCAGGATGTAGGTGATCATGGCCTTCCAAGTCTCCCTATTCCTGGTAGCTCTTAGCAAGGTTTCTCCCGTTACCCTATCTAAACCCCGCTCTGTCATCCACCTGCTCAAGCTCATCAAATATGTTACCCACTGCTTTGTCCACTCTCTCTTTCCCTCTATCTGACCTGTGAGTATCAGATTCTCCAAGCCTTCCTTCCTCATCACATGTCCCAGGAACTTAAACTGTCTTTTCCTGATGCTCAGTATTAATTTCTTTTTCTTTCCATTCTTTCCAAAATCTCATCATTGCTTAAATGCTTAGTCCATGATATCCGTAGCATCCTTCTGCATAACCCCATTTTAATTGCTTCAAGTTTTTCCTTCAACTTTGATGACATTGTCCAGCATTCACTGTTATAGGTAATATCAGTCCTCCTATATGGCAGTGAATTGAATATCTCAGAAGTGAAGAAAAGACCTGACACAATAAAAATATGGTTCTACAGAAGGATGCTGAGAATACCATCAACCAAAAAATGAGCAACGACAAAGTTCTTGAGGCAATGGAAACAAAAAGGCAGATTATACTTAATATCAGATATAGTTGAAATTTCTAGGGCACGTATTAAGAAAAGAGGGCTTGGAAAATTTAATACTTGCAGAACAGATTGAAGGTAAGAGGGATAAAAGAAAGAATCATTTACCTGGCAAGCTTGGGTAAACGGATGGTAAATCAGGGTTTGAGAGAGATGGCAAAAAGACAAAATTTATTAGAGCAACAAGTACAGGAAATAGTGGAGAGCTATGATTGTCAACCTCCTGAAGTGTCAAGGCATATAAAAAAGAAGTATCTTTTTTTCTCTTTGTGTGTGGCTGTATGTATTGTGTATGTAATGCTTAAAGATAACTTAACAAAAATGTCCTGATATATAAGGATGACATAGACTATATGTTGGTCGGTTGTTTTGTTTTTATGGCATATCAACACCTCGGCTGGTCATTTATTGCCAACTAAATTTTTTTTAAATTTATTTATTGCTAGTAATACCTTTTTTTTTTCAACTATTTATTGTTGTTTTTATATAAGTTTTTATGTCTAGTAATACTTTTTTCTTTTCAAGTATCAAGATTCATTGGGATTTGTTTTTAAGGGCAGGGTCCCCAATTCCTACCCTGTTATTTAACCCATAACTGGAGGGAAGGGACCAATTAATACCTTTCCCAAGGGTACCAATGCTTAAGTGAATGCAGGGTATTTAACAGGAATTCGAACTCAGCTTACTGATTTCTCTTTCCAAGCCGATATCCACTGCACCACAATGCACATTCATCACTAAACGCTTACAGCACCTGGTATTCCCAAGCGGTCACCCATCTAAGTATGGACCAGGCTCAATGTTGCTTAACTTCGATGATCGAGAACCGGTGTATTTAACATAATATGGCCGTAAGCAGAAGTGTATGTAAGAAAGCATATAGGTGAAACAATTTTCCATTTTTAAAAGAGATTTTGAAGATAAGTAAAAGGGACAGTCATCTTGATATTATAGATTCAGTTGAGAAATAACATTCAACCTATCATTTTTATTACACATGTGTCATGGATGAGCATTAATTGTGTTTTTATATTAGGCTGTTTAAGTTGTTTTCATCTGTGAAATCATGGGTAGAATTTATTAAACTAATACACCAAAACTTTTATTTATTCTAATTAGAAAATATATTATGCATTCTGTATTCAATTTTATCAATAAGATATCCTAACAAAATTGTCCTGTCTTTAGCATGTTATAATGACTGATGGAGAAAAGAAAAGGTTAGGGAGTGTTTTGGTATAATAATCATCCAGCAATAATAATTGGGCATAATTATCTCCCAACCATAATAACTAGGCATAATTATCTCCCAACTATAATAACTAGGCATAATTATCATCCAACCATAAAAATTGGACATAATTATCATCTTACCATAATAATTGGACATAATTATCTCCCAACCATAATAACTAGGCATAATTATCATCCAACCATAAAAATTGGACATAATTATCATCTTACCATAATAATTGGACATAATTATCATCTTACCATAATAATTGGACATAATTATCTCCCAACCATAATAACTAGGCATAATTATCATCCAACCATAAAAATTGACATAATTATCATCTTACCATAATAATTGGACATACTAACCATAATAACTAGGCATAATTATCATCCAACCATAAAAATTGACATAATTATCATCTTACCATAATAATTGGACATAATTACTCCCCAACCATAATAACTAGGCATAATTATCTCCCAACCATAATAACTAGGCATAATTATCATCCAACCATAAAAATTGGACATAATTATCATCTTACCATAATAATTGGGCATAATTATCTCCCAACCATAATAACTAGGCATAATTATCATCCAACCATAAAAATTGGACATAATTATCATCTTACCATAATAATTGGACATAATTATCTCCCAACCATAATAACTAGGCATAATTATCATCCAACCATAAAAATTGGACATAATTATCATCTTACCATAATAATTGGGCATAATTATCTCCCAACCATAATAACTAGGCATAATTATCATCTTACCATAATAATTGGACATAATTATCTCCCAACCATAATAACTAGGGCATAATTATCATCCAACCATAAAAATTGGACATAATTATCATCTTACCATAATAATTGGACATAATTATCTCCCAACCATAATAACTAGGTATAATTATCATCCAACCATAAAAATTGACATAATTATCATCTTACCATAATAATTGGACATAATTATCTCCCAACCATAATAACTAGGCATAATTATCTCCCAACCATAATAACTAGGCATAATTATCATCCAACCATAAAAATTGGACATAATTATCATCTTACCATAATAATTAATAATTATCTCCCAACCATATTAACTAGGCATAATTATCATCCAACCATAAAAATTGACATAATTATCATCTTACCATAATAATTGGACATAATTATCTCCCAACCATAATAACTAGGCATAATTATCATCCAACCATAAAAATTGGACATAATTATCATCTTACCATAATAATTGGACATAATTATCTCCCAACCATAATAACTAGGCATAATTATCATCTTACCATAATAATTGGACATAATTATCTCCCAACCATAATAACTAGGCATAATTATCATCTTACCATAATAATTGGGCATAATTATCTCCCAACCATAATAACTAGGCATAATTATCATCTTACCATAATAATTGGACATAATTATCTCCCAACCATAATAACTAGGCATAATTATCATCTTACCATAATAATTGGACATAATTATCTCCCAACCATAATAACTAGGCATAATTATCATCTTACCATAATAATTGGACATAATTATCTCCCAACCATAATAACTAGGCATAATTATCATCCAACCATAAAAATTGGACATAATTATCATCTTACCATAATAATTGGACATAATTATTCCCCCAACCATAATAACTAGGCATAATTATCATCCAACCATAAAAATTGGACATAATTATCATCTTACCATAATAATTGGGCATAATTATCTCCCAACCATAATAACTAGGCATAATTATCATCTTACCATAATAATTGGACATAATTATCTCCCAACCATAATAACTAGGCATAATTATCATCCAACCATAAAAATTGGACATAATTATCATCTTACCATAATAATTGGGCATAATTATCTCCCAACCATAATAACTAGGCATAATTATCATCTTACCATAATAATTGGGCATAATTATCTCCCAACCATAATAACTAGGCATAATTATCATCTTACCATAATAATTGGACATAATTATCTCCCAACCATAATAATCAGCATAATTATCATCTTACCATAATAATTGGACATAATTATCTCCCAACCATAATAACTAGGCATAATTATCATCTTACCATAATAATTGACATAATTATCTCCCAACCATAATAACTAGGCATAATTATCATCCAACCATAAAATTGATATAATTATCATCTTACCATAATAATTGACATAATTATCTCCAACCATAATAACTAGGCATAATTATCATCCAACCATAAAAATTGGACATAATTATCATCTTACCATAATAATTGGGCATAATTCCCAACCATAATAACTAGGCATAATTATCATCTTACCATAATAATTGACATAATTATCTCTCAACCATAATAACTAGGCATAATTATCATCCAACCATAAAAATTGGACATAATTATCATCTTACCATAATAATTGGACATAATTATCTCCCAACCATAATAACTAGGCATAATTATCATCCAACCATAAAAATTGGACATAATTATCATCTTACCATAATAATTGGACATAATTATCTCCCAACCATAATAACTAGGCATAATTATCATCTTACCATAATAATTGGACATAATTATCTCCCAACCATAATAACTAGGCATAATTATCATCTTACCATAATAATTGGGCATAATTATCTCCCAACCATAATAACTAGGCATAATTATCATCTTACCATAATAATTGGACATAATTATCTCCCAACCATAATAACTAGGCATAATTATCATCCAACCATAAAAATTGGACATAATTATCATCTTACCATAATAATTGGACATAATTATCTCCCAACCATAATAACTAGGCATAATTATCATCCAACCATAAAAATTGGACATAATTATCATCTTACCATAATAATTGGACATAATTATCTCCCAACCATAATAACTAGGCATAATTATCATCTTACCATAATAATTGGACATAATTATCTCCCAACCATAATAACTAGGCATAATTATCATCTTACCATAATAATTGGACATAATTATCTCCCAACCATAATAACTAGGCATAATTATCATCTTACCATAATAATTGGACATAATTATCTCCCAACCATAATAACTAGGCATAATTATCATCCAACCATAAAAATTGGACATAATTATCATCTTACCATAATAATTGGACATAATTATCTCCCAACCATAATAACTAGGCATAATTATCATCCAACCATAAAAATTGGACATAATTATCATCTTACCATAATAATTGGACATAATTATCTCCCAACCATAATAACTAGGCATAATTATCATCTTACCATAATAATTGGACATAATTATCTCCCAACCATAATAACTAGGCATAATTATCATCCAACCATAAAAATTGGACATAATTATCATCTTACCATAATAATTGGACATAATTATCTCCCAACCATAATAACTAGGCATAATTATCATCCAACCATAAAAATTGGACATAATTATCATCTTACCATAATAATTGGACATAATTATCTCCCAACCATAATAACTAGGCATAATTATCATCTTACCATAATAATTGGACATAATTATCTCCCAACCATAATAACTAGGCATAATTATCATCTTACCATAATAATTGGGCATAATTATCTCCCAACCATAATAACTAGGCATAATTATCATCTTACCATAATAATTGGACATAATTATCTCCCAACCATAATAACTAGGCATAATTATCATCTTACCATAATAATTGGACATAATTATCTCCCAACCATAATAACTAGGCATAATTATCATCCAACCATAAAAATTGGACATAATTATCATCTTACCATAATAATTGGACATAATTATCTCCCAACCATAATAACTAGGCATAATTATCATCCAACCATAAAAATTGGACATAATTATCATCTTACCATAATAATTGGACATAATTATCTCCCAACCATAATAACTAGGCATAATTATCATCTTACCATAATAATTGGACATAATTATCTCCCAACCATAATAACTAGGCATAATTATCATCCAGCCATAATAACTGGGCAGAATTATCTCCCAACCATAATAACTAGGCATAATTATCATCTTACCATAATAATTGGACATAATTATCTCCCAACCATAATAACTAGGCATAATTATCATCCAACCATAAAAATTGGACATAATTATCATCTTACCATAATAATTGGACATAATTATCTCCCAACCATAATAACTAGGCATAATTATCATCCAACCATAAAAATTGGACATAATTATCATCTTACCATAATAATTGGACATAATTATCTCCCAACCATAATAACTAGGCATAATTATCATCTTACCATAATAATTGGACATAATTATCTCCCAACCATAATAACTAGGCATAATTATCATCCAACCATAAAAATTGGACATAATTATCATCTTACCATAATAATTGGACATAATTATCTCCCAACCATAATAACTAGGCATAATTATCATCCAACCATAAAAATTGGACATAATTATCATCTTACCATAATAATTGGGCATAATTATCTCCCAACCATAATAACTAGGCATAATTATCATCTTACCATAATAATTGGACATAATTATCTCCCAACCATAATAACTAGGCATAATTATCATCCAACCATAAAAATTGGACATAATTATCATCTTACCATAATAATTGGACATAATTATCTCCCAACCATAATAACTAGGCATAATTATCATCCAACCATAAAAATTGGACATAATTATCATCTTACCATAATAATTGGACATAATTATCTCCCAACCATAATAACTAGGCATAATTATCATCTTACCATAAAAATTGGACATAATTATCATCTTACCATAATAATTGGACATAATTATCTCCCAACCATAATAACTAGGCATAATTATCATCTTACCATAATAATTGGACATAATTATCTCCCAACCATAATAACTAGGCATAATTATCATCTTACCATAATAATTGGACATAATTATCTCCCAACCATAATAACTAGGCATAATTATCATCTTACCATAATAATTGGACATAATTATCTCCCAACCATAATAACTAGGCATAATTATCATCCAACCATAAAAATTGGACATAATTATCATCTTACCATAATAATTGGACATAATTATCATCTTACCATAATAATTGGGCATAATTATCTCCCAACCATAATAACTAGGCATAATTATCATCCAGCCATAATAACTGGGCAGAATTATCTCCCAACCATAATAACTAGGCATAATTATCATCTTACCATAATAATTGGACATAATTATCTCCCAACCATAATAACTAGGCATAATTATCATCCAGCCATAATAACTGGGCAGAATTATCATGTGTTAATAAATAGACATAATCATCATCTAAACATAATAATTGAGCATAATTATCACAAACCATAATAACTGGGCATAATTTTCTTTGTAGTTATTTTTTTATCTTAAACACTAAGCACCTACTGTTGTGTGTAAGTCATGTAGACCCTTCTGTGGACCACAGTCTCGCAAGACTAGGAATTATTGCTGTGGTTTCTGTAGAAATTAGGTTTATAATGGGTGACATTGCTAGCCCCATATCCAACCAGTTTTGAATGTAGAATTTTTTAATCTTAAACTATTTGTTAACCAAGGTTATAAAGCCTAGTTTTCCCTGTTGTTAACCACGAGCTGGGAAGATGATGGATGTGGATTCAAATCTGTCCAAAGATATTTGCGAAAAAGTGAATTCAACTGCCTTGACAGGAGTTTAAACTTGGCATACCAACCTCACTTTACTATGCAGATAATTACTGAATAATGTGCATATCCAATTCATGTATCCATTTCTTCAGATATTAATGATAATAATAGCCATTTTCTTACCAAGCAGTCAATGCTACTGGCAGTTGAAAACTATAAAAAAATCTTTCTATTAAAACAATTTTTCAGGGAAATAGGTTTCACAAGTCTGCTAAATGTTATATCTCTTTCCAGTATTGATGGAGGCTTCCTTCCCAACCTTTTGTTTGAAGTAGTGTGGAATTTCACTGATTATGCCATTATTTTCTCTTTTAGTTTGATGTAGTATCCATTTTAGTTTTTGTGTCTGTTGAAAGTTCTTAAGCTTCTGTTATCTGTTCAAGTTCTTTGATTCTGGTTCTGTAATGCCAATCCATGCAGTGCAAAGATGGTCCTTGCTAATAGCTACATGCTTCATTCACTCAAAGCTTGTTCATAATAATTCTTTCCTAGAAATACTGTAAGTTTCAGTGTATTTTTATAGCGGATTAGTGTTACTATTTTTTTATATTTGTTTTTATAAAGTAAGCCTGCAAATTAATGAATTAATGAGCAGGTATTTACATTGGAAATAGGAACCTCTCTGTCTTTTGATTTCTGACCAGCCATGGAGCTGTACATTTAATTGCAGTGGGAATACACATTGCAAGTATTAGATATAGTGTGTGGTATTCTAGCAGTGTGTTATTTTGTCAAAGCCATTGGCCACTCTGTTTATGTCAGAGATGTTATAACATTCTATTCAATAAAGAGTTATGTTGATACCAGTGACGTTTTTGCCTGCAAGAGATGTTTCACTACCTGATTTTGCTTCCGGTGTTCACAGACAGTTGATTAAGGAATAAAACTCAAGTGTGCGCAAACATGTTACACTTGGTAACATCACTTATTAAATTCTTGAGACATTGTTCTATCAAGAATGAAAATAAATAAATAAGAGAAGGAAGTGAATGAAAAAAAATACTGTAATATAGCAAAAACTCTAAGTAGAATCTTAGAAGTTTTATTTAACTAATTCAGCTTTAGTACTGAAAGAATTTAATTTTATTATAGTGGATGTTTACAAGTGAAAAGGCAAATGGGATGTGCTTATTTTATTATCACAAACAGTATAGATTTAATTATAATTAAACAGACTGAATCCTTATAGTCTTGGTTGGCAACCAGTCTAATGCAGAAAGTAACATGAGGTATGATCGTGTGTATCATATATGGCACCTAAAAAGAATCTTTGTGAAAACACTGACCAAACAAGTCATGTTTCATGGAATTAAATCAACGATGGTGAGAGAACACAAGAATACACATCACTTATCCTACTTCTTTCTTCTTGAAAGAAGTAGGATAATTTATTCTATGTGCCTTCAAGACATAGACGATCACGTCCCTCCACATCTTCCTATCTCTTGTAGCTCTTAATACCTTTTGTCTTGTTATTTCTCTCAAACACTGCTTGTGGCAGCCATCTAGCAATCCATAGTGGTATGTTTGAAAGGACTGATGAAAGCCACATAATATGAAAAAACAACATTTATTTCACACATAAATGCAGCTTTGTGAAAACTGCAACAAATTAAAAACGAACATAAAATAAAATACAAAAACATTACATTTTGAAGATACAAAAAACATTAAAGAGAATAAAACTTTTAGGGAAGTTTTATTCTAAATAAATGATGAATGAGGGTTTTTATACATAGGCAAATCAGCAGGAAAGTTTTGGATTTGAACATTTACAAAAAATGGGTAGAAAATATTCTGAGAAAATAAAGGCAAAGTGTTAAAAATACATTTATAAGGTTCTAAAAAATACTAAAATACTAAGCTTAAAACTCAACTTTAGGGAAAAACAAGGAAAAAATTTACCTTTTCTGGCACACTGCTAGTGGCCGCTAACTAAAGCCAGTGTCTAGTAGCAGGGAGAAAAACTATCGTGTGACCATCCTCATTGCTGTCCGAAGCTGAAAAGGTCATTTTAGGCATGTGGCCTGAGAACAATGTCTGTGTATTCCTACGCCAAAGGTAAAAGGAAGTGGTCAACATTTTAAGCAGTATAAGAAAAAGAAGGGTACTAATTTGTCTGGTGATATTATCTTAAGGGGTGACAAAGCCACTGGTAATGGAATACAGGGTTGGCTTTGCCGAGAAATGAACCTGCTGATTTTACGAAATGGGATCTGATCGCAACACAAATTTAGGCCTATTTTTTAGGGTATCTTGGCAGCAGCCACACTGCTTTCCATTTGCCTAAGTGCATCAAGTATGTCACATGCTGTTTTTGCCTGTCTCTCATTCCCTCTATCCACCCTGGAAGTATTATATTCTCCAAGCTCTCCTTCCTCATTACATGTCCCAGAAACTTCAGCTGTCTCTTCCTCATGTTAATTATAAGTTTCCTTTTTGTTTCCATTCTCTTCAAAACCTCATTGTTCAGTCCATGATATTCTCAGTATCTTTCTGTAGAACCACATTTCTGTTGCTTCGAGTCTCTCCTTTATCTTTGAGGAGATTGTCCAGTATTCACTTCATCTTAAGTGTGTTATTTTTTATTTTTAGTATTTATAAACTGGATGGATAAATTTCAGATAAAATTTCTACACTGATTGATATGTACAATCAACATACACAGGAAGATGCATACTGTTATACAGCAAAAATTTTAAGTTAGTTAAGTGCCATACATAATACATGCTTCGGCGATCATGTCTTGAAAGAGACATAACTGACTGGGCAGATGATTGTCCCACAGTAGGTTGCCATTACTTTCTGTGGTAGACTGGTTGCCAGCCAAGGCTATCAAACCCAAACTATCCTGTTATTTAACCCATAACTGGAGAGAAGAGAAAGATTAATACCTTTCCCAAGGGTATTTGTGCATAAGTGAATGCAAGGAATTCAACTGAAATTCAAACTTGGCTCCCCGGTTTCTTATTCCAAGTCAATATCCACTGCACCACAACACACATTTTTTATTAATTTTTTTTTTAATCATTTCACCCCAAGCAAGGCATTCCACTGCCACTATAGTGCAGGTGGTTACATAGGGGAAGGTGCTGAGAGAGTGATTGGATATAGGAAATGTCAGAAGGAGGGTGATAGACAAGTAAGGAGGTACATACGAAGAGTGTTTGAGAGAATGGATGTGAGTTAGTGTGTTAGGATTATCATTTACATATCTTTATAATGATTATTTTTAAATATATTTTTTTATACCATGTGAATAAATTTGTTATTAAATTATCATTTACATATCATTTACATATCATTTACATATCTAATAACAAATTTATTCACATGGAATAAAAAATATATTTAAAATAATCATTATAAAGACTTTACTTTTCAGTCTGAATGTTGAATATTTGAACTGAGAATTCTTTATGTTGTCATGTTTCGTATCACCAGGAAAGTTATTTTATATAGATTAACATATTAAATTATTTTCCTTGAAGCACGTTTAAAGTTTTAGAGAAAATGGGATTAAAAGTACACTTAAACTTAACATCAGCAAGAGATAGTTGAAATTTTTAGGTCACATAATAAAGGAAAAAGGGTTGGTAAATTTGATGCTCACAGAACAGATTGAAGGCAAGAGGGAAAGAGGAAAACCTATCTAGCAATCTTGAGTCAATAAATAGCAGAGCAAGATGTAGAAGAGATAACAAGAATACAAAGTTTATTTCAAGCTACAAAGGACAAAGAAATTCTGAAGAGCCATGAACACCTACATCCTGAAGGGACATTGCACATAGAAGAAGAAAGTAATGCAAGGGAGATAACCCACCAACATAGAAAGCTCATCACCATAATCAAGCTCTTGTGTTTATTTATACAGTGGTTTGCAAAAGTCTACACCCCCTTTGAAAATTTATATATTTTGTATAATTTAACAGGGAACAACACATTTTTCAATTCCAATGATTGTTAAATAATAAGCAGATCTATCACACTTTCCTTTGATATAAAAATGACACTTTAAAAATTTCACACTGATTCTTAAAATCATATAAATTAGAAAAATGTCTTTGCAAAAGACAACATCCCCTTTGGAATGTCTTCTTTATGGATGATCCTGCTGCATCAATTACAGCCTGCAGATACTTCGGGTAGCTTTCCACAAGTTTGCTGCAGTGGTCTGCTGACAGTTTTTGCCATTCTTCATGGCAGAACGTTGAGCTGTGCAAATTGGACAGAAAAAGTCAGTGCACAGCCAGCCTTAGATCTCGCCATAGATTTTCTATGGGATCTGGAGACTGTCTGCACCACTCCAAAACTGTGATTTTTGACACATGTTTGGGGTTGTTATCTTGTTGAAACTTGAAATTGCAACCCAAACGCAGAGCTCTAGCAGATTTCAGCAAGTTTGCCTCTAATATTTCTTGGTACTTGAGACTGTCCATGACACCTTGGATGGTTACCAGCTCTCCAGGCCTTGCAGCTGAAAAACAGCCCAAAGCATGATCGAGCCACCGTCATACTTTACAGTGAGGACAGTGTAATGAGGTTGGTGAGCAGTTTCTTTTTTCTGCCAAACATTGCATTTCGTATTTTTTTCAAATAACTCAACTTTGGTCTAATCTGACCAAAAAATTCTTTGCCACATGCTTATGGAATTATTGATGTGACTTTTGACAAAATTTAGCCTAGCTTGTAAATCTCAAAGAATATCTGTGAAGATGTAGCTGTATTTAAATTTTGATTTCATGCTTTATATTCAGCTGTATTGCTAGCTTGCTTTTTATATATAATGTGGTTTTCTGCTATGACTTAAGTGCTTTTATAATGTTTTGACAACTGGCTTTAACTATTGCATACATATATAGACCAAAATCTTTCCTTGAGTATAACATGTTGAAATGTGGTATGTCCAATATTCCTGTGCATCTTGTATGCAATATAGTGCATTAAATCCAGAACTATTACTATTAGAAGGTCAGATACACGTTTAATTCAGATCCTTATTATAGAGAATAAGATATATATGTGGTGTGGTTTTCTGCTATAACTTAAGTGCTTTTATAATGTTTTGAAAACTGGCTTTAACTATTGCATACATATATAGACTAAAATCTTTCCTTGAGTATAACATGTTGAAATGTGGTATGTCCAATATTCCTGTGCATCTTGTATGCAATATAGTGCATTAAATCCAGAACTATTACTATTAGAAGGTCAGATACACGTTTAATTCAGATCCGTATTATAGAGAATAAGATATATTTTATATATGTGGTGTGGTTTTCTACTATAACTTAAGTGCTTTTATAATGTTTTGACAACTGGCTTTAACTATTGCATACATATATAGACTAAAATCTTTCCTTGAGTATAACATGTTGAAATGTGGTATGTCCAATATTCCTGTGCATCTTGTATGCAATATAGTGCATTAAATCCAGAACTATTACTATTAGAAGGTCAGATACACGTTTAATTCAGATCCTTATTATAGAGAATAAGATATATATGTGGTGTGGTTTTCTACTATAACTTAAGTGCTTTTATAATGTTTTGACAACTGGCTTTAACTATTGCATACATATATAGACCAAAATCTTTCCTTGAGTATAACATGTTGAAATGTGGTATGTCCAATATTCCTGTGCATCTTGTATGCAATATAGTGCATTAAATCCAGAACTATTACTATTAGAAGGTCAGATACACGTTTAATTCAGATCCGTATTATAGAGAATAAGATATATTTTACTTTTCAGTAATAGTTCTTATATATGTCCCTATGGATATTGACAAGCAAAAAATTATAATGACACTAATGAAAGCAATTACAAAAATACTATTAAAAACTAAAATATCATCACTAAACAAAATAAGAAATAAGAAAAACTTTAGAATTAAATGAGAAAAAAATGAGTGCGTAAGTTGAATAAAATGGTTATTTTGTTTCAATCAGCAATATGAGTTAATTATGATAGGAACGGAGACATTAGCTACTGTATTTAATCAGTTACATTGCTTAACAAATGAAATGACAGATGAATGAATGAATGAATGAATAAATAAAAAGAAAAACAGAGAACTGAAAAGAATAAAAGAAAGAGTCAGTGTGATGTAACAGATGAGACATTAGGAGAGGGACCTAAAGAAATATACAAAAAATGTAAAAAAAAAACAAAATGATAAAAACACAAAAATCAGAATACATTAAAAATAAAAAATAATAATAAATACTAAATTGCATTAATAATAATAATAATAATAATAATAATAATAATAAAAAAACAAAAGTTAATTAAAAAATGATAGAAAATGGCTACCATACCACTTTTTCCTAAGTCTGATTTCATCAGTATTACCAATTACATTAGACAGTAAAAATTATGAACAAATCAACTCTTTCTATGAAAAATACAAGATCCAGTTGGCCAATGAAGTGATTACATGTGGCGGAATTATTGATATGAATATAAAGCAGTGTGTGAAAAGGGTGGGTAACATGATGTAATCCTGACTGGAAGTAAAGTGGGACCCAGAGATGAAGATTACAAAGGTGGTGGATCGGGCGGGTGAAGGAAACATGGCAAAGGACTTCAGGCCCATTCTTACCCACAACATCAAATATGAAGATAAAGCTGATTGCTTTAGAATTGCTGTCAAAAAAAAAAAGTCTGCTTCGAAAGCAATTTCACCCTTTTGGCTTCATTAATGATTTGGATGGTTTATCGCAAGAACTGATTTGATGTGTCTGGACTTAGGACAAAAATTGAACCCTTGAACTTTTATTGGAAAGCATTGTCACTAGCTCTTGTAGCAGTTTTGTTTCTTGGGAATAGGAATGGCTATGTTGTGATGGAGGAGACGGTGAGCATTAGAGAGAATTTTCTAAAAATAATTTTGATAACGATAATTATAGTCTGCCTGCTTGTCACCGTGATTTTTTAGGTATGGACACCCTGATGATGATGATGAACATAGTGTGAGCATTAAAATGATGTTGATAACATGAGTAGTTTTAAAGGCTGTAAAAATCATAACAGTAATAATTAAAACAATTGTTTCATTGATGATACAAGCAGTTATTTATTTTTTAATGTTATTTCCTTTCATGTAGACAATAATGTACTCCACAAATTTTTTTTCATTATCTGCAAATTGCCATGCTTTCTTTGGAAAGGTAGTAGAGTGGTTTCCTGTTGCCTTCTTTACTGTTTGGAATATAGTTTTCCTTCTCTTAGGCTGGTTGCCATCCAAAGATAGAGAACTCAATCTACCTTGCTATTTAAACCACAGCTGGTGGAGGAACACATTTAAATGTGAGTATTGAATACAAATAATATTTAGAATATACTTTAATAAAATATGAATTTTGAACAGCCTTTTATTTTTTTTTATAAATATGATCTAAATGTGTGGCGACTTATACATTTGATGGAAAAAAAACAATAATATTGAATAGACAAATCTTGTCAGCTGAATTCGTTGAAACTTTTGCGCATACATGGATTCAGATATGTATTTACCATCTTTTTTTGAATTGAATAAACAAGGCCTGACTATTCTGTATTATTTAATATATTTTCTTATTTGGTATAAAAAACTGCCATACATTCAGAATAAATTTATGAGGAAAAAACAACAATCTGTTGAGTGTTCTTAATGTTTTGTTTAAGTACTTTATACACATCATTTGCATTCAATACACATAGATTTAAATTAAAATTCCAAATGTATATAATTAAATTCAAATTATGAAATTTCTGTTCCCAGGATAGAATTGTTAAAAAATTTTATGTTAATACATTTTTAATGACTAACAATGATTGAAAATAGTCAAATAAAATCAAAATTTCAGACATTTGTTATACAAGTTTTTTTGATAAACAAGGCAATAAAACCACTAAGACACATGGCTTACTCAGTGTTAATGAATATGAGAAAAATAAAACATTATTAGGGAAAGAGGACAATAAAAAAAGCAAGAATTAAGACAGATGATAAAGATTGAGATTGCATTTGAATTTTTGAAATTGAAAGTTGATTGGATAGCAAGAAGCAAGAAGAGAGTTGAGAAATACAAGATAAGAAACTTGTTGGGGTGCTCTCCACCTTTCCACGTAAATGGATTATTCGAATCACTATATAAAATAGTAGTGATTATACCTCGAGGAAGGAAGTCAAGTAAGGAAGTCGAGTGAGCGACTCCGTCGGGTATTTCCGGTTTTGCACCGGAAGTGTTCTACTAGTCAATCTATCGCGTCTCTACGACAATACTGTATACTAATTACCTTGTTCTGTATCCTACTAATCCACACCTCTTGTAAATACTTCTCTTTCCTCTCAATACACCTACTTTTATACTATTACGTTGTTTTGTATTATTTCACATACTTCTGTTACCCGACGTAACAAAACTGTTAACATAAAACTTATGATTATATCTAACCATTTCAACTGTAAGATGAAGAAACCTTGCTGTCACTCTAGTCAGTCTGTTAACTGCCATACAAGATACATACTGGGCAATCATGTCTCAAAAGAGACATGACTGACTAGGCAGAATGTTTTCCCACAGTAGGTTGCTATTACTTAATATGGTAGACTGCTTGCCAACTAAATCAACAGAACCTAATCTGTTTTTTTTATAATTATATCGCCCCAGGCAAGGCATTTTTACTGCCACTGTTTTGCAGTGGGTTATATAGGAGAAAAGTTATGAGAAAGAGTGACAGGTTATAAGGGGTGTCAGGAAGTGGGTAAGAGAAGGATGAAAATAATGATGAGAGTAGAGTGGACGGAGAAAGGAACATGAGAGAGAGGATGTAGGTTAGTGAGATAGGAGATGACTATTGACTTTACATTTAAATTCTAGGAGATTATAGCTGTTGGGAAAGCAAATAAATGGAAGGGAATTCCACGGGCAGAAAGTGTGAGAAAGGAAGCTGCTGGAATAGAATTTGCATTTACAATTTATTGGTTTCACAGTAAAAGAATTGGACCTAGATGCTAATTTTGTGGCTCGAGTAAATTTATATATAGTGGGCACCAGGAGGTAAGTTCAGGAATTTATAAATATTTAATAATTATCTATATTGCAGTTTCATCAATGAAAGAATGAAGAACATTTAGGGTGTTTTGGATGAGTTCATCTTTGCTTCCTTGCCTTCTAAAATTTTGCAAAGTAATAATAACAAAAGAAACATTCTATTTTCATTTAGAATTATCCACTTGGTATTAATACTAAAAATAGTATGAAATACATCATTTCTTTTAAAATACTGAGGTGGCATAATAATTATGGCCAGTAGTGTATATATATTTGTCATCCACATACAAGCCTGTTTCACCGTATCAAAGCTCATCAGTTTGGCTAGACATCCGCTTGCTTTCACGTGATTCATTATCTCTCTCTCTCTCTCTCTCTCTATATATATATATATATATATATATATATATATATATATATATATATATAATTTTTTAAGAAAGAAGAAATTTGAAAAATTAATTCTTTTTTTTTAAAATTATATAACATCTTTAAGATATATATTTAAATAAATTCAATTTGTCTAACTCCTGATAAAGGAAGATACTATAGGTCATTGAAGAAGATAGGTCTGCATATTTTATATTATTTGATGACTATTTATAACATATTTTCTTGATATTCCCATTTCAAGGATGTTTTTGCCTCTAATGTTGTTATTTTCCTCGTATTTTAATTGTTACTTAGTAACTTTTGTATTGTTTTTGGAAACGACTATAGAAGTGGTCAAAAGCACTTGGGCCAATAAAAGCTATGAAGAATTTTTACATTCCTTAACTCCAGCAAAATGGAAAAATATTAAGATGCTGGAAAAATTTAATAAAAATTAATTTAATCTTTCTTGTCTGCTGTATTTAATGAAATATTTAATAGAAAGAGTGCTGCCCAAATATATATTCATTATTTTTTATATATCTATATATGATAAGATAAAGTACAAATAGGAATGTATATCAATCTAACAAGTTTCACTTTTCTATCAGAGATTGAGAGAATACAGGCAGAGAGACAGATTTTTTTATATTTATCGATTTTGTATGGGTTAATTCTCATTGGTCAGTCACATATCAGGTGCATTAAAACCATAGATGACGATGCATGACCAACCAATGAGAGTCTATCTAAAATTGAGACATGGTTTTTCTTTAGTAGTTTAGGAGAATTGACTTAATTTCACTGTTTAATATAATAAAAACAGGTATAGTAATTTAAACATGTGTACTTATTAAACTAATGTTTTTAGTAAAAAGAAATAATCGTGGATAACATTTTTCCTTTAAATTATAATTATTTACATGTTGGGTATTAAACTGAAGATAGCATATTTCTTTTTTGATCTTCTATGAAAACCTAATGAGAAATATGCTATCTTCTTTTTTTTCTTTTTTTTTTTTTTTATAAGCGTTTCACCCCGAGCAAGGCATGTCACTGCCACTACTGTGCAGGGGGCTATGTAGGGTGGAGAAAGGCTGATTAAATATAGGAAATAACAGAGGGTGGGTGATAGGCGGGTGAGGATACCGAGAATGAGGGTTGGGTAGATGAGAGTGTTGTGAGAATAGTTGGGAGTTAGTGTGATAGGAGGTGTCTATTGACCCTACATTTAAACACCTGGAGATTGTAACTGTCGGGAAAGCAGACTTGTGGAAGGGAGTTCCACAGGCAGGAAGCGCGAGAAAAGAAGCTAATAAGAAAATGTGTTTTCTTTAATTGATAACATCAATCTAACCCTGTCAGATTGGTCTCTGTGGCCAAGCTGGTAGAAGCACAATTTGGCCAAAAAAAATGGTTTCCCACATGGCAAAAATGGGATGCAGGTTTGTTTGCTATTAGAAGCATAATTTTTTTCATAAGACTTGTCAATTTAGGCCAATTTTTATTAATTTACAGTTTAATAAAAAAAGCCCAGATGTCAACTGAATCACATGGACCCACTAAAATAATGTTTAGAGCAATAAGAAATAATGTTCTAAAAAATCCTTTCAAAAATATATACATATACAGTCAAATCCTACTCAATATCACTCTTAGTACTTAACTGAGGGACTGGTTGGAAACACATGATACCTTAAGCAATGGCCTAGATTTTATCATGGTGAAAATATTTGGGTATCAACAACTCTACTATTGTCTTACCATCAGACTAGTCGAATTGTAGTAGCACAGACAGACTGCAATTACTTTGACAGGTTCTTGTCACTGGATCAATGTTGTCTGATGCTGAGTGTCCATATCTGTACAATGAAAGACTATAAAAAATCACACCGTTATGATCAAACTGTAAGAGGCTGATGGGTGGAGTGCCACCTCATCTGCTATAGCCTTTCATCATACAGCAAGTGAGAAGCCTTCATGTATATATGAGATACTATTCAAAACAAGTAGACACTAACTCAAAAACAATACTAGTAACGTTTATTCAGTCAGTCAGTTAATATTATATCTTGCCATTTCAACTGTAAGATGATGAGACCTTGTTGCCAATCTATTCAGTTCAGTTAAGTGCTATAGGTGATACCCACTTGAGCAATTATGTCTCAAAAGAAACATGACTGACCGGGCAGAAGATTTTCCCACATTAGATTGCCATTACTTCCAGCAGAAAGAGTGGTTGCCAATCAAGGCTACAGAACCCAATCTGTCCTGCTATTTAACCCATAGCTGGAGGGAGAAGTGATAGATTAATACTTTTCTCATGGGTATTTGCACATCAGTGAATGCAATGAATTCAATTGGAATTCAAACTCGACTCTACCAATTTCTCATTCTGAGAATATCCATTGCACCAAAATTGCATGTTCATTCAGTTCCTTAAAAATTTGACACGGCATCTCATATATAAATAATAAAAGTACATTTTTATATATAAACATGCATGCACATCTTATATACAATTTGATATATCAAATTTATTAAAAATTTGATGTTAGAATTCTGTGATCATCTTTTGATAATTCATGCCAAAAAAAAATTTAAGTGGTTTTCAATACATTTTTTATGATAATTATTCATAGGGTAGTGGTTTCTTCATTCTTAAAAAAAAAACACTGTCTAAAAGAACAATAAAAAGAATTGCCATATCAGATTTTATCAGACATATTGCTTCAATTTCCAACTTACTTGGACAGGGATTTAATTATTTTTAAGAGAAAAATTAAAATCAACATCTTGCTGACTAAGTGGTACATATCTTATTTCTTTGCTCATAGCAAATTGATGAAATTCATTTTGACAGCTGTGGGAAAATCAGCGAAAATAGAAGGTTCAAGAATTCAAAAAGCAAAAACCTGTTCTCCTATATTATTTCGATAACATGAGAAATGCATAAATGATTGCAGAAGAAAGTTTCAACAATTTATAAAAAAAAAGACAAACATTCATAGTGCAAACAAAAAACAATTTTAAAAGTACAGACTGGCACAATTTATTCATATTGCTTGGACTAAAATAGGTGTGAAAATCATTATTTTAATGAAACAGACACATTAAAAACAATATAATAGGGAAAGGAAAAGTATTAAGTGTACAGTAGGTGATTTGTTTCATATTTTTCATTATATCTCATTCTATGAGATATTTTTCCTTTCATTTTTAGTTTTCATATCTTTTGGCAACATAATGTTTTTTTACTATCTTTCATATTTTAATAATAGTAAAAATATTTAAAATAGTACACACATGCATATATGTAATTTAACCCCAACCAATGTAATAAAATTACTGAAAGGCAAGGGGTTACCGAGAATGAAGAAAAATAATTATTAAAGAGAAAAGACAATGAAAAAGAACAGGTTTCAAAGAAATAGAAGATGATGATTGATATTGCATTTAAGTTTGTGAAGCTCACAGTTGACAGGTGAAACATACAAAAGAAGAAACAATTAGAATAGATGTTTACATTTGACAATTTCTACAGTAAAATGATGACATCTAATTGCTAATCTACACCCTGTTTGAAGTTATAAAGCAAATCATATTAACTTTAGTAATTCAAATTAGGTTTGAAAAAATTGTCAAATCCAAACAATCAATCTAGATATCAAAACAAAGCCAGAGTTAAAATTTTAGGTAGTATCAATATGTAATTATTAAAGTTATTTGATGTATTTTAAAAAAACTGCCATCTGAAATTATTAGGATAACCAAATTATCACATTTTATTTCAATTGAAGGGAAATGAAATCCTTAGAAATTGATCAAAACTTATAATAGAGTAAATAGCAAATGCATAACTTTTTTAAACTTTTGCATTTTCATACAATAACACTTCTTCTTAATAACAACCAGTAATTTATTATTGTTTTTTTTATTAATTCCACCTCAAGTAAAGCAGGACTGTCACTGGTTCACACGAGGTCACAGTTACAGAAAAAAACACAGGACAGGGGCTATCAAAAAAAAAAAAAAGCAAAAGAAGCATAACAAATGGATGGGATTCAAAGAGATAGAAAATGGCATTTGATGTTGCATCTAAACTTTTCGAGGTTGTAGCTATCAGGGAGGCAAGTAAATGGAAGAGAGTTTCACATATGGGAAGTGTGAGAACAGAAACAATTAAAGTAGAAGTGTTAGGACGAATAAAACATATTCCAAGGGAATTAACCCTTTCCTGTTTCCAAACAGAGTACCTCCCTTTTCACCTCTGAAAGTGGGTACACACGAGTCGTGTGATCAACGGCACATTCAGACGTGGGACGCATGAGGGAACAGACTTGGAATATGGCCGTCAATGGTTAAAGAACGCATGTATGTTCTTCTGCCCTAATGGTTGTGACACACAACCCGATAACTTGGGACTGATACCGCATGTACATGTTTTGTAATGTTTCTTCATGTAAAATAAACGTATCATCCAGTCAACCATGAGTAGACATCTACTTTTCTTTCGTTCCATGCATTTTCACCACGTGCTGCATACACACACACATATTCGTCCACGGACCATGAATCATACTATAAATTAAGGCATTTTAGTTATGAGACAACACCCCATTCATAACAAGAAGAAATGGTTAATTTTAGCTGTTTCAATGGTAAAAGGGTGGGACCTTGATGCCATTCTAGTAGCACATATAAATTCAGGTTAAAGGGAAAGAAACTTGTCAGAGTAGTTGCCATGAAAATATATGTAGAAAAGACAGAGGGAAGCTACATCATGTTGATAAGAAAGTGACTGAAGATGGGCTGCCAAGACAGGATTGATTAGATTGCAGATCCTCCATTGGATTTTGTCATTAAAAACAGAAACACCTATATGACAACAATATTCAATGGTGGATGAATGCTAGATTTATAAATTTGCAAGATAGATTCTGACAAGAAGAACTTTTAGCCTGACACAGTAACATAACTTTCCTAGCAGTAGATACAACTATAGACTCTATGTAGTTGTTCAACTTCAGGTTGGTTGAGAGTGTGAGGCCAAGGAGGTGTAGTGTATTGCTCTCTCACAGACTAGCATCAGTCATTATGATAGTAGGTAGAAAAGTTTCTCCATGGTAGTTAAATGAGAGCAGTTTCATTTTGGAGGTATTAAAATTCATGAGCCCTTTCCTCAGTCCACCACAAATTGGAGGTCCCTCTCAAAAGCAACCATCAGGTTTACTTTGTTAACCTTGTTAGATTTACTGTTGATATGGGAGTAAATGATGGTGTCATTAGTATAGATGCCAACTTTGGAACTGATAACATCAGGAGGATCATTGATGAAGACCAGAAACAGTTTAGGATCTAGGATAAAGCCTTGATATACACCTGCATTTGTATGAAAGCTTGCCCATACAAAATGACATTCATTTCATATTTTGTTAGGAATGATTGGATTAAATCAAACAATCATAAAAAATACCATAGCTCTGAAGCTTGCACAGAAGTCCAGCATGCCACACTCTATCAAGTGAAGCAGAAGCCATACTGTTTTTTAAAGAATGCCAAAAGATGTGAGATGCTTAACTACCTCAGCATTCATAACAGCTTCAAACACATTGCCAAAAGGTTGTAAGAGGCTAATAGGATAATAATTAGAGCGGCTTGAGGGCACCCCAGAGGTTTTAAAACCAGGAACTACAGAAGAGGACTTCCAGCTAGTAAGAAAACAGTAAGCTGTGAGGCAATATTTATAGAGTTTATAGAGAACAAGAGACAGTTCAGGGGCACATTTCTTTAAAACAATGGCTGGAAGTCCATCACCTCTACTTGACTTATGGTAGTCAAGTTTAAAAATTATGTCTTAGACCAGAAATGATGTTATATATATATCATTCATTAGAGCCTCAAATTGGAGTTGGAAAAGAACTTGTGAGCAAAGCACTCAACCTTATTCACTGTGTATGTGAAGAAATCAAGAATTTGCTATTGTTCAGTAGACTCTTGCAGAGCCACCAATAGTCTCTGGCATGGAACATGTCAGATACAATACACTGCTTCATTCTATCAGTAAAGAAAGGCTTAGTATCATGTAGGATAATTTTGCATTCACTGCAAGCAGAGACAAAGCAGCACCTATTGTGGTCAAAGGTGTCACTCGACTAAAGCCAGAAGAAGTGATTCCTGTAGGTAATGGCAGCTGAGCAAGCTGGAGAGAACCAAAGAGATGGAGGAGATTGAAGTTGGAATTTCCTGTCTGAGATGAAAGCATCAATGCTGGCTTTCACCCAGGAGGTGACCCCAGAAGCACAGGCTTCAACAGGGAGAATAAAACCTTTGTTTCAAGGGACATTGTGAAGGAAATCACAGAAGAAATCCCAGGCTGCTCATTGATTACAGTAAGATATTCAGCTGGTAGAAGATTCTTGAATAGAGGAGGAGTAGAAAGAGATATTAGCAGACACTGCAGCATGACCAGAGTTGTCAAGAGGGCAGAGCTGCCTGACAAGTCAAGAATCAGAGATAGAAGTAAGGAAGAGATCTAGAAAAGAAGTGCAAAATTCAGGGTTACTGGGGAAGCACATGAGGAAATCCACCACATGTGTGAGAGACTGAGTGATTGAGAAATTCAGGATTTGAATATTAGCAAGATAGGTAACAGTTTTTCAGCCACTTGGTATGATGAACACAGATATATTAGCAGATGGGTAAAGGGAAATGGCCTTGTCTATAATGTCTGAAATATAATCTAGCAATCAACAGTAAGGAGAGGAAGGAGAGTGGTAGAGAAAGAAGAAATAGCATACTGAGTTTAGTCAAGAAAGATGGAGACATATGTAGGAGTAGACTGTAGATTCAAGAGAGATCTCTCTAGCCAGAAGTAGATGCTCATGCACATAAACTTTTAGGCCATGCATGTGGACATTGCAAGAGAGGAATTTAACTGGAAATCAAGACATCAATGGATACGATTGTGGGATTTAGGTTAGCGATAGGAAAATATAAATATGTATGTGTTGGTTATAATTTTGCACAGAGGAAATATGCTAAGGATGCTGGATTGCTGAAAATTTTAAATTTTTTTAATTTAATTTTTTTTTATTTTAGATGTGCCTAAGTATGTAGTCAAGCCAATTTTATTCAGTTTTCGTATGCTTTTGTTTTTGTTTTTATCACTTTTATTATTAACTATTGCACATTGTGATAATAGAAAATCATGTTTACGACAAAGGAATTAACCTAGAGTTATCTCTCTTAGTTTATTCATTTTCAATATAATGCTATTCATTTATTTTTTCTTTTCTTTTTAAACATTCAGTTAGTTAAGTGCCATACGTGATACACACTTGAGCGACCATGTCTCGAAAGGGACATGACTGACTGGGCGCATTATCCCGCAGTAGGTTACCATTACTTTCTGCGGTAGACTGGTTGTCAACCAAGGCTATAGAACCCAATCTGTCCTGTTATTTAACCCATAACTGGAGAGAACTGATGGATTAATACCTTTCCCAAGGGTATTTGTGTGTGAGTAAATGCAAGGAATTCAACTGTGACCCAAACTCAAATCCCAGATTTCTTGTTCCAAGTTGATACCCACTGCACCAAAGTGTATATATTACCATTGTTTAAATCTTTAAAAGATAGCTAATGTTTCTGGGACATGTAATAAGGAAGGAGGGTTTAGAGAATCTGATATTTACAGGATTGATAGAGGGGAAAATAGACAGGGAAAAAGAGACATGACATACTTGATGGGCTTGAGCAAACAGATGGCAGAGCAGGAGTTGGGAGGGGTAACAAGAAAAAGGGTGTTAAGAGCTACAAGAGATAGGGAGATATGGAAGGAAAAACCTTTAGAATCTCATTCTCAAGCCAAATTCACTTTATCATTTTTTTACAATAATGTTGAGCCTGTACAAGTCCCAAAGGCCACACAAGGTAGAGGATTACAGCATAGGCACCATTTATAAGGATATTTGGTAAACATACCAGTTAATCCTAGTCTTTAATAGGTGAAGATTATAGTGACCTGTAAGCATCTTCTTGGGAACATTTTTTAATATGTTTCTAGACATGTAATTTATCTGATTTCATTTTTTTCTTATGTTTTTGTTTTTATCACTTTTATTAGCAAGTATTTCATACTGTGATAACAAAAGATCTGCTGAGAAAGGTGAAAGGTTGTAAGAACCTGGATGCAAATTTACCATGGATGATCTAGCAATCAAAGAACTTTCTATACATTTAGTAAATGCTGCTTTAATTAGAAGAGAAAACAACCATGAGAAAGAGGTTGGAAAAAATTATCACTCACATAGTCAAAAAAATGCTTTTGAACTTGGTCAAGGCTGGAAAGTGAGGATTAGGTAGTGCCAGTCTAAATGTGGCAGGTACATTTTTTAACACTAATAAAATTAGGTGAAAATTTATAAGAACCTGGAAGCAATTTACTAGGAATTATCTAGCAACCAATGCTCTTTCTGTATCATTTCACCTTAGTAAATTGCTTTCTTTTGTAATTGAAGCAGAATTCTTCCAATCAAAATTATAATTAAGCTGATTACAGTGAGCGAGTAATGCATTGATGGTGTTGTTTTGCAAAAGATCCCTTTGGTGATAATATAATTCTCTACCTAAATTCCTAGAGGTTTCTTCTATGTGCTTATTGTAGCAACCGCTACTAGTGATAAAGTAAACTCCCTTTCCAAGTTTTATCTTATTATTATCCTGTTTTGTATTAAGTCTTTCATTGTTTTGGCTATAGCTATAACAAATATCATGTTACCCAGTTCCCTTAGCTGTATGGCAATGTCAAAGTCTGTTTTTTTTTCCCCTTTTCTTTAGATTTCCACTATGGTCTTTAACCATGATCACTCATATCCTGAAAGGGACATGGCACATAGAAAAAAGAATAATTTTTGATATAACATTTTTATTGTTACTACTATTATTATTATGAATTGTTTAAAATTAAGATAGTCAATATAATCAAAAGCAGAAATAGAAAAAAAAAGATTAAAAATAAACACTTAGTAATTTTTAAAGGTAACAAAACATTTTCTTTCAAAAACAAAGGTCAATATTTTTATTGAGCAGTTTTTCACAGCATGTTCCATTGTCCAACATCATCTTTTAAAAAGGATGAAAGATTATTAAAAAATAATTTATCTTTGTGATTAATTATTGACTTATATGAAAAGAATAAAATTCAGTTAAATATTTAACAATGTTCAACAATCTTTTCACTGTATCTCTGTCTTCTTCAAGCTTTGCTAAAAACTTGCATAAAAATATAAAAGAATCCACAAAAAATAAATTTCAGAATAGAAAAAGAAAAGAATTTAAATATATTTTTTGAGAGATTGTTTTTAATATTTTCATACTTGTATGCAATTTTTCAACATAACTTGAAGACAGACATCCAGTTGAAATATTGTTAAACACTGTATCTTTTCTTTTTCTTTTCTTAAACTGGGCTCTTCTCTAAGGGATATATTATTATTTTTATAAGTATTATTATTCTTATTATTATTGATCAACTTGAAATTGATATTTTGAACTTGAATTGCTCAAGGGAGAGAAAGACAAAACTGTTCATTTTGGATTCCCATTGAGGTGAAATGATCAATATCATAGCAATGACTATTAATGCTGTCAAAAGTTTTAAAAAAGAACATATTTTCATGATAGAATATTGCTCAAACATAAACTGGAAACTGATATGTCAAAGTTGTCTGACTATTCAGATAAAACCTGACTGTATGGGATTTGAAAAAGAGCACCAAGCTATTCCAGTAGAAGAAAAAATTTCAAAATACAAGAATTTTTAATTGATGGGAATTTGAAAACAAGTTTATATTTTGTTTGCCTTATTAATTTTCACTCATTATTTGTTTGTTTATTCAACTGTAAAAACAAATAGTAATAACCACAAAAGTTTTATGATTTTATGTAGAAGCATTATTTGACCAATTCTGCTTTAGTGCTGAAAAATGTTTATTTTATTGTGATGAATGGCTACAAACAGGAGAGTCAATAGGATGTGCATATTTTATTACAACAGTTTTACTATTTGAATTTTTTGAATGAATCATAATTCTTAAGTTAATGTTGGAGTAAGCTTCTTACAGGCATAAAATTATCTTTGGAAATTTCGCTGTTGTATTGGTGAATATCAGAGCTTCACAACTTTAATAAAATATGGCAATAACAATCATGCATATAAATGTAAGTCATTATTTAAAGAAGTAAGTGGATACAAATGAAATGATTAAAAATTGACGTTTTCTATTTCATTAAAGCAGATGAGAGCTTTATTACCTCCTCAATTTTCTCTCGTTTTTCTTTCTTTTCTGTCTGAAACCAAACAGCATTTTTGATATGACTTTTCTGTTTTCCCCATGATCAAAATGCAACAGTTTATTATTCATGAGGTATTGGCTGGGCTTAACATACTAATTAACTAAGGAATGAAGGAACAAGCCAAATTAGTATATATTTTACATGGTCACCAAGCTCCATAAATATTTTCATTTTGAAAATAATGATGATAATTGTGAAAGTTTTCCAAATTGCAATGTAAAGCAAAGCAACAATGGTAAGAATATTTTGTTAAAAAGGAGAAATGGAAAACAAATGTTATTATTTTGTGGTTTTACATTGGGGTATGCAGTTTTAAACTTTTGCTGTCCAGTGCATATTGAAAAGTTATCTGAAATTAACATAAAGAACCCATTTTTATCAAACACCTTCACATGGAAAAACTCATGGCTTTAATCTACCTTGAGGTAGCATGCTCACACATGCACATGGACACACACACCAGATTATCTACACTCTCCCAGATAGGTCTTTTTATGTTTAATTGCTCTGAGGTTATTGAAGAAATGCAAAATATGACTGATCAGATATCTGCCATAATTATTAGCAAGCCACCCTAACTGTTGCATATACTTACAAATATATATATATATATATATATATATATGTCAGATTAAATAAATTGCAAATATTGTGTTTGCTTGTTTTTAATAAAATCTGTTTGTACTCTTAGATAATGTTAGATAATCTTTCGCATATTATAATTGAATGATAGCAAATTTTCTTTTAGGCATGTCAGATTAAATAAATTAGAAACATTGTGTCTTATTTCTAATAAAATCTATTCACACTCACATATAATCTTTTGTGTATTATAATTGAAAGATGTAAGAAATGTGCTTTAACATTGACAGATGATTTTATTATCCATTTCTCAATGTTTTCAAGTACTTTCAATGTCATTCTGAGATCATATTCAGGGGTGTAAGTTGTGGTAACAAAAATAAAGTTGGGTCATCATTGATACTTAACAGACTTCATTTTTTAACCAAAAAGATCAATGAATTTATTGTGAACTGAATGTAGTACAGGATTTTGCCGCTACTTTTTGTGAGCAATATCATTTCTGATAGATGACTGGTCTTTGCTAAGGGCAACTATAAACAGACTCACAAACAAAGACCTGTACCAGATAATAGCTGCAACATAACTTAAGGACTTTCAATAGTTTCAACAACTAAAATGGGTTGCACATGTGACTCATGAGAGAATAATGGCATTATCTACACTACCACAAACAAAAATCAAGAAAAGATGCTCTCATCAATACAGGAAAGAGTATTAACAGTGACCAGACTTGAGAAAACTAGTTTTCTGAAAAATTGTTTTAAAAGAAAAATTTTATAAATTTAAACCAACTGCAATTTAAATCTTGATCAATGAATGCCAAATATTTCCTTATAAGGTAACGGCTCTAATATTACCATTACCATAGCAATTATCAGTTGCTCATTCTATTAATTCATGCAGTATAACAATAATTAAATCTGATGATGGGACAAAATGCAGGGGGAAGTTGTTCATGCTTTTCTTAACGCAGACCTTTGTATGTATGTATGTATGTGCGTATGTGTTTGTACACATGGAAAATGGAACAAAAAATAATCAAAATATTAACAAAAATATTGGAAAGTTTTTAAAATATTAAAAATAACAGTATAAAAATATTAATAATAGCAATAAAAAATATAAATATTAAATATAAAAAATATCAATTCAAAAATATTAAGAAAGCAATTAATATAAAAAATTTAAAAAGAACAACATAAAATATCAATAATATAAAAGTTTTTAAAATAACAACATAAACATATTAAAATAACAATATAAAATGATTAACAATATAAAAATAATAATTTAAAAATATTAACAATATAAACATTAAAAATAATAATTTAAAAATATTGATAAATGAAAATTTTAATATATGAATATTAAAATGATGATGTAAAAATATTAATAATATAAAAATATCATAAATATTAGTAATATGAAAATGTTAAAATCACAGAAACAAAATTACGTATTGAATATTATTTATAAAAATATATTATTAAAGGTACATGAAAACATTATGAAGGGCTGCTGAAAAATTCTTAACTTGACCAATAAAGGAAGCCTTCAAAAAATCTGATATTTAGAAATTTAGTCAAATTTTGGGAAGTGGGTCAGACCAAAAACCGTTCAACACCTCCTTAGAATATTTATATGTTTATACATGTTTCTGTTTGTATTAAGTAATAAATTGATCACCCCAAGAATTACTATATATGATAATATCAGTCTGACAAAGAAGCCCATCTAAAGCAGAATTCTTAGATTTGGTCAGATTTTGGGAAATGGATCAATCCAAGAACTTTTCAATACCTACTTAGAATATTTATATGTTTATACATGTTTCTATTTGTAATAAGTTATAAACTGATCAGTCTGTCACGTAAGTGCCATACGTGAAACACGCTTGGGCAATCATGTCTCGAAAGAGACATGACTGACTGGGCAGAAGATTATCTCGAAGTATGTTGCCATTGCTTTCTGCGGTAGACTGGTTGTCAGCCAAGGCTACAGAACACAATCTGTCCTGTTATTTAACCCATAACTGGAAGGAAGAGATGGATTAATACCTTTCCCAAGGGTATTTGCGCATAAGTGAATGCAATGAATTCAACTGGAATTTGAACTCGGCTTCCCAATTTCTTGTTCCAAGCCAATATCCACTGCACCACAAATCACCTGCAAGAATTACTATATGTAGTAATATCAGCCTGATGAAGAAGTCCATCTGAAGTGGAAGTCCTAGATTTGGTCGGTTTTGGGAAGTGGGTCAGAACTTTACAACACCTCCTTTGAATATTTATACGTTTATACATGATTCTATTTTTATTAACTAATAAACTGATCACTGCCAAGAATTACTATATGTAATAATATCAGCCTGACCAAGAAGTCCGTCCAAAGCAGAATTACTAGAATTGGTCAGATTTTTGGAAGTGGGTCAGTCCAAGTACTTTTCAACACCTTCTTATAAAACAAGGCATCTCTACAAAAATAAGTAAAACTTTTAAAAGTAGAAATATGAAAATAATAGCTAATATAGAGAATCAGTTTTTCATATAAAATTACAATTTTAAAAGAAAAAAAATTTACAAACAAAAATCATTAAATATTTCATGTCACTAAAAATAAATTGAAAAGCAAGATCTAAAAAGACCAATTAAAATTACAATAAAAAGACCAACAACATTAAAATCCTTCAAAATGGAAGAAAGATGCCAAAAACAACATTAAAAAAGGAAGCATCAAAACATTATAAGCAAAAAAACAAATGTCTAAAAGCTATAAAATCAGTTTAAAAACCACAAAAATAATGAGTTCATCATTGCCGTAGACTAAAGTCCCTCGTTGCAATTGATTATTACAACTGTCATTTTGCTTGTTTGTTCTGTTAAAGATCCTATAAAATGTACAAAGAAATGAAGATATTTATATTACAACAAAAGGAAAGCCAGCAGTTTAACAAACAGAAGACACAGAGCACTTAAAAAAAAAAGAAAAATTGAAAATCTCAAAAAGAAACAGACAAGCTGTTAAGTCTGATTCTAATTCCTTAGTGTTGATGAAAGTGATTTGGTTGCATTTCTCTAGAGGAGGCTGGAGAAAGACAATGATGAAATACTGACAAGGATCAGTGAAAGAAAAAGAGGAAAAGAGAAAAAGACAGATAACATCTGTTATATTGAATGGTTTCTTTTTTTGTCTTGTTTTTTTTTTTTAATTTTATTTTCTTCATTTACTTTTTCTTTCTGTTTATAAAAGCAAATGACGGTGTGCCATTTTCTCCAATTTGATGGAATCGTCACAGAGAATTTAAGTCCTGAGGGGAAAGCGGTTCACTGTTAAGAGTGGGGAGTAGTGCAGAAAGTGATGGGGAATAGTTCATTGAGAATGGTGATTGGGTTGGGGAAGATAGACTGACAGAATGAAAGGAATGAAGAAGGGTCTTGCTAAAGAAAAAGTAAACTGAATTAAATTTAAAGAAAAGAATGGGAAAATGATTACTAAAAAGAAATATAGAAAATAAAAAAGAATATTCAGGAAGAATCTTGTAGACACTGTAGCCTGATATCTAGTTAGTTGGCTAAATAGTCATGATGGATTGGTTAATTAGTGAAATTGCTAATTTGTCTCAATAGTCACTTCTACTTGACACTTCAGACTGAAGAAAAATAAAAAATAAATTATAAAATGGAATGTGAGGGGCGATATGCCAGAAGTCAAAAAATAAAATGAATGGAATCTAAAGATATAAAAAAAAAAAACAGATATAAAGTATTTGTTTCTTTTTATTTCTAGAGTTGCACTTTATACCTTTTGAAAGGTACAGAAGTGTTTGCCATGAAATTGATGCGATTATGATAACGGAGGCATTAACTCGTAATTCTATTTAATAATGAAGGGAAGTTTTTATTTTTGATCTGATTTTTTTTTCACTCAAAACAAGGGGCTGTATCTAACATGGTAGTGACTTCTCTGATTTCATGGGTCATTTGGCAGAACGTAGATCACAGAACAGAGGCATTTAAAGTTTAATGGTTTCTACTGAGAGAATTTGAGGAAATGACTTCATGAAATTGGTTGATCATCTAAATCTCTAATTTCATCGGTGTTGGTTCTGATACAATGACTGGAGAAAAAATCAAATCAAATTGAAAAACAATCAGAGAGCATAAAAAACTCTATCTGCAAATCTTTTCTTTCTTAATTGGCATTTAAAAGATGCGTTGTGTATTTTCATGAGCTGTCTGCTGGGAAGACGCTATCTGGTTGATAAGAGGAGCTTCGCTCTGTTATTTTAAGAACATTATAGAATTTAGTTTTTTTTTGCTTTTTATACACACAGTGATACTTTGAAAAAAGATTGCTTCATCATCACTTGCTTTTGAGCTGTTTCAATTTGATTGGGTCTCAATACAAAACAACATGCATTTAATGTTAAATTGATTAACTAAGTAACATTGCATTCTTCAATTTTCTAGTTTATCCATTTAGAGCACTGTGTTGCAACTGGGGTCTATATGGACCCTGCAATGATTCATGAAACATTACTGGAATCAACACAAAAATTAGCAAATTGGGGGTTAATTACTGACATATTTTAAAATTGTTTAATTACTGACATATTTTAAAATTGTGCATGTGCATTGTGGTGTAGTGGATATCGGCTTGGAATGAGAAATCGGGGAGCCGAGTTCGAATACTAGTTGAATTCATTGCATTCACTTACGTGCAAATACCCTTGGGAAAGGTATTAATCCATCTCTTCCTTCCAGTTATGGGTTAAATAACAGGACAGATTGGGTTCTGTAGCCTTGGATGACAACCAGTCTACTGCAGAAAGCAATGGCAACCTACTGCGGGATAATCTTCTGCCCAGTCAGTCATGTCTCTTTCGAGACATGATCGCCCAAGCATGTATCACGTATGGCACTTAACTGACTGACCAGTGTGCATAAATGTTCTAGAGAATTTCATTGTTAAATACAAGTTTATTTTCATTAAATTAGTTTTTACTTCAAAATATAGTTTGTGTATTTACTTTTTCTACAATGCCTAAACTTATCTATTAGTAAAAAATAAAATAAGCTTCTTTCTTTTTTCATCAAATTGTTATGGGGTCCAAAAAATAAATTAAGAGTAAAAGTTGTCTGTGGGGAAAAAAAGGTCGAGATCTACTGATTTTAGAGTGTTCATAAAAAGAAAAAAAAAGAAGGAAATTGAAAATATTTTAATTTATTTCCTCCTATTTTTTTTTTTTTCATGATTTAACTTCAAGCAAGGCAGTTAAGCCACTATGATGCAAGGGGTTACTGAGTGTGAGAGAATATGAGAAAAAATTATTAAGGAGAGCGATCACTGGAACTAAGAAGATAGAAGAAAACATTTGATATTCATTTGAATTTTGACATCAAAGTGGGAAACTATTTATCAGCAGTAATTTAGTGATGAATATAGAACTTCATTGAAAGGACTTGATTATTGGTGAGATTGAAGTGTAGGGAGCTGGTTAATGTTTCTTTTGTTTGACCTTGTGTCTTTCTTAACCGAACTCCTTACAGCTTATAAATTTTATGTGGAATAATATTCATCAGAAGTGTTTTCATCAGAAGGTTGGTTGTCTGCAGTTAGAATGCGTGTATTAGTGATGAAGAGTGGAATAATAAAATATACACTTTACATTTAAAATAAAATTTATTATAAGGAGGAATAACAAGTGGTAAGAGTTAATGTACAATTAGAAACATTAAGCAGTTAATGATAGAGTTCCTATTCAATGATGAGGTTGAAAAATTAAGAGTTCATACAAAATGTTTGTAGCAGTAATTGTTGAGATAGAGAAGGAGAAAGAGGGAAAGAGGACAATGCCTGGGTCACTTGAAGTTTAGAGTTACATCTTAGTTGTGTGTTAGCAACCTGCCTCCTCTGACTTGACCATGACCAGTTAGCGACCATCCTTAAATATTCAATCCAGTTTGTGGGGTGGCTCAGAAACGATTTTTTTCTTTAGCTACGAAAAAACCATTTCTCTGACATATTTTCAATTTTGCAATTTGATGACCAATCAGGATACAGAGTTCCGCTACAAGTCTGTAAAAGGCATTTGATATTAATTTATTTTTAGTTTACCTCCTGAACTTCTGCGTGGAGCCAGATGCGCAAAGACCAGTTTTGGTCATTTGCTTTCTGAATCTCTGAGGGCAAACATCCAGTCCCTCACTTTGCTCAGTATCACCACAAGATATTGATTTGTTCAAATAACACTGATTCAATGTGTAGAGTGAAGTAATGTGTTGTTTACAGTAAAGTTATAGTTCCCTCTGAAAGTTGATGACATTTTCAAGATAAATGCACATAATTATTGTAAATTTCTGGACAAGACTTTATTTTAAGTTGTACAGTTTACAAACAAGAAGCTTTAAGCTAAACTGTACCATCATACAAGATAATGCCCTTTCCCATTCGGCAATAACCAATTTTTTCCTTTAATTGTTTAACCTCAAGCAAGGCAATAAAGCTACTAAGATGCATGCAGTTACTGAGTGTGAAAGAATATGAGAAAAAGAAAATATTATTAAGAAGAGAGAACAATAAAGGAACAAGAATTAAGAAGACAGAAAATAACATTTGACATTCATTTGAATTTTGAATCAAAGTGGGAAACTATCAGCAGTAATTTAGTGATGAATATAGAACTTCATTGGAAGGACTTATTCATTGGCAAGATATTGATTTGTTCAAATAACACAGATTTAAAGTTTAGAGTGAAGTAATGTGTTGTATGCAGTAAAGTTATAGTTCCTCTGAAAGTTGATATTTTCAAGATAATTACATATAATTATTGTAAATTTCTGGACAAGACTTTAAGTTGTAGAATTTACAAACAAGAAGCTTTAAGCTAAACTGTACCTTCATACAAGATAATTCCCTTTTACATTCTGCAATAACCAATTTTTTTCCTTTAATTATTTAACCTCAAGCAAGACAATAAAGCCACTAAGATGCATGCAGTTACTGAGTGTGAGAGGATATGAGAAAAAAAAGATTATTAAGGAGAGCGAACAATAAAAGAACAGGAATTAAGAAGACAGAAGATAACAATTGACATTGTATTTAAATCTTTGAAGATCAAAATTGACCTGAAAGCAAAAAGCCAGAAGATAGTTCCACAAGGAAGAAGTCTGAGATATTTATTATATTATTTATTGGAATGATTGGCTAATAACCAAATGATTCAAACTTTATAAAATGGTAAATAATCAAGATTTTCTTATAGTTGGCTCATTATGTTAATAGTTTAATAAATGTTTAGAAATTTATGAACAAAAAATTATTTTCATATTTATTTCTTTATAAATTGGTACATGATAAATATTGCATTAGTCTTAATACTAAATATTGTATTAGTTTTTAGAATATTGTAAATATAAAATTATTCTTGTATATAAACAATCTAATAAATAAATAATGTTCAATATTTTTCTTGTAAATTCTAATTTCTCAAAAATATTTAAATTCACTTTTATCGTATGTTTAGGTTTTATTCCAGTTCTAATCAGTGGAAGGCCATGAATACTCTTTTGTAGGTTTGGGGTGCCTTATTGCAAATTACTTTCCGTTTTTAGTTGATTTTCAGTGTCAAATAATTTTTGATGGATCTTTTTCACTATCATATTTTTCTGCATAATTGAATATGTAAGTATTATATATCATTCTGTCAGGGCTGGATGGAATCTTTTCTTGAAACGCTACTCAAATTCAGACTGAAACTAAGAGCCACATCTCATTCAGTACAAAATATTTTTTCTTGTGTTTTTATGGAGATAATTATCATTAGCTTAAATATGTGCTGATGATTTACAACCATACAAAATGCTTAATTAAGAAAAAACAATCTAAGACACTGTGTTGATGGCAGACACAGAAAGAAAACTCCTAGACATAGTAGTAAAGGAAAGAAGGAAGAAAGGACTAATCATCAGTTGTGAGCATATAGAATGTATGGCTAACAGCAATACAAACAGCTCAAGTTGTAAACTACAAATTGGAAATAATAACATCAACCGAGTACAGAAATTTAACATCTTTGAAGTGTTTTAACAGGTGCATTTGAATAGCAAAAGAAGCCTTCCAAAAGCTAAGCAATGTAATAAGAAACAAAGTACTGAACTATGATGTAATGTTAATCCTCTTTCCTCTAGAGTAGTGAATGTACAATTTTCTCACAAAGAGGCAGCTTGAGGCAGTGCGTTCTACAGCCATATGCTGAGAATGCTACGGATTTAGCATGTGAGCTACAAGGGACTTTTAAGAAAAGTGGGAATGAATAGATACTTGAAAAGAATGGAAAATTTTTGGACAAATAATGAGGAAAGAGAACATGGAAAATTAAACATTCACAGGTCACTGAGGGCAAGAAGGGCAAAGGGAAACAGCAGGTAACCTACATAACTAGTTTGTTTAAATGGAGAAGGTCAGTAAAGGAGATATACATTGCTTAGAGCTACAAAAGGATAGAAAACTGTGAAGAGCCGTGATCACCAAAGTCTTGAAGGGACATAGTACATAAAAGTAAAAGAAGAATATTGCATAATATTTTAATTTTTCTTCTCCCTGGAAATCATGAGTATAATCCTTGAGGTAAGCAATACAGGTGTAAAGTAACACAGAAGGTGGAGTAATAAGTGGTCACAAAATTGTTAGAGATATTTTTGTCATAGAAATTTTCTAATGGAAACCATTATATTTTTTTGTTTATTGTTAAACAGCTTTACATGCTACCACTTTCCATAAGTATGTTCAGTTCTGTTGTCTTTGTATAACCTGGCGTTAAAAGGTAGTGTTGTTCAGTTATTCTAAAGATGATTGTGAATATAGCTTTGTTTCATAGTTGCTGATGTCAGCCTATTTTTACTGATGTGAGAATTTCTCCATTTAAATTTATTGCATTCACTTACGTGCAGACTTTGGGAAAGTTATTAGTCCATCTCTTTTCCCTCCAGATATGGGTTGAATAGCAGGACAGATTGGGTTATATAGCCTTGGTTGGTAGCCACTCTATCACAGAAAGAAATGGCAACCTACTGTGGGAAAATCTTCTGCTTAGTCAGTTGTGGATTGAAAAGACATGATTGTTTAAGTGTATATCACATACAATTAACTGACTTATAGTTTTAATTTAGCTCTCCAATGCAGCTATTTTATGATCTCAGGAGACAAATATTTCAAAGTACATGAATTGGTTGCATTTTAAATAAAGCATTTGTTTTATTTACCTTTCAAATTCTCCCTGACCTTTTTTTTTCTTTTTTGCTGTTGATGTTTTATGTGGATAAAAGCAAAAAATTTAAAATAAAAGATAAAAGGTACTAGAATAATCCTGCAAAGTTTCAAACAATTTAAATCATAAGATTAGCTAATTTCTTTTCTATAATGAGAAGTTATCTGCATTTACACTATTTATATTCAGACAATTGTTGCCATCAATGGCCTTGTGGACAAAAGATTAGCTCTATGTCATTTTGAAATTGGTTGGCAAAAAATTCCAACTCTCTTCCACAACACTAGAAGAATATGTCTGTGATTGAGTTAAGCCTATCAAAACATTCCCAGCATTTTCTGTAACTATTGCATTATCATACTTCAATGATCAATGTGTTTACCAGATATTTTCTCAAATAAAACAAAAAAGCAAGCTTACAAATATATGCCATATTCAGTGATTCCACAACATTTTATCAGATATTATTAAGAAAAGAAAGAAATTATAAGAAAATAATTGTTTAAAAGTTGTGCCAGACAATACATCTTGCACAGCTAAAAATCTATCATCTACCTATTCATTGGACATTGCTGCCACATCTGGTCTGGTGCTACTGCTATATATTCAAGATTCTTGACAAAATTTAAAGAAAAGTCACATTCTTATTGGTCCTGACTTGATGTCTTGATTTCAGTCACTTTCCTACCACTTGTGTCTTTTCTACGAATATTTTCATGGCAATTATTCTAATAAGCTTTCCTTCTTGGTATTGACATTGCTTGAATTTAAGCATAGTACTAGTGAATGATGTGTACTTGTGTTTTATAAACTATGCAAAGGTGTTCAACAAAGTGTGCCATAAAGATTTGCTAGAGCTGCTCAGCAACCTTGACATATTTGGGAAAAACTTTAAAATATTTGAGAACATATACTTAGCAGCAAACTCTCTGCATATGGACAGGAAATAAGTTCAGCAGATATGCACAAAATAAAAAGCGCTATAAGACAAGAATGTATCTTCTCAATGGATTTATTCAACCTATACAGTGAGGCAATTCTGAGAGAACTAGAAGTCCTGCTGAGATTTATCACTGGTGGCCATAATTTTAATAATATAAGATATGCAGATAACACAGTGATGATAGGAGACAAGGAAAGGAAACTACAAAATCCCTTGCATAATGTAGTGAAGAAAACTATAAGAAAGAACTAAACATAAACGACAAGAAGATTGAATGCAGGGTCACAGCAAAAAGTGGGGCTCAAAATACCTATTACAAGGCACAGATACTAAAACCAAGCAGGTACAGAAATTTAAATACCTGAAAAGTGTTCTAACAGAGGATGAAAAGTGTGACATTGAGATCTTAAGGTATATTGGGATGGCCAAGGACATATTTCAAAAACTAAGCAGAGTATTAAGAGACAGAAAAGCTTCATTGGAAGCAAAGAAAAGAGTACTGAACTGTTATATTAAATCTGTCCTGACAGTGAATGCTGGTCAATCTCTTCAAAGATGAAGAGACTCCAAGCAACCAAAATGTTATCCTACAGAAGGATGCTGAGGGTTCATGAACTGAACATATAAGCAAAACCAAGGTTTTGAAGAGAATGGAAACAAAAGGGAAACTTATAATTAACATCAGGAGGAGGCAGTTGATTTTTCTGGGACGTGTAATGAGGATGGAGGGCTTGGCAATTCTGATACTCACAGGGTGGAAAGAGGGACAGAGGAAAACAGTGCATGATATACTTAATGAGCTTGAGCAAACAGATGGGAGACAAAAGTTTTTTAGAGATACAAGGGACAGGAAGATGTGAAGGACCATGATTACCTGAGGAGATAGCATATGAAAGAAGAAGACTAGATTGGCAACCAGATATCATCATTTTAACTGAAACAAATCTAACAAGCTTCTTTCCTTGGTGTCCCAACCACATGAATTTACTTGTTCTACTGGGTCCCACCCTTTTATCGTCAAAATAGTCAAATGTAACTGTCACTTCTACTCTATCAGTTTTTTTTCTCATACTTCTCACCTGTGGAACTCCTTTCCGTATATTTGCTCCTCTTTGCTATAATCTCTAAAAGTTTAACTGCAACCTCAATTGCCATCTTCTAACTCTTTGATTCCCATCCTTGTCTTATCTTTTCTTTGACATCCCCTGTACATTTTCTCCCTCCTTTTCTCTCATTGTAACCCCCTGCTTACCAGCACTTGCTTGGGGTGAAACAATAAAAAAAACAAGATGCAAACCTAAGTTCAATTCTAATAGTTGCTTTTCATACAACCTTCATTGTCCATGGGATTTGTCTTTGGCTTCTAGCTTCTCTGTCATCTATGATCTTCAGAAATTTAAATGCAGCACAATTGCTACATTTACACTATTCAGACTATTATCCTCATCTTTGTTGCCATTTTTATGATGTTTTCGCTGTTGTACACTCCGGCTGTCTTCAGGTGCTAGGAATTTTAAACCAAACCCTTTATTTTTACAATCACTAAGGTATATGATCTCCATTCCTTGTGCAGAGCCTCTTCTGGTAGTCATGAGTTATCTCCCTCTAACCCTGTAAGTTACTGCTGTAGCCTGGTATTGAACTCACAATTCTTTGGGTCAAGTTACAGGAACTAACCAATGTCTATATCTACTGGGCCATGTTTCCTTAAGGACACATGGCCTAGTGGATATAGACAATTGCTGTCTTCTGTTTCCATTGATTCTGTTCTGTTATTGTGCTTTCTTTTCATGTTTTCTTATTTTCTTTCACTCTCAATAATGTCTCAGTAGCATTATCACCTTGCTTGGTGCTAAATGATAACAAATACTTAATGTAGCTAAAATTTCATCTCTTCTTTTATAGGAGAACTTCACTAATATCCTGAGGGTCATGTGACATCTCGTGAGCGGCATCAGCCTTGAGTAATGACAGTGCATGGGTGATGATCAACAGTGGCTTTAAACTGGATGGCCAGTCATGATTCGGACAACAAGCAAAAGCCATGCATCCTAAACTAAGGAGCATAAGATATCACTCGGGTCAGTTAATATTACAAGTAAGATATTTATATTTGTCTTTTCATATACAACTTCTTTTATTCATTAACATGATAATTTCTCTCTGTGAATCAAAATAGGGATATATTAATATATTCATTGAATAATATAGACATATTACACTTAGTTTTATAAGGATACTTTCCAGGTTAAAGTTGCAATAAATTTTTCTTTATAATTCACTCTTGAGGATGATCATGAAGGAGTTAAAAAGTATTTGGGTAGAAAAAAACTATGGAGCCTAACTAACTGGAGAACTGGAAAGGATTATTATATAAATAAATAAACAATATGTCTATATATTTTTTAAGTAAATATATTAATATATCATTATATCACTGTTGAATAGCAGTTCAGCACTCTTTTCTATGTTTGTTAAGAAATTTTCCTGTTTCTAGAACTTTGCTTTGTTTTTGAAAGACAACTTTTGCTATTCCGATGTGACTTCATATTTTGGTGTCAGATTTTCTCACATCAGCGAAAACATCTCCTAGATATTTAACCTTCTGTGAAATTTCTTTAACATTGTATAAAAATTGGTGCTGGTAACTTTTGCATCAACTTTTTATGTGTTAAACAATATCTAAGTTATGCAATTTTAATTTAGATTGCTCAAAATAGTCTTCTTCATTGTTTTATTTC
Source organism: Ascarosepion bandense (assembly GCA_037127315.1). Classification (NCBI taxonomy): domain Eukaryota; kingdom Metazoa; phylum Mollusca; class Cephalopoda; order Sepiida; family Sepiidae; genus Ascarosepion; species Ascarosepion bandense. The sequence continues at coordinate 8,049,608 of JBBBDQ010000188.1, forward strand.
AAGATGCTAGCATAAATGAAGGAGAAGTAATTGTTTGCGTTCTTCATTAGATAGGGCCGTTAGACAACAAATAAATTCTCACTTTGAGTTAACCTTGTTGCTAACTCAAGTTAAATATTCTAACAACAATTAATCAAGCAAGTTACACTTTTCATGCTCCCATAATTTATTTCCTGAATGAGGCCAGTGATTTACGAAGCTATTGCATTTAACTAACAACTCTTTTCAAAAGAGAAAGTTTGGGGGAGGAGAGCAAAAATGCCCCACACCCAGACTTTGAGATGGACATGAGGATCATCCTGAAGAACCCCATGAGTATGCTCCTTGCCTTCATGAGGTAACAATTGCTGCCCAGATTTGTGATGTCGTGTGAAGCCGACACTGAGTATAAATAACAATAACTCTTACAGCAGTGATGACGATTTTGGGGAGAAAAAGCAAAAAAAGAACCATCATTTTTTGTTTGTAATTTTGATTTTTTTGTTCTTTATTCTCTAATATTCTTAAATAAGAAAATGCACGCACAAAAATAATGACAAAAAGAAAAAGTTTTCTATAAAAGAAAAATATAAACTTCAAAAAGATCAGGAAATCGCGACATTGTTGAGAGGCTCTGGATGGCGAGGGTGTCACAGTGTAGTAGGGAATCAATGAAGAGGGAATTGGAAAAGACATAGGAAATATCAAGAAAGCAAGTTTTATGGCTAGGGAACCGTCATGGAAACGGAATGGCAGACATTTAGGAGAGCATAAAACTTCTGTTGAGACAGCTGTATCAGTCAAATAGCTTTATAGAGATTGATTTAATGAAAATGAAAAGATTGTAAAATTCTCAAATAGAAAGCGATGTGGAACCTTATCAATGGAGGAAAAAAGATACAACTTCTTCTCTTTTAACAAGATGGTGGTTAGGCCCAGTCCTGCACAAACAATATCATAAATCAAAAGAAAATGTGTTAAATTAAATTTTTCAAATATAACTTATTCCTTTCTCTCTCTCTCTCTCTCTCTCTCTCTATATATATATATATATATATATATATATGTGTGTGTGTGTGTGTGTGTGTGTGTGTGTGTGTGTGTTGGAAAATACATATGAATGAGAGACACTGAGAATTTTAAATAAAAAATTATTATTTTTGAATATTTAATATGTGTTCTGGGTATATAATCTTGCTGATTTTAATTTAGATCATTTTATATATATTAACATATATATATATATATATATATATATATATATATATATATATATATATATATATATATATATATATAACGATAATTTACAAAACAACACATTAATCCATTAGTTGCTCACCATAATGAGACTGACCCCTTTTTCTTTTAGAAAAATTTTACTCTAATGATAAGAGTAAGAGAAAACAATTTGCTAAAATGAAAAAATATGGAACATGCTTTAATCGATATCTCATCCACAGTAAATTTGCATGAAGGTTATTGAAATTTTTCACCGTTCTTGGCAGATCTTCTGTTATCACAATCTGGGATATTTAATAGCAAAAATGAGAGAAACAAAAAAAAAATATAAACATAAATTTAGTTCAATGAAGTGCAAAAAGATGAAAAGGACTTCCCCTAAAATTGTTCTTGATATATAAAAAAAATTATATATCATTGACACACATGCAAACAACACACACACAAACACACACACACACACACACACACACACACACACACACACACATTCAAAAGGTTAATCTAGCTGCACTGATGACTATTTTTTACTGCCAAATCACTGATAAAAATTACTCCCAATCTTAAATGCAAAGTTAAGATCTTCTGTAGGCTAACTTTATCCCCAACACTCACTACTGTAGGATTAATTTGACCTCAAAGAGTCAATTCTACCTAGTCTGATTTCATAATAATATTTAACCAAATGACATTTTTATTTTATTATTACTCCTACTATCACTACCACTAATACTCTGAAAACAATTATCACAAAAATGTACCAGCGACATTCATCCTCATCACTTGATCCATAATAGTGAAATATGTCTCAACATCCTCCCGTCAGATGAAAACAACAGCAGAAATTGATATAACTGAAAGGAAATAGTGATAATAGTAAAAGTATATTTTTGATTCATGGCTTATCAATTCTTTGTAGGTTATTTAAAGCCAGAAAATATTTTTAGATTGTAATAATTTTTGGTGGGGAGATAATAATAGTTTAGTAATACAAGTCTTACTAATTAACCCATAGCTGGTGGGGAGAAGAGGTGGATTCATTCCTTTCTCATGGGTAGTTGTGTATAAGTGAATATAATGGACATAATGGGAATTGGAACTTGGCTATCCAATTAAAAATTCTGAGCTAGTACCAATCACACCACCTGCACATTCAAGCTTACAGCCTTTGGTATTTCCAAGTGGTTACCCATCTAAGTACTGACCAGACTCAATGTTGCTTAAGTTTAGTGATTGTATAAGAAATAGTGCTTCAACACGATGTTGCTGTCAGCCTACTGTTTTTGGTTTATGCTCAACTGTAGTCGTAACTTGTGTTTTATAAAACATTTTCTACTTTATTTTCTATTGCAATGTTTGCTGAATTCATGTAAGATATTTTCATTATTGTATTTTATTTATGTTCAGCTGAAATACTATCTTGCTTTTTATATACAGTAATGTCTTCTGATTTTGCTAAAGTGTAGATGTAACTTTTAATGATGTATTGATAGTTTACTTTAAACATTAAATGCTTAAATACATTTTTTCTTGAATATTCCCTGCCAAAATAGACATAATGCACTTTAAAGACTGAATGTGTGAAAATGCACATTCTGTCAGTAAAGTACCATATGCAATAAATATAACCATGTCTTGAAAGAGACATGACTAACTGGGATGAAGATTTTCCCACAGTAGATTGCTATTACTTTCTGAAGTAGACTGATAATCAACCAAGGCTATAGAACTCAATTTGTCCCATTATTTAACCCATAGCTGGAATGAGAAGTGATAGATCAATACATTTTTCAAGAATATTTGCGTGTAAGTGAATGCAATGAATTCAACTGGAATTCAAATTTTGCTCTCTGATTTCTTGTTCCAAGCAAATATCCACTGCAACACAATGCACATTCTTGCACATTAGTTGGCCAAATAGATTGCTTGCTTTATTAAGTAGAAAATTTACTTATAAGCTGAACAATCTGACATATTTTATCAAAGAAACTTAATAGAAATATTTCTGGAAAACACTGTTCATGACCAATCGTTTTAAGGAAACATTATGATTATTTGAATATTTCATTTGTAAATTTTCTTTTTCTGATCTGGATATTAAAAATAGATAATTTTGTTTTGTTAAAAAACATGTATCTGATGTACATACATTCATAAGTCAATGTTTGCTAATATTTCTGGGATGAGGTTTTGTAATCATTTAAATTATTCAAAAATGGCTAAAACATTCTGAATATAGCAGCAAGGATAAGGACAACAGTCTGAATGATGTAAATAATGTAAATAATACATAAGTCAGTATTGAAAAAATTCTGTTTTGGAATGTTTCACTTTTACTTTTTCTGATAATACCACTTCATTAGCAAATCATACGGAAATTGTTTTTCATATATATCTACTATTCTATCAGATTCTCATCCAATCCCACTCAAACCCACCTATATATATATATGTATATATTTTTATTCAGATACTTTAATCCAAGCGGAAAAAGCAGGAAGGTAAATTCCGAAAACCCGATCCTAATTAATTTTAAAAATTTTATTTTAATATAAAAAATGATACAGGAAGAGAGCTACATGTAATAAAAAATTACAGAGCAAATATAAATTAAAATAGGATTAATTCAATGATGTTGGATGATCATTTTGATATGAAAATCCCCACGGGGGATAACACATCACCTCAGCAACAGAAAAATCCTTTCAGAAACTATCTATTTAAAAAGGAAAATTAGACTGTTTTTTCTCCAATTTCTGAAAGGATTTTTCTGTTGCTGAGGTGATGTGTTATCCCCTGTCGGGATTTTCATATCGAAATGATCATCCAACGTCATTGAATTAATCCTATTTTAATTAATATATATATATATATATATATATATATATATATATATATATATATAAATATATGTAGCAAAATATATGTGTAGTAATGAAGAATTAGGAATCTTCAAATCTTCAAATATGAATCTATAAATTTTAATAACATTAACTTATTTGAGTCGATTTTTTAAAAATTGACAGAAAGAAATTACAAAGATTCTTTGCAAACAATTTCAGCAGTTACTGAGCAAAACGCTACCTTCTCGAGGCTCTTCATGTAGGCGTCCATGTTGAATCTGAAGCCTTGTAGGAAAAGGAATGAAAACATAACATTGCTATCACTAGTGATCACTCAAAATACAAAGATGTTGACAGGATATATTATCTAACACTTTCCGAATCCTCTGCACTGCCATCAGATTGACACTGAAACACTCTGAAATGCTTGTATTAGAGCTCTTAGTGTGAATACCAAGCAGTACAGTATGCTATTTTGAAAATTCTTTGAATCGCGTCATGGTGCTCTTTTTTTACAGACACACTACCACCTGTCTGACAAGAAGACTCACATTGTATCTCTCGAACCATAGATCAATTCGATTCCATTTAAGCACACATGAAAACCTACCAAACTCTATCCATAACATTTTCATCAATACCACAAATATAATAGCATCATCCACATGCAAAATTGCTAAAAATAACAAAATTATTGTTAATAAAAAAGAAACCTACTGCACTTAATAATAACAATGTGCTTAATGTGTTTGGAATATAAAACACACACATGACACATACATACATAAATACTATGCATATTCAATTACACATAAAATAAAATTTGTCCTTGATAATGGCTAAAAGTACAGCCAAAAGGGGTTGGAAAAACAAAACAGTCGGAAAATTTTTATATAATTTATGTTCTAAAAAGAAAATATTATAAAATTGCATGAAACATTTTATAAAAACTTAACTATAATACCATCTCTGTTTAGAATGAAACCTGCATAAAATGAGATTGCTACCCAAATACACAATATATATATATGTATATATAAATAGATATACATTTAGTTGAATAATATAGACATATTGTGTTTATTTATTTTAATACTGAGGCTTTTTAAAAATCAACAACTCAACAGAATGTAGATTTTATCACAATTTCAAGAAGTTTGTCTTTGTAATTTATTTTGGATATCTGTTAAAATGAGATATCAATGTTACCTTTGTTCATGCATAATTTAGGCAGCAATTTATCTATCACATCCTAAATAGTATGTTTGTATTATCATGTAGTATGTTTGTATTATCATGTAGTATGTTTGTATTATCATGTAGTATGTTCATATAAAATTATTAAAATGTTTAGCTATGCATTTTACATAATAGGATCTCTTGATACGATGGTATATCTATATGGTCATCAGTGGATTGACTTTATTTAAAGTTGTGAAATCAGCTTATTAACAATTATGCAATATCAGCTTACAAAGTAAATCAAGAAAAGACTGTAACAAACAAAAAAAAAGACAATACAATTTAAAAGTGTAACATTTATTAAAAATGTAAAAGAAACCAAAGATAAAAGAAATTCAATAGAATAAAACAAAAAAATTTCAGTGGTAAAAGGATGATAAATGGAAACCATAAAAAGAAAACAGAAAAAGTAATAAAGTCCTGTAATTAACCAAAAAGAAAAGAAGATAAAGAGATCAAGGTTTGTTTGTAAATAAGTGGTAAACATAAAAGTGCAAGACAGCATTTCTAAATAAATAAAAAAAATAATAAACCTAAAATCCCAGAAGCATTTGTGAAGACAAAAACAAACATCAAATCGGGCCTGAAATAAATTGAAAATAAAATCTTGTCTGCTGTTGTTTTGTCTCCGCAGTAAAATTGCTTACAGAATGCAGTGAAGGGAAGTTGAGACATTTCCTACTCAGTTCATCTGTGCAGCTCTAAGTGTTGAAATTTTATGAGGACATTCATCTTGTTAAAATGTTGGCTAATTTTCACTTAATCGAAACACTTCATGCATACATTGATCTCTAACTGAGCACATCCCATTCCATTCTGAGCGAAAGCATGCTTTTCATAATTTTGGAGCCGGGCTTATGTATTATTATCAATGAATATGTCTGCATGCAAAAACACGAACAAAATTCAATAAAGAGAAAGAACAAATTAAGCCATAAAAATGGAATAATGGAATAAAATAAAAGTTAATAAAATATGTGGACAAAATTGAGTTTGCTGACATTTAATACAAGTGTATTGTTACATTCATTTATTATAAGAGGATTCTGAAAAGCTCACAGCCCAAGCCATTTCCCAAATTCCATATTTCAAGACTAGAATGAAAGCACTCTGGATAACTGAATGGGCAATTAGTTAATGCAAAATACTACTTTTTTGTGTCAAGTAAAGAGACATTGGGATGTGTTAATGGTGTAATGGTTAACAGCTCAGAATAAGAAAATGATAAGCCAAGTTTGAATTCCAGTTCAGTTTGTTAGATTCACTGTTGTGCAAATACTCTTATGAAAGGTATAAATCCATCTCTTCTTCTCCCAGTTATGGGTTAAATAGTAAGGAAGACTTGGCCTTTCAGCCTTGACTAGCAACTAGTCTAGGAGAGGAAAACTCTGAATACTCAAACCTGGATAGATAGAACTTGTTACTGTGGGAGAATGTGGATGACAAATTTGAACAGAAAACTAACCTAAAGGCCAATTGCTCCACCCCATAAAAAAATTTAGGTACAGAAATCTCACTAGGTCTAGGTGCCACAAATTTTCAAGCAGATAGAAATAAGGCATTGAAATAAAAATGGCTACAGAACCTGCAGAAAGCTGTTCACTTTTGCAGAACAATATGTCTGCTCACAAGGTTGACAAAAATGAATGTTTTGAAAATTTGGGGTCTGACTATGTAGTTTGAACAGTGGACTGTATGATCTATGGCTGATCACAAGGCAGGGTGGCTACTAAAGAGATTCAGCTTTTTTCACTACAGAATACCATATGTGTAAGCGTATACCTTAGAAACGATTGGAAATTTAAACAATTTAAGTCTTGTTATAAATATTGTAACAGTGTGATTAACACATGTCACTGCATGTGATTTATTTTTAATTTTATTTATTTAAAACAAAAACGTTTCTTCTTATTACAAAAATACTTACAAATGTTTCCTTTTTCAAAAGTAAAATATGTTTACGCTTATAATCTTCCTTAGTGAAAATTGCCAATGGTTTAAAATGTTGACAATGTTACTTTCTCTGAAATTTTTCAAAATTCAAGAAGCATTGTACTTAACCATTGTTTATATATGTGGTCATGTATGAGCGAGTGTGTGAGTGAACAAGTCAGAATGAAATAAAATAAAATTTTAAGAAATGTTATTTTTCTTATGAAATTAAGCATACCATGGGCTGCAGTTTGCTCATAACGACATGTGATTTGTTTCCAATTTTTACTTTTGAAAATGAAAACTTTTCTTTCTATTACAAAAATTATTACGAATGTTTCCTGTTTCAAAAGCAAAAGATGTTTATAAGTATGATCTTCCTTAGTGAAAATAGTCAATGTTTTAAGATGCTGCCAATGTTACTTTCCCTGAAATCTTACAAAATTCAAGAAACATTGTGTTATATATCATCTTGAATGTCAGAGATAATTGACTGCCCTGGGTCAGTCAACAAAGGACAAGTGTGGTTGACAGATATATCCAGCTGTGGATGATGTTAACAAGTGCAACAACAAAAGAAAAAACACAAATAACAACTGGCTTGAAAGGCAAATGCCAGTAAGGATATAATTGACAGATACATCTGACCATAAACAAAAGTCAACCAAGGACAAGGGTGGTCGACAGACATATTTGGCCGTAGATGACGTCAACAAAGAAAAAAAGATAAAAATGCATGGGGGATTTAAGACTATATAAGGTCTAGAATTTTTGTCTGAAAACACAGAAAACTCCCGCTGACTTCCGACTCACAATGGATTCTTTGTGTGTGTGACTTTCTTCAGCTGCTCTTCTGCTCCACACAAGTGTTACCAACAAAGAGTAAAAGTATAAGATTATATTTTATATATATATATATACATGTTCCTTATTGTTTGTCCAGATCCAGCAGCAGTATATAACAATTGCACTTAATCATTGTTTATGTATGTGGTTATGTATGAGAGAGTGTGAGAGTGAACAAGTGAGAATGAAACAAAATAGAAATTTAAGAAACATTATTTTGCTTATGAAATTAAGCGTACCATTCAGAAAAACCCAAATGGTTAGCATGTGACCCAATGGCCGCAGTTTTCTCATTACTAACATAGAAATGCATCCTATTCATCATAAGTTGCTCTATTCAATGATTTCCTATTTTCAAACAGCTTCAAAAGGAGGAGAATTTTTAACAATTTGGAGGTGATAACAGCAAAAAATCAGTGCATTTCAGGGATCAGACAGAAACAAAAGTATAAGAGATATTTATTAAGGTAGTTGATGAAGGCAAGAAGAAAGACCTAACTATTAACTATCAGTTGGAATGCATGATGGTCAGTGAAATAGACTGCCTAAGTAGTAAGCCATGCCTGGGAGATGTCAAAATCAAGTTGCCATAGAAATTTAGCAGAAAACACTTGAAAGATATCTTTCTATTTCTACCAATAAATACTAAAAATATCATGGACAGAGAATGTGAGAAACAGATTCTAAGAAGAATAAGGACTACAAAGGAAGCTGCTGATAAAAGAAAGAGACAGCTGAAATATATAAAATGAGAAAGGAAAGATAGGAGATTTTAATACTCACATGTCACATTTGAAAACAAGGGACACAAAGAAAAATAAATAACCAACTTGACAAATGTGAAGAGAATGGATGGGAAAGCAAGATCCATTATATCTAAATTTTTACACACACACACACACACACACACACACATATATATATATATATATATATATATATATATATATATATAACGATTTGTACCCACAGAAATTACTAATGGCTTTAAAAAGAACAGACGTCATATTATTTAAACCCGAAGAACCTTTCGGCCAACTCTTATCAAGGGTTCTCGTTGGCTTTAATTTTAAGGGAATTAAGGAAAAGGACAAGGCAAAATAAATTACTTACAATGCTGGGAGATGATGGAACTCGTTTAAAAATAAATTTATTGAAAAAAAACACTTAAAATGTAACGGGGGTGTACACATATAATTTCACAAGAGTGTTTAAAAGTGAAAAAATGTTACACTCACAGACTCACCAGCAATTGTAAGGAGCGTAAAAACCGCTCTTTCTGTCTGCACAGGCTCGGCTGTTGAATTTTCAAGCAAATTGCTTCCAAAATACATAGATGATGTGTAGACCGAGCGCTGTGCAAGACAGTAAACCAGCTGTCCTCATATGCAGAGGCACACACTTGACTGTCCAAAAGATGTCAGCCAATAGCGGAATCCAGAACAGATTGTGTTGTTCTTATAGGTCTTGTCCTTTTCTTTAATTCCCTTAAAATTAAAGCCAACGAGAACCCTTGATAAGAGTTGGCCGAAAGGTTCCTCGGGTTTAAATAATATGACATATATATATATATATATATATATATATATATATATATATATATCATCTAGAAATTGTTAAAATGTTCTCTATGTGTGAGCACTTTCAGAAAATGTTTTCATAATTTATGTCTAGAAAAAAAGAAAATTATAAAAACACAAGAAAAATTATATAAAAAACTTAACTGCACTACCTTATCAATTGTTTTTAATCAAACTTGTATAAAAAATGATTGCTGCCAAAACACACACACACACACACACACACACACACACACACACACACACACACACACAAAAGGTGTTAAGTTTGTATGAGTATGTATTACTATAAATATAATATATAAAGGCAGGCAGATAGCTAATCCCTGTTGTAGATGCATGTTCAGGCACATTTGTTTCAAAAGAAATTGATGCAAAATTAATAATGGACACTTTAATCATTAGGAACAAGTTATATATTCTTGTGTGACTATTATAAAAATAGTACATAAAAGGTATATTCTAAAACTAGCGGTACCCGGCCATGCATTGCTGTGGCTCAGTTTGGTTAAATGAAAAAAAAAGAAGAAATTTATTTACTAAACTAACAAAATAAATGGGATATCTATAATAATTCATTTAAAAAAAAGAGTAGAATTTTTTTAAAGAAAAGGGAAGGGATTTCTGTTGTTTACGCCCACCAAAATAGAAATAATAATAATAAAAAAGGCTTCGTTTACCTTAAATGTGCAGTTTTCCTACATTTTCTATGAAATAACAAAGTTGTCT